>OX393573.1:960137-1235137 GCA_947652115.1 Blastomussa wellsi | reverse complement strand
TCAGACCAAAATTTGCCAATGTTCGATTAAACCCCAACTGTAGTCCGACAGAATGTGATGTCCAGACATTTTTTTTTGTCTTCCAATGCAAATGCCAATGTTTTGTTCTATGATATGATGTCTATCATCGCTGCTGTTTTGTGCAATCAAAATGGTGACTTAGTTAGTCAGGCACATGTCCTTTCATGGGAAAAAATATTTGAAGCCCTGAGAATGCAGTTTAAGAATTAATGTCTAATTATCCAACCTGGCAAAGTTTATCAAAAATTCCAAAGGGAGGCAGGGTTTGAAGCTGACTTGAGTAATACAGCGGAGTCATGATCTCTCCAACTTCTTCCAAGGGAAACAAAAATTGGTTTGAAAAAGCCGTGTAGTACCTGTGCAATCTTGGAGTACATGACTGATGATGCACGCAGAGCATTGCTGTGACTGGGTAATAAGCAGGTCAAGATTTTCCAGTAATGCTCACAGGTAATAATGGTATTATGAGTAGTCCCATTGTGTTAAAGGGGCCCTGTCACGAGTATCACTTCAAAAATGGAAAAGCCTAAAGATTTATTTCAACGCTGTGGTCAAAAAAAATTACAAGGAGCCCAAAGGTTCGCAAGCATGAAATTCAAGGTGCTCAGCATTAATGCTTTTATGAAAAAAGTAAGTTTATCTGGTTGCTCAAAGGCAAAAGTTAGTTGCCTGAGGCACCTGGGTACCCTTAGAGCACAGGCCTGATTTACACCAATGGAAACCTACAAACTATGGTCCAGATTTGCTGTGCCCAGGGGTTTCAAAACAAGGCGGCGGCTGCCGGAGTTCCACTGGCTACTTGACTATTATGCCGCCAGCTACTCTGGTCATAGCAATCAGCTTGTGACCAAAAACCTCACTTATAACAGCCGCCTACTTCTCCAGTCGATGGCACCTACTTGAAAACATTTTAAAATCCCTGTTAATGCCAGTGAACTGAAGGTAAAAGAGAAGTGCTATCATTTTGAAATCATAAGGGACTTTAGATCTCAACTTCAGGGATTTCAAAATGTTTTGAAGTAGGTTTCATTGACTAGAAGAGTAGGCGGCTGTTATAAGTGAGCTTTTTGTCACAAGCTGATTGCTATGACCAGAGTAGCCGATGGCATAATAGTCAAGTAGCTGGTGGAACTACGGCAGCTGCCACCTTGTTTTGAAACCCCTGCAACTTGAAAATAGTCAGGCTGACTTTTTCAAATTTGGCTCTTGTGGCTTTGAAAAATAGCTGCAATATGTATTTTAATGATTCATGTTTATCCTTATTCAACAGATAGCGGTGGGTTGCCTTTCTGCTCTTGCTGCCATTTTGGCTTTGATCAAGGTTTCAGCATGGAGACGGCGACAGGGCCGTATTGAAATTGACGGTGCCTCCTTCCTGAAGTTCATTTTGTTTTGCTTTGGCACATTCTCTACCATGCTGTTTTGGGTCGTCTTTGGATTGTCAGTTCAATGGCTCATCTTTTTCAAAAGACAAAAGACTGTTTACCAGCTTCTTCCAACACCAAGCCAAGAAAACTTATTTCTCGAACTTGTTGGCGTAGCCATTGCATTCAAGTGCATAGATGTGCTACACATGCTTTGGTCACAAATCTCCTTTGAAATTTTCTTCATCGACTGGGAGCGTCCCCAGGGGAGAGTGAACCAACCAACTCAGCGGGGTGAGGCAGGGGCGGCCGATGCCCCAGTCAGCATATGGAGAACACTGTTTATAGCAAATGAGTGGAATGAAATCCAAACGATTCGAAAAGTCAACCCAGAGTTGCAGATTTTCCTTGTTCTGTTGTTTTTGAAAGTACTTGGATTTGAATTTCTAGCAACAACAGACCCACAGAGTACCACCACAGTTAACCTCACAACTGATTACATTGGAGAGTACAGCAAAGTCCTGCGATTTGCTGTTCTGTCGATAGTGTTCCTTTCTGTGGAGGCAGTTCAGTGGTTCTTCTTTGCTTTCATTTATGAGCGATTTGTTGGAGATGCCTTTGGTGACTTTATTGACTTGTGTTCAATGAGTAACGTAAGCGTCTTTATCCTGGAGGTAAGTGAAATTAATACGCTTAAGGTCATTCCCCTGAAATAGAACTGACAATAGATTTTCGTTCAAACTTTGCCCATTTGTTGTTCATCGTAAGGGAATTTAAATTTTGTAATGAAAAAGAAGGGTTCCCATATTCCTTTAGGAGCAGGAGCACCTTGAAAATACCCCATAATTCGTTAAAATATCAGCTTCAGAAATGTTTTCATTTGAGTAGCTCATGCCACGTCTTATGGGAGAAGAAAAAAATAGGGAGAAAGCAAAACAAGGGAAAAACTATAGATATACTGTATCGCCTTCAAGGAACAATTTAATGTATGTTTCATTATGAAAGCACGCATTTCCAGTCAACCTTGATTCAACTTGTTACCAGTATGCAGTGATCCCGAGGTTACAATATCTGTTCAATAAGTTCTTGTTTCCGTCGATTATTTATTTTTCTGCAATGGGAATTTGTTTATATTCCTGTTATAGGAAGAAAGTGATTGCTAGTCTCAGAAAAAGGGAAAAAAAATATAGGTCACCATACTCGTTTATGAGAAAACGACGATTTATCTCCTTCACGAGCAAAGCCGTAAATAAAACGCCGCAGTTTTCTTTAGGTGCGCCTGGTGATGACGCAATAAATCGTGCGCAGTAAGGATGCGCAATGCAATACAGGGGAATGACCTTAAGTTATAAAATGTTCAAGGAGGTTTGCCAGTGTGACCCCTACACCTATGTGAGCAGTGTTGTCAATAACCACCTACTTCGGTGTTTACGTTTGGGGTGTTTTGGCCAGCTTCTCAGCTGTGCTTTCAGTCTGATTCTTACGGACTTTTGCACTAATTGTTTATGCACAAAATTAATGCGCACGCAATTTGTGTTGCAATGTCACACCACGTCATGCATCAAGTGCACACTCTGAAGAAAAATTCTAAACACACAAAGGTCCTGAAACCATTGCATTAAGTTTGCTTGCAGTTTCCTCTCTTAAACGGCCAGTGACCCTTACTTTTCTCCATGAACAGAGTTTATTTACAATTCTCGAGATTGTCAATAAAGGAACAACAAGCTCAGTCATGGAAGAGGTCTATTTGATCCATACCTTGTTTCTGATTGATTGCTTGGGGTAACTGGCCATGCAGATACAAACAAGAAGAATTTGCATTTGTTTTATGAGGTTGATCTTAATTTGTTTTAGAATTCTCGGTATGGCTACTACATTCATGGTCGATCAGTCCATGGTCGAGCAGACACAAACTTGTGGCAGATGAATGAACAGCTTAAACGGGAAGAAGATGACCTTTGTGGTAAGAGGGGCCTGGAACCCAACTCCGAGCGGCAGACCTTTGAAATGGAAGTGCCTTCAAAGTTTCGTGAACAGTATGAAGATGTTGTCAGACCTCTGCGTCAGGCTGATATCCAGCAGCAGAGGAGAAATGTGCCTAATAATCCCATGGGTAAGTTAATTACCCCCGGGATAGGGAATTAGGGGATTATGTTGAAAGGGTGGGAATGTTCTGCATCCAGGGCTCATCCAGGACTAGTAAATTAGATTTGCCAGTACCCCCTTTTTAATCATGTACCCATTTAGATGCCTGGGTGAAGAGAATCACTATGAGAGAATCAGAACATATCTGCCTTACAGTTGGAACACAATGCAGTGACTCAGCCAGAGCTCAAACCTGAAGAAGAGAGATCCAGGGAACAACGTTACGGTTAGGGATAGTCAAGCTGTTCAAGAGTCACAATGTACGCTAACAACAGATGCCCTAAACTTTACCTTAGAAGAATGCTTTACATGATGATGTACAACATTGCAATTGATGATTTTAGGAATAGAGGACATTTTCCATGTTTTCATAGCCTCATCTAAACACGAGGTACAGTAAAAACCCGCATGTAAGAACCTACATTTTTTACAGAATGGCAAAATAGGTTCTTGTATTTTGGGGTAACCGTTGTTACTGACACATGAGTAGGTTCTTAATTAGGTTCTTAATTTATATGGGAAGACAAAGCTGTTGATTACCAGAAAAATAATAAAATTGGGGTTTGTTCCTTCACTATACAACATTTATTAATAACTGAATTGCCATAAGTCTAACAAAACTGACGAAACAATGTATATGTAGTACAGTATTACCCGCAAAAGCATCTTTTCAACAAGAGCTGAAAATGAAAATGTACTAGAACCCTCATATAAGAACCTGCTTATATTTGGTTGGCTACAAAGGTTCGTATATTTTGGGGTATTAAAATGGCAAATTTCTGCCAGCAGGTTCTTAAACCACTAGGTTCTTACATGTGGGTTTTTACTGTAGTTTGGGAGAATTTGAGACAGCTATGCAAACCTGAGAGACAGTCGAGGGTTGCATAACTTTCGAGAATTCTCCCAACCCCCTGATTGTTTAGGTGAGGCTACGTAAACACGGAAAACGTCCTCTATAGCGATATTTCTTGTTTACAAATATTTCTTTTGACATTCAAATTTGCCAACCACGGAACAAAAGAAGTCATTGTTTCAACAGCCAATTAGGTTCTGGTTGGCATATTAATAACAATGGGTGACGTCACGATAAACATCTCTATTGATTTTATAAAATATTGCTTAAAAATATGCACGAAACTAAAACATCACAACCGTGTTTACATATCTCATCTAAACACACCTATCAACCAATGAGAGCACGCGTAGTATCTCAGTTGTTTTATAATATCTTATATTTCTATTTCGTCCCAGGACAAGATGGTCGCGGGAGTCGCCTCGCCCCAGCAGTAGAGAAACGCCTTCAGGCGTACAACGCATTAAATCGCTTCCTATCCGCCTTCATTGACCACTCCTTGAGGGACCTTGATTACCTGGTAAGGGACAAGCTCCTTTTTGAGCGGATCTTAAACATGGAACTTAAAGAGCTCCCTCCTCCAGACAAGGCGATATTTTACAATGACGATGGCCGTTCATTTAACTCGATTCTGTTTTATGGCAATGAGTGGACACTGATGTTATTTGATCTGTTGATTTTTGCCGCCGTAGATTTGATTTTTTCGGATTACGTTCTCGCCGGCATTATCTCATACTTGTTCAGCAAAACATTGACATTATTGAGAAATTTTCTGGGAAGAAAGAATCTCACAAGAAAGACACTTGTCGATGAAAGGTTTTTGATTTGACGTGTTTTGAATGTTGTCGGACCAGTAGGCTGATGTGTTGTTGCCTTTTGCTCTACCCAACAAGCTCCAGGTCCTAGAGTATAAATAACGTATGTTATGTTAACTTATGTTATGAATTTCAGAGACCACAGGAAAATGTAAAACTAGGTTAAAGTGGCAGTCTTACGCTATTTTTCGAAAATCCAAGGGACGCTTTTTGGTTAATAGAAGCTGTATGATAATGATTAAAAATCCTTTGAAAGACTATCATAATGTAAAGAAACTGTTTATAGATGTTTTTGCGAGCGGATGGCCAAGATCGAGATTGATGCCAACTTGAAAACGTCGGGCCATCTTTTTACGTTTTCCATTGCCTCTCATGTAATCAGTTCTGACATATTTTGCCTCGATATGTGTATTGACTGAGGCGTTACTTCTGAGAAGTTTCAATTTAGCTAATTCTAACTAAAACCGTGATAAACTCCGTTATACTTCCCAGGGTTACTACAAACTTTGAATTCGGATATGAAAGCTTAAAAAGCAAAGAGATTTTCCAGGAAACTTTCAACATTCCGTTCAAATATCGGACGTTTCAATAAAGAATTAGAGGTTCGTTTGAACTTTGCAGATTGCGGTCGCGTGTGACGTAGAATGACCTGGAGTGAGGGTTGGGTTGCCTTGGTTTCTCCGTTTGAGGTAAAGGCACTTGTGCGATAAGTAACTTTGTTTTAGAGGTATTATAAATTCAGAAATAAAGTTGAAAGTTGTAGTTCCCGTGAAGTTATTTTCATTTAGCTTGGTGGCTCTTGTTCTTTGCTCAAATAACTTGCAATGAAGCCGACTGCTATGCAAGGCTGAGCAGTGGCGGAGGGGCGGGGCCGGCCCCCTCCCCCCCCCCCCCCCTTATTGGCCAAACATTTTAAGGGCCGGAAAATTTTTCGGACCCCCACCTTAATTTTAGGCCCAAAGACCCCTCCCTACCATGTTTCCAAGTCCATACAAGCTCAATACATGGTTGGTGACAGGATTTTCAAAAAAAATTGAATATTTTTATTGGCTGTTTGAAAACAAAGAAATCTTAAACGGAAGTCAAAATGTTCGCTGTTCACCACATTGCAGCACACAACTTGTGGAAATTCACTGCGATGAACATTTCTCACTCTAATCTACATCCGGAGTACAAATATGAATTATTTCATATAATTTACGTAACCAATGTCTCCAGAGTCCTTCGTTTTTCGTGCCAAGGCCCAGCCAGCTTGGAAAAATGAAAAGGGTGACAGGGACGAGAATTCAGAAGAATAACTACACAACCATTGCTGTAAATACATTTTCTTCGTCTGAAGTATCTTTAATTAAAACCAAACTTATAGTTTTCCTTCGTTTTAAAATCATAAATAAAATAATAAAATGGATACACCTACATAGATTACAACTATCTTTTAATGCAATAGAGCTTTATATAGCAAGCATAGAGTGTCTCCTCTTAGATTTTACATCCACAAGACAAGAGCAAAATATTATACAAAGGAGACTATTTGTGACATATTACCTGCACAAAGGCTCGGAAGGAATGTCAGCCAGACAGGCAGGGAAAATAAAGAAGAGTATTAATGCAGTTAGACAGAAGCAACTTGCTGTTGATCATTATCACAGGGCTTGAAAAAAAAAATGAATTTCAGTCTGTCTGCTCTGAAGGCCACGGCACACTTAGTGACAAGTCACAGAAATAGGTCCCTGCAACAAGCTCCTCCATTTAATGTGACCAAAGCAAGTACCAAATAAGTAATTTGCGCGACAGACCACAGTAACAAAATTCTGTTGCAGTGACCAATATTGTCACAAAATTTCACCGTGAAAGTGTATCACATGAGGTGAATTGTGGTTTTTTTTTTTGGTTTTTCAGTTCATATGCAGTAATTAAGTCAGAACAGAGCATTCTTGCCCAACAAACAAGCTATCGATCTTTTTATCTGGAATAAGCAGACAAAACTTTTTTCTCAAGCCCTGCTGTTGCATAAGATGTAACCCGAACAGCAAACAGTCCACATGGATGGCTACCTTGTTTTTTTGTTTTGAAAATAACTCCAAAGGTAAGTTTGCACAGCGCAAAGCCATGATCTAAAATTGATTTCCACCAAAATAAAGTACTGTAATACTTAGAGGATATTACATGGCCACGCAGAGGTACCAAATTTCTCTTTGAGTGTTTGAAGATTCACGAGTGAGCGCAGGGAACGAGTGAAATATGCTTCAACACAAGAAGAGACATTTTGTATCCAATCGGCCATGTGATATTCTATTTATCATATAAACACCAATGAACTTCCAAACCGTTTCACTTTTGAGGCGAAAGGCACAATTTATTACATAACCATAGCAACGGTGATATCTTCACATGTGAAGATATCATGTTTTCACGCGAAAACTCACCTGGTATTTCACTGCTGTTTATATAATAAAACATCTTGTGGCAGGTGAAGGGAATAAAACAATGATAACCAACTAGGGATACTTCCCTGATGAACCAAATTCTCAAATTTGGACATTAAAAGAAAGTTATAGAAATCAGCCAGGAGAATCTTTATTCAGGGCTCTGGGCTCAGACCAGCCTTGAGTGGAAATTCTCCAACAAAATCATCTGCTTGCCTAACTACAATAGATATATCTATACACTGTATATTATATACTAGTAAATCATTGCATAGAGCTTTTGTGGTAAGATAAAGAATTTTGGCAAAACAATGGGCCACAGGGATTTAATAATATAGCACAGATAACCCACTGATGTATCACAGTAAAAATCACACTGTGGAGCACAGAGATCCCACTGATGTATCCCAGTAAACCACAGGACCCTAGTCAAATTGTGAAGCACAGGGACCCACTGATATATCCCAGTTATTGACAATTCCTGAGCCACAGGACACCCACTGATAAAATCTAGACCACATTCAGCCACTGACAGGAAATCAGCTGAACAAAGCTCTGACCTTATCAATGCCATAAGCCTCAAAGCACATTCAATTAGGAGGCACTGACGTCGGCGTGGCAGCAATCAATTGTGCTGACTCAGTCATCGCCTCAACACAAAATTTTAAATAATACATCCAGTAGAAGTTTTGAGAAGCAGATTATTTTATACAGGTATTCACAAGTTTAATAATACTATACTACAATACTAATGCTTGATGACTCGTGTTCTTAAAAGCTTAGCTCCTGTCCAAGCTCACTTGGTTCCAGGTTGAACTGGTAAATCTTTCCGTGGCGGCATTCTTTCATTCACCTGATCAAGTCCTTTAGCTTCTGCAAATCCACTGATCTTGTGATTTGGGCTGAAAACTTGACCTTGCAAGGCTGAAAAAGGAAAGCCAGAATAGAATGAGGTATTCTGTTGGGCCTGTTTATCACCCGAGTGTTGACAAAAGTAAATAAACTTGCTAATGAATTTTTGAAAAGATACTGTTTCACTGTTTTCTATGTTGATGGGACAAGAACTTGGGTGATCACGTAACGCTTATCCAGACTTAATTAATGCTACAACAACCTTGTACGACATAATAAACAGTACCACAAAAAGTCAGGGTGCCAATAAGCGCCAGTGACCAGCGATATCAGGGGCTACTTAAATGTTTTTGCTGGCTACAATTTGGCATACTTCAAATCTTATTGACAATCCTGGAAGTACTGTTCAGTAGCTTTCATTTCAATGGTCACACACAAGGGTTTCATCCAGAGACCTACAAAGTTAGAACCACCTTGTACAGTATAATTAACAGTACCACATGAAAGTGCTGCTCAATTGCTTTATATTTGACTGGCCACACATTACGCCCTCATCCACAAACTTAAAAGTTGAAACCACAGTAACATGTGAAAGCAATGTTCGACAGTTTATTTGATTGCTGTACAGTGATGCTTTCATCTCTATTAATTTATTTACAGCAGATCTTACCAGTTTCAAGCCCCTGTTTGCCTCCAGAGAGGAGACCCACTGGTAAGTGGCCAGATGGAGTGAGACCTTTGAGTTGAACTACACTCTCACTCTCCTCCCTAAAGATAACAACAAACACTCAGATCAGTGTGACCACCACGTCATACATGTGCATACATACATAAACAGGGTTTGTACTCTTCAAGTTTTCCATGACCTGAATTCCAGCATTTTCTTGAAAATCACCTTTCATGTTGGATAAATTTTAACCATTTTCTCTCATTGAAGTTCTTGTCAAAGACGCGCATCAATGCTCAAATCAAAGTCGAGTTTTGATTGGACTAGGCGAACAAGAGATGCTTCTTATATGGAATTATTGTTTCCTTTCCAAAATGGCGGCAAGGAACAAACTTGCATGGTCGAACTCACGAGCTTCGGAAACCTCTCAGACAAATTCAGATGGGAAATTCGTGACTTGCAAGTGCAACATTGAAACGAACAACGGATTCAATTTTCCAATAATCAATTTATTAATGTACTCTAGGGGGGTACGCTTCACCTGGTTCGACTGTAATTGTAAAAAAAGGGGAGGGCATGCAGCTTCAAAGGGCAAGCCACAAGTAGCAAAGATCACAATGATCAACCACACAACAAATAAGCTTAGCTATCATCAATTGATCAAACATCATTCACAGGAGAAGGTATCTGAAATCACACAACTGAAAAGATTAATGGGCAAGACTGAAAGGTTTAAAATTTCTAACCTGAGCACAGTAAACACTCTGGCCATTTTGCCTATGGCTCGTATTTTGCTGCGAATAACCTCTTTCCTCTTAATAGCTTCACTCTGTTCTTCATCTTCGTCGCCTTCAAGTTCCTCATCCGTGCAAATATTGAGAATATTCACCAGCATTTCAGTGACTAAAAATTGACCAAAAGGAAGTCAAATTTACACATCTCTAAATCACAGGAGCAACACACAAGTTCCATCCACTGTCACTTCTTTAATTTGTCACTTGGAAGCCAATTGACTAATCAACATCAATATTGAAGCACAGGGATTCCAATTTTTTTCTGAAGTAATATTTGACACACAAGACAGTGTTTCAACAAAATTCCAAACACCGAGAACAGAGTTGAAAATACAACGTGCAGCACAGTATTTTAAATGAACTTCCAGAAGTTTGGAAATGTGATGAAACACTCCCTTAAGTGATTGATATATATCTTCTCAATCGAAACTAAAAGTACAGAGTAAAGTAAGAAATAAAATCCATTACTAATATTTTATGGTCACCTTACAAAAAGAAAGGGCTTACCTTTTTCACCAACAAATGGTAATGACCATGTGAAGACGTCCATGAAGTTTGGAAGCCAGTAAGGATGAGGAGAGCAGTTGAACTGGCGAATGTTCATCACATTGTTTTCATACTTCAAAACAGCAGCTGTGAAAAACAGTTGCATGTGTTCACTAGGATCCATTTATGTTTTAGGTACCCCTCACCAAAACAACTTTACACCCTGCATTATATAAATGCTGTCAATTCTAACCCTGAATAGTATTATCCTTCTTTCTTGGAATTTCTTTTGCTCGTTCAATCACTATGGGCTTTAGTGAGCTCCTTTCTCTTTGGCTACTATAAATTTGCATTTTGAAAGCACTGGATTGGTGAGCCAAAGTGTTCCTATATCCCTCCCCCCCCCCCCCCCCCCACCCAACAACAATCATTTGACTTTTCTAAGGAAGTAGGGATAAGTCAGCTCAACTGTGGGCAACATGAGCAAGGGTCGACATAGGAACCCAAGATTGCAAGGCATATATCCTTTGAACAAAATTGTGCAAATTGCTGAATGAATATAGCATTGTTTTGCACACCTTTATTATTATAGACATCCAAGTAGTTAGGTGCCGAAAAGATTGTGATCAGCGACGGGAATCCAGTTTCTTGACTTTTTCTGTACATTCGGTATCTAAAAGAAAAAAAATTGCTGGTCAGGTCCAAGAAACAAGGAGGCAAAAATCCCACATTCCAATCAGTTTTAATCTTCCAATCACTTTAAATCTTCTTTTACTTGCTGTTGTTGAAATGTTCCCTCGCTGTCTGAAGTGGCAATTTTCATATTTCACTCAATTTGATGATCTCTTTTTCATGTCTAAATTTGGATAAAATCTGTGACATAGTTCCTTTTAGGCCAGGAAACTGACATAGAAGCTGACAAGGGGGTGGTTGCCATGGCAACCCAGTTGAGTCTGGGTCAGTTGGCAACAAATGTAAGCTCCCCTGGTGTTCCATAAAGAGATGCAAGACAGAAAGGGTAAATGGCTTTCTCACCTGCTGAGCTTGCAATAAAGGTGAGAAATGAGGTTCTCGCACACTGATGAGGAGGGCTGGGTACAAGCGAGGCTATCAGGTGTCGCACTTGGTCCTGCAGTTCAGTTTTCTATTTCTAGTCACATGTGCAACAGCTTTTCCTGCCCACCCTGGCCCTTTGCCTGTTTTGCATTTGCTTGCTAGAAGTGGTGTCAATTTTTGGCTTTTGTTTTTCAGCTTAGGCTTCACTTGTTCACTGTCGCTATGGATACATCAGAGTTGTGTCAAATTTCTGAATATGGGACACAAAAAACAACTTTACTACTCACCCAGCATCTTGTGCCTCGTGTGCCCTGATTATCGAAAGCAAAGCATTCTTTTGTAGGAAGTCACAGGTGGCTTGGTAACTGGAAAAAACATATTAACAATTGGCATGAAGTCAGATCGACTTGAAATTTTCAGTTACTGACACTTGATTGAAGTTTGATAATTTATAATTTTTGGTAAAATTGATCATGACTACAATAAACAAAAAACTTTGACAAATTTGACACCAACATCTTGAAAATGTTGAACGGCAGGTCAGTTTTGCAAGAATAAAATATTTTGTGTTTGATTTCAAATAAATTGCAAAAAAATTTCAAACCTTCCTCAATGCATAGTGGTAATAAACGACTGAAAGACAAACCCTTAGCTGTAGGTTTAGCAATTGACAAAATTTCTATTTTTTCTGTACAAAGAAAAAGCACTATAAATGCTGTCTCATGTCACCTGTAGAAGTACGAACAACCTCTGACTGTGTTGTGACTGAAGTGTTCAGCATTTTTCTCATTGCCATAATCTTCTAGTGGATCAGACCACAGCAAGTCACACATTGGACCAAATGCAGGCGGCTCTGTGAAACGATCAATCTGAAAAGCACGCAGATTACAGATAAAATTCACAACTATCTTCAATCTTAATTTGTACCACTTAGCATTCTTAAAAACAAAACAAAGACAGCCAACAGAGTTCCAGGCTGGAAATAAAGGACATGTGCGATTAGGTCACCACATGATCCTTCAAAACAGAAGTGAAGTCAGATGAAATACAGTCAACTCTCTCGAAGAAGGGCCACCATAGGGACCCTACCCAGCAGCATGTTCCCGTATGGCCCAAATAAGGGAGTAGCCCCCAACGTAGTGAGGGGCGGGGAGGGTTACTAAACACAGTAATACAACACTATTACCTTTTTTATATCCTCTAGAGTGTAAATCTCGGGTGACAGTCCACCATGAACACAAAGGAACTGTCTGTTCATCAGTGCAGCGAGAGGGAGAGAATCGAATGACTTCATACAAGCATCATATACGTTTTCTGTGTATTTGATTTTGCCTGAAACGAAAATATACAATGCAAAATTTCTATGCGATCATTACAACAACTAAAGCTAGTCACAAGCAGTCACATAGCATGCAGAAAGTAGCGGTAAGTCTGTGTTCAAGTCTAGTGGCTGACCAACAATTGTGAACACACCTTTTCTCAAGTACCCACAACAGGATTCAGGCACGGGCACTCAACACTACTCTGGTACTTAGATTTCCAGTGTCAAACACAGCACACTTTTTTTTTCTGGTGCCCAGGAAACAGTGCTCGGGCACCAAGTGTGAACACAATCAGAGTTATCCCATATTCAACTCACAAATAATATATTCATTTAGCCAAGCCTACAAATGAAGCTCCAAAGGTTTTACTGGTTCTTAACAGTTTGTGAAAATAGTCCCACTGAAATTCTAAATAAAAAATACTTGAAGATGTTTTAAACTATTTGTTAACAGAAAATACACCAAATAATTGTTCAACAACACCTGTTCAATTGAATTTTTTTAAACCCAACAACGAACAACATTTTCCTGACAGAAACAAACAATTGCCCCTTGCAAAGTCCAGAGATTTTCCATGAAAATAAATAAACTATGCACCAATAAACGATGCACAACAACTTAGAAATTAATCTATAACATCGTAAAAAAATTGCAACCAACATTTGACCCCTCGAGGGCAAAAATAAACATGCACCCTATAAAAATTGGACGCAATTAAAAAAAAAGGGAACGCTTCAGTACAACTTCACACTTTCCAATCGCGTTAAGCAATAAAACCTGATAAAAATGAATACAGATGTAAATTTTAAAAGCGCAACCCTATAATTTATTCATGAAAACCAATGGGTCTATATAAGCGAAAATACGGTTCAAAGTTCCCTTACAACCTGACTATTAAAGAACAAATAACAGAAATCAAGAAAAGACTAGACCACTCTTTAACAAATCCCACTTGAAACTTCTACAATAGACGGTTTATGCGTAGCATGACGATGCGAACGATCGATTATTCGACGGAACAATTTGTTTTTCCGCGGGTTTTTGAGGCGTCGTCCCTTCTGATCGAACGTTCGATCGGAAACTTGGAAGCCACCAGTCAGTGGTGAAAAAACTAGTTCAAAAATGGGTTCAAAGCAGTGTAACATAAAGGCACTTACATTCTGTCTTAAAGGTAAAATACTCTGTTAAGTGTCGACATTCGTGATTTCCTCTCAACATAAAAAGTGTGTTCGGATGGAGGAGCTTCAACGCCCATAAATATAAAACGCACTGCAAAAAACATAAAGAAAAACTGTCAATAAACGCTGATTTAAATTTTTGCCTATTGAATAGAACAGCTTCTTTAAGCGGAGGCAAATCGGTCACAAGCCAAAGGAATATTAATATGAACATACGTTTATTTACGAACAACGAGCGATCGTACACACGCACCTTAGTTGCATGAAGCACGACCAATTTTAAACAGCTTTGTGCATATAATACGCTTACCTCGATTGAAAAATACCCTCTGTCAACGTAATCTCCAAGAAATAGATATCTTGTAGAACTCGGAGATCCACCTACTTCGAATAACTTGATTAAATCGTAAAACTGGCCGTGAATATCTCCGCAAACTGAAAACGGGAAAGACAGAACATTTGGTTAATTCTCGAACTCATCCGACCTGTCGCAGATTTTCGGGACAATACCTGCAAAATTTACATCACAAGTCGCTGTACCTGTTATAGGTGCTTCGACCTCTAACATGGTAGGTTCCTGTCTTAAAAGCTCTGTCCCTGAGTTAATAATTTGAAGAGCTACATCCTCCTCCACTCTACCCTCTTTCAAGAAATGAGCCTTTAATACATCTGCTTTCGGTTTTCCATTTGAATCGAACACATCTTTGGCCGTTAGTCGTTCCATTGGAGGCATAGGCACAGCTAGATTAGAAAAGGAGAAGAAATTAAAAACGCTTATAAGGCAATACTATGCAACATGGCGGCTCTCAAGCAACGGTTGACAAAATTAGCGATTTTTTGGACGCTAACTTTTGAGAATTCTATCCGACGTAGGTAGCTTCCCATCTTGGCTAGCCATCTTCCTAAGACCCTAAACTGTGCGATGGCGAGTAATGGCCCGTAGCTGTTATCTTTCACACCAAGATGGAACCAGATTTTAACTGCCGCCGTCGTTTCTTTCAGCTACGGCCTTCACTGAAGCGACACATAAACGACATAAACAACAAATGCAGCAAACTGCGTCCATCGCGGCTGCGCGCTGTAGCCTCGCTTTCATGCCTCAGCCTCACCCTTTCTTGAAAAGCGGTCCAGGGATAGATATATCAGTGAAGTCTAAATCAGGAGCAAAATATTCTAAGACACCAAATGGAGACTGCTTTTTTACTCTGCGGAACGAGAAATTGTCCAAGGACACTGCAGGTGTTGAGGTTTGGACGGTCACGCAACGTCACAGCACAAACAAAGGAGTCCGATCCGACATACAGTGAGCGCGCGAGCGTGTTCGAGCGGCTAACTGCAACGGAGAATGTGATGAATACACAGGGCCGTACATAGCGGGGCGCAACGGGGACAGTTGCCTCCGCCAGGAAAACTAAATGTTTTGTTTTTCTAACATAGTGTTTGATTTTGTGGGCTATTTCTTGCAGGAAGTGAAGGTGTGCGGAGCTTGCCCCTGCAGACAAAACAATCCTAGCTACGGCCCTGATACAAAGCTTCCTTTTTCAGCTACAAAGGATATAGATTCCAAAAAATGTTGCATTTACTAAACTGGGAGAATTTTCTCAGTCTTTTCCAGTATTCCAGTAAATGAGAGAGTAAGTGCGAATCCCAGGCTGGTGATTCGAATCTGTCCGTTTCTGCCTGTGGGGAAAACGCTAAAAGACCGAGCGCAACATTTCTTTCACTCTATACCCAAACGTTTAACAGCGTTGTATTTGCTTTCTCATTTTTCATCTCAGCTATCTGGAGAGAGCTAACCTCGGTAACCTCTACCCTAAATTTCGGATAGGTGTGTGCTGCGAAAAATTTTGATAGCCTATTTAAGGCCCAAACTCGAAAAATGACACCCTATTCAAGGAAAAAAAGAAAACTATGAAAGAAAGGCATGAACGGGTCAACCTTAGTTCCGTTCCTGTAAGGTTGGCGCTTATAGATCGTTTCTATTTCGTTTAAATAATTACGCACTGCAATTTTAGACGATACAATTTCGAGACCCTATCGAAGGATCACACCAGGAAAAATGCCAAAAGGGGCAAAAATGATACCACCATAATATAATATTGAAATTTTATGTTAAACATTTAGTGACACCTACAAGGTGTTACTAAATGAATATACCTGAAAAAGGCTGGTCTGGTCAGCCGAAATATTGTTCAAAATATATCACGTTGTTTCAGCCTTGCAGTAGTCTTTAACTTTTGATCGTTCAAAAGTGATACCCTATTTCAGGATCGAGAACCACAAAAAAAAACAAACCCAATCCCGTGGCACATATATATAGCCATATATGGGAGTAGCACCAGGGATCCCACACAGCATTTCTTTCGTTTCGATCCCCTGAAAACGGCTGCATGGGAAGCTACAACGTTGGACATTTTGTATTGGAAATTTTCCCACCACCCATTTAATGTTGGAGCTCGAGATTGGCATTGAATTTTTATTTATTTATTTGTTTTATTTTTATTTTTATTTTTTGTATTACAGAATGCAATAGTTTTTCCAAAAACATGGTAGTAACAACAAACAAACAATTTACATTAATTCCACGCGCAGTAACTCTAAATACAAAAACAATTACATTACGTTAACTACAACCTAAATCCTTACTAACACAATAATAAAAAATAATAATAGTAACAATAATGATAACACGATAATAATAATAACAACAACAACAACAACAACAATAGTGATAAATAGACCCTCAGGATGCCGTATGGAAGTTTGTTTATTATGGTAATTCAAGATCATGTCCCTGTGTTAGGAGCTTATTCAATTTTTTATGATGAAAAGAGAGTTTGTTTCTTTCTTTTGCGATTCGACGCTCCGTTTCGGAAACTGCTTTCACTTTTGCTAGGAACACAGCTTTTGTACGTAAAGCATTTTTAAGCTTACATCTGTAAATATATTGCTTTGACATTAAAATAAGATGGTTATATAGAAGATTGGCATTGAATTGATAAATACCAATTTTAGAAACAACATTTAATTGTGGCGAAAGGGGTGCACTTTTTTGCTAAAACTATGTCCGTGGTACGTTGTAGCTACTAGCAGATCTGCATTTAGAATAGTAACATTAGCCATAAAAACTGTCTGAAAATGTGAATGTAAACAAGCAGAACCACGCCATAGCTTTCATTCAGTAAATCCTGATGGGGTTTGATTCAATTCATTGCTTTTGTTTTCTCCTCTTTAGATAGTTCGGGCCAAGCCACAACTAGAGGGATTGTAAGAATTAATTGGGTTGGGTCAGTATTACATGACTGGGGTATATAGACTATATATATAATTTGGTTTTATCAACTGGGTTGATAATGTCAATTGGCCACCGTAAAGAGATTCAAGAGCTGACGTCTCGAGCGTTAGCCCTTCGTCGGAGCGAATATAGACTATATAGTCAGCGGGCCCGGGCAATAACTGAAATCAACCTATCAACCTGTTCATACTTTTGATTGGTTAGAAAATTATTTTCCGATCGAAACCCAGGTGGGTTCTCTGTTAGAATGCCGTTCTTTTGTATTTAAATTACATTGTATATTATTTACGCTTATCTTTATAAAAATCTTATGAACCGATGACGAACACCCGTCAACACCCAAGTGATCTAATGAAAAGTCACCGATTGGCTGCCGCTTGTGTGCGAAAACCGCGAGAGACAGCAAGTGAAACATTGTACAGACCTCTATGGCTAATTTCACAGTGTGACGTTTTTGAAAAAAGCGTGATGAAAAAAAAGCGGCGCGAAATCTGGGGATAGACGTACGAGAAGATAGATTTCGCTCGGCCATTTATCAACACGCACTTTAACTCGCATCAAGCTTAAGGGCTGTTCTTGGTATGGAATTGATCGTAATAAGAGAGACTGAGGCTAAACAATGAGCTTTTACTAGATTTTCAGCACAACTATAACTGCGATTTCGCACCTTTTCACTGCGAAATAAGTCAGATGTAGTAGTCATGTTCACAGCTAGTGGGTGGGGTGAGGTGGGCATTAGTGGGCATTAGTGGGTGGGGTGAGGTGGGCATTAAGCGTAAAAAAGTACAGTGTCAAGAATTTTTCTCTAAACTGCCGCTAATGAAAACACCTGAATACGATCATTGAACGTGTCTGCGACGTAAAGATGGCCTTTTTTGTCCACCGTTACTCCCGCGGGGAACATCATCAAGCCATCCCCCTGTCCTTTTCCACCAAACTTTGTTGCAAAAGTTCCATTTGGCTGGAAAATCTGCACCCTATGGTTGCTTCGGTCTGCAACCACGTATTGCCCCTGGTCATCCACAGTAATACCCGCGGGGTTGTTTAGTAATCCGTCGGTATTACCCCGGGATCCAAATTGCAGGGCAACAGAGCCGTCCTTATTAAAAACACAAACTTTGTGGTTATTATAGTCTGTCACCACAATATGTCCAGTCTGGCTTATGGCGACCCCCCACGGGCACGCTATTGCCTTCGACACAATCATCCCCCTAGGGATCCCCTCACGTGAGAAGATTTGAATTCTGCTGTTTCCAGAGTCTGCTACGTATATGACGTCATCCGAGTCAATAGCGACACCGAGCGGGTGTTTTAGCCTTCCTACTTCATCACCGAAGCCTCCGAAGCTCTTAGCGAGCCTTCCCGAAGGTGTGACGATCTGTACACGATGGTTTTGACTGTCAGAAACAACAATTAGATTCCCGCGACGGTTGAGCGCTAAGCAGTAAGGAAAATTGAACTGTCCTTCCATTATCCCCTGTGATCCAAACGATTTGAGCACTTCTCCTTTCAAAGAAAGTATTTTAATTCTGTGATTGTGAGAGTCAGCTACTAACAGGTGGTCGTGCGAGTCCGCAATAACACTGTACGGATGAGAAAAACCCCCGCAGTCCTCACTTCGTAGGATAAGATGGCTGCCTATCCAATCTCTTGGTCTTACTGTGACTGTGACAGGACTGTCCGACACAGGACACCCATTTATACTCACGTGTAGCCAATAAGTGTTTGGTTTAGTCATGACGTAAACCAAGGAGTACGTTCCATCCTTGTTGTCTTGGCAACCATACTTAAACCCGGCGTTTTCAGGCGTCACTCGAGAGCTGGCCAGTGAGAAAGATAGCTTCACTTTGTCTCCTCCTCGTTGTTGTCTTTTCCCTTGTTGATTGACAGCTGTCAAAGTTATTCGATTGACTTCTCCTGTTATCACGTGCTGAGGCTCTTTCGCGGTAGACAAAATGCATAATGTAGGCTCGCATGGCGTACTTGAAGACTGCACTTTTACGTGTCCTAAATGACTAATGTCGTTAATAATTTTCTCGCTCTCTGTGACAAATTCAACTGAACGTTGCGATTCATTTTCCAGGCGATGATCTCCAGAATTTTGCTCTATTTCTTCCACGAGCGAGGTGAGGCGATGAATAACAGTTTTTCCAATCCTAAGTATTTCTATATCGCTCCCTTGTCTCACTGCGAAGTCCGTGAACAGACAACACTCGCTTGCGTGTTGAACAGTTTGTTGTAATGCCTTTTGTCTCGAAAACAAAGCTTCAAGCTTTGCCGTACAATGTGATTCCACCTCATTTAAAAGTTCATTCATGCGATTCTTTAGCGCCTCTATCAACTTTTGAAAATATTCTTCGATGCTGCCTCGAATCTCTTTCTTTTTGTTGTCGACAGTTGAAATATCTTCTGTAGTTAGCCTAACCTGTTCGCTGAGATATTTCTGTTTTCCTTTGATCTGTTCTGCAAGATTTACCATGTTAACTTTGATCGTTTTAGTCACCTCTGCAATATCACGACAATCATGTTGCTCGTGACTAGAGAGTGAACATTGACGACAAATTGTTTGCTGGCAGGTGTGGCAAAAATAACACAATCGCTCTGTTGAGTGACTGGAACAAAACGAAGGCCTTTGAAAATGGTTTCCGTTGAAAATTTGTCCTCTGAGCTCATCAACTGACTGTAATTTATGAGTTTTTGTAGCGCTCATTCGCCGATGCGCTGTCGAACAAAACCCGCACAGAAATAAGTGACAATCGATGCAACGCATAGTCACATTCTCGCCGTCAGCCTCACAAGTGTCGCAAACGAAACCGAGCGGCATATTCTCACGTACCGCTGCCATGTTCACCATATTATTTGCCACGAAGTTAAGTGGAAATTCACAATGTAAATCCAAAACTTGACAACATACCGGACAGCGCGGTAGCTTTCCATTTTTCGGTGAAATCTTCTCAGAGTCGATGCACTTTTTACATAAAGTATGAAGACAAGGCAACAGCAACGGTGAAACAAATCGTTTTTGACAGCCAAGGCACAATAAATCGGCGGTGTTTTCCATTTGGTCAGCAAATTTTACCTTCGTTCGTTGTTTTGCCATCTCAGGAACGAAATAACTTCATTAACTCCTGTTAACAGAGCAATTACTTAACAAGTTTCTCAAGACACATACCGTTTTCCCACTATTAAAACAAAGTTATTTTCTTTATAAATCCAAAAGATGCAAACAAATCAGGCAGCATTAGAACAAACTCGACGCTCGTTTGCACCACGATGCGTGACAAATGTCAATGAAATTTTAATCTTTTCACAACGCGGTCAGCAAGAAAAACAAAGAACTTTGAAATAAGTTGACACAACTTTTCAATGAATACAATTACTCTTTCGATCAATGACGCAAACTTCCGTAACTTTTTTAGTAATTTTGCAATTGTCTTTTCGTTACGAATTCATAATCGAACGTAAAAGTTGATATTTTTTGATACACGACTATCGCGCGAGGCTGTAACACGCGATACAAATTTAGACGCGTCCCTTCGCGTGCGCGGAGGACTCCGGCGCACGGATGCTAAAAATCCCAGAAAATAATTTTCTACAAATTTCAGTTTGAAGGAAAATCTGTCTATAAACAGGCAAATACCTGCCTAATTATTTTTTAAGAATGCTTTTCAATAACAATTTTGATAAACTTGACGCCGGAAATATAAAAAAACGCCCTCGCAATTCACATCGGTTATGTCAACAAATGATTTTTTCACTTAAGCTTAGTTCTCACTAGCGACATAAGGATCATAATCATAAACATTAACATAAGCTTCTTATTTTCTAGTGGGAACGGCCGCATTAAAACTTAAAGAACGGTATTCCATGCCGTGAACGCCATCTTGAAATGACGTCAATTGGCTAAAACACAATAACCCTGTTGCGTCATTATCTTTATGATTATGTCGTTATGATTTTCGCGTTCCCACTACAAATAAAAGCAACATAGTCATAGTCACAGACAGAATCATAATCATAAGAAAATGATCGACCATTTTCTTATGATTATGATTATGTCGAACATAAGGGTGCTTATGGTTATGTTTTTGGACGTTCCCACAAAGACATAAGCGACATAACAGCGTTATGTTCGAGCTTATGATTATGATTCTTATGTCGCTAGTGGGAACTAACGATCTCAAGTGGCCAACAACGAGTGATCTAGGGACGGGAGATACGCTATGTACGCCATAACGAACGATTTGCAGCCGCTGCAAGAGTCGGGGGGAGTTACATTACGAAATGTTCGTTTCATCGGCCTGCCTCATAGCCCCAGTGGTTTTCATTTAACTCAGTTTGACTGTCTGAGGTAGCTTGCATTTGCTTTCGTTTTGTCCCGTGCTTAGTGATTGGTTTAAAAATCTCACGTCACGCTTTCAACCAATCAAAAGTTATATCCTACGAGCGGATATCGAACGTGACACGCCGGGTAATCAGAATTACCCAGAACTAGCTGGGGACAGACCATGATCTCAATGTTGGTTGGCTCCAGAAAAAAAATCTTATTGCCGTAACCGTTCAACAGTAGTATGCCTAAAATGCTTGTAATTCCACAATTGATTCGGCTCCATTAAATCCTATACCAATTGCAGAACACTTCAGGTGGAGCCACCCACGATGTGAGCACAGTTACTGACAAGAAAAAGTAATAAGAAAAACGACGAAAAATAAATTGAAACTGTGAGCACACGCGTCAACTAAACAAGACGTTCATGAAACGTATAGCCGTGCTCTTAACTGAACTGTTGCTTAAAAATTTAATTATCGGATTTTTGCGAGCACGAAGGTGTAAAAGCTTTTCGAACTGGGACATTGCATGCTATGACTCTAAAGACGCCTATGATCTTATCTTTCAGGAATGTTACAATCTCGACATAATTATTACGTAAGTGCCGAATTGATGGTACTTTAATATTTAGTTTCACAGAATGAAAACTGTTATTACAGCCAAATGCTGGAATTACCTGATGGCAAACAGAAATCAATTTGACAACAGAATCTCGCGAAATAAAAATGGAATTATCTGATCCAGGCCAACACCTGCTTTTGCAAGGTAGACACATTGCGCGAATTACGTGATGTCTATCAAAGTGGACTCCATTTAAAACTCAAATGTTGATTTTATTATGTCTGGCTTCACGCGACAGGCACGTGAGTAATTGAAAACTTTCCTTAATTTGCGAATCCACTCAGAGCAAGTATTCGCCGGCGCCTTTGATGCACCATGATCCGGATCACTGATCCTGATCCGGATCACTGATCCTGATCCGGATCACGCCAAAGGAACGCACCCTAAGTGAAAACGTGCAAGTATCTACTTTTACTGTATAAGGGAAAGTGGGAGGGGGGGGGGGGGTGGGGAGGGAGAAGGAAGGAGGGCCCCTAAACTGAGAAAAAAGTCGGCCAAGAAGTTATGGCCCTCCCTAATTAAAGCGACACAGTCAGCTGGTGCACATGCGCATTAGATACCATTTCATATCTAATTTGCATATCACTTATGGAGACGAGATCCATACTGTTTTAACCAAAATATAAAAAATATCATAGGATGAGCAAAAGCACAGTCAAATACAGGTTTTCAGTAAACGATTGAAAATCGAGTGGGAAGATTAAAGCAGATTTCTAGATGTAATCGACGCGAAACTTTGATTTCAGGTCGAGGTAAACTTTTTTCAAATGAGGCCAGCGCGGTCCTAAAGCTGACTGCGTCCTTTTAAGGTTTTAAAATACCTGACCATCCCCAATGGCAAACTAATACAACAGCCGCTTACAAAAAGGGAAGCGTGCGGAGCTGATTCTGCGAGTTGTGCCAACAATCTGCAGGTACCCGTTAGTACTTTTTAGTGGAGAGAGGCACTGTCTGTGAGAGTAAAGCATCTTTCCAAAGAAGAGAAAGCAGCGGTCCAGCTGGATCCGTGACCATTTAACCGATTCCCGAGCTTCGATTGTGTCGCTGGTTTTATAAATAACTGATTCACAGATGATCTCAAATTAACGCTTGATATTTGCTTTGAGAACGGTATTTATAACCGAACATAAACTATTTATTTACACAGACCGCTTTTTTAACTTGTTGTCTATTAACTTCAAGATTGAAAGAAATAAAAAATTACATGACAATTAAAATTAAACAGTACCACATGAAAGTACTGCTTAATAGCTTTCATTTGAATGGTCATACACTAGGATTTCATCCACAGACTTGTAAAGTTAGAACCACCTTGTACTACAGTATAATCACTGGGTTTCATTCAAGGCCTTCAAAGTAAGATCCAGGACCAAAAAGATCCTCCGCCTTTGCAGCGGGGCGTTTAACAAGAAAAATAGCAAAGCTAAGTAATTCTCCCTTCTCGTGCAATACACAAAAGAAAACTGTTCTCCTAATCTAGACGCCCTGGACCTTCACAAACGAAAACAATTTCCTTAACGTTGTTGTCAAAAGCGAGGATTAAAATGCCGTCTTTAATGGCATGGCAAATATTTACATTCTGATGATAACGAGTTATGAATATGAACGTTAAGAGTATGTTGGAGGTCGAGAAGCTATCGGTGGAATAGGCTCCGTCGCTCGAAGTGGTCTGATAACGGGTGACGAGCGGGTCACGAGGTCACTGATGACCCTTCCCGCGGGACGGGTGTTGTCGAGCGGTTGGAGAGATGCTGTGGAGGGCGTCTTTTCAGCTCGACGAGAAATCTGAAGAGACCAATTCAAAAACACAACTTTAATTAAGGAAAAAAACAGTATAATCACAGGGAATTGGTCCAAATATCCAGCGAACAATTAGCCTGTCGAGGGGCGTTAGACCAAGTTGTCTAAAATCAGACAATACTCCACAACACTGAGAAACGAAACGTCTTTTACAGCTAGAAAAGCAGTGGATATGCAGCGCTTTGCAAGACTTCTAACGCAAAATTGACAGCCTACGGATACCACATAATACTTGTTAAGTACGGAGCTCGTACAGTTTCAACCAATGTTTCAAAAACAGAATAGAGCGAGTTTCAGTTGAATGTTGTAAAACCGAAACCAAAGTAATTACTTTGGCCAATCACAAAGGACGGAGACAATCCAGTGAACCAATCAAAAGTTACATGCAGCCGACACAAAGCGCGGGAAAACTTGCGCGCGAGCCGAGATGGGTTTTTTACTTCTGATTGGTTGAAAAGGTGGTGCGAGATTTTTAAACCAATCACTGCACAGTAATGCAAAACCAAAACAATTCGCTAATTACTTTCGACACTAAAATGAAAACCACTTTACAACGTTCTTAACCTGTCTTGGTCCACGTCTGACTATATTGCCTTCTCGCACCAGCACGCCAGCAGATATGTCCATAGTATCCACCTTGCAAAAAATAAAAGCCTAACAGTCAGTTACGTCAAGGTATTGAGTCTAATTGTTTTTTTGCAATTTTTCATTCTGAGAACTCTAAGAAGAGAGGTCAAGCGCTTGCCTTTTCTCGTCTTGCAACGCGCCCGCTAAAAATTATGGGGCGTTTTCAAGAGGTCACGATAGCCATATTGGTTCTACAAAACAAAGAAACGACGGCCAAGCGGTCGGGAATTGAAATTTATTTCTCGGCAAACACCGTCTGAGTAATGCAAAATGGCCGCTTGTCAAGTGGATGAAAACACTCTATTATTCCAAAATAATCAGCAGGCAAAGTAAGGGGTCTGATTGGCGTTGCAAGTTGCGAATAGTTGGGGGGGGGGGTGGGATAGTTCTTCTTTTCTTGCACCTCGCAACGCAGCATTTTATTGCACTAGCGGGGGTAAGTTTCTAAAGAAACTGTGGTGCTGCGTCGGTGGGAAGTATAACAATATAATTTGGTTTTATCAACTGGGTTGATAATGTGAATTGGCCACCGTAAAGAGATTCAAGAGCTGCTGTCCTAATCTAGGTCTGGAGCTGTCCAAGACAGGTTATAGCTTCAAGATTTTTCATCAAGTTTTAAGTTATCCGAAATCAGAAACGTTGATCAGTGTTTATTTAGCCCGTCATCAGTCCACATTAGATCATTTTCATGACTAGATATTAGTAACTTCTTTTTCTGAGTAACTTGACTTGAGAACGCTTTTACATTCATTTTAGAAGCTAATGCTTACCAACGGAGGCGGCAAGGGTGTTATATGACCTGCACTGTCGATCTGATACGAGCTGTTATGTAAAGAGCTGGTATCAACAATTTGCGTATGACTTGCACTTTTGGATGGTTTCCACTCCTTCCCAGATTCCTTTGTCTTTTGTGAACTGGGTCCCAGTTTTCTGGGTCTTGAGCGAGTGCGTACGAACTGTCCGTCACTGTCATTGTCCACAACAGCAAACTTTGTTCGAACTCTGTAAGCGATGAAGGCAAATGCCATTAGAATTGGACTTTGGCAACTGAAGTTGCATACTTGACTGCAATGATCTTTCACATCCAAATAGTTATCAAAATGCTCCCAGACATACTGTACTATCATGAAATGTAAATAAGGTATGGGGAATAGTTCTGGCTTGTGTCAAGCCCAAACAAGACGAAAACTCTGGAGGAAGCACTCCAAAACCTGGATTCCTTGCAGGGTGGGAGGGCGGGTCGCTAGATCTAATATATTCATATTCAAAACTCATTAATAATTCATAAAGGAAATACAAAAGAAATTAATGTTTAATGAGTGTCTTTATATCTGATAAAGACACGGCTAAATTTTACAGACAATTTTCTCCGGAATAATAATAATGAACCCAATGATTATTCTACAAATGAACAGATCAATCACAAACATTTTTGAAGCTGTTCAAAAAACTCGCAACACGTGTTTTATCAGGTTTAAAACACTGCTGCTCGTTTTTTAAACATTACATAATTTCCTCAGAATATTTTATTAACATAATTATGCGAATTACAGAATCTGTGTTCTTGGTGCTGACCAAAAGAAATGCAGGCTCTGAGGACAAGATTGTGCTGCATATTGTACCATCGCCACTTGACAAAGTTTCTGATTAATTTATAACATCTTTTTGACAACTATCCGACAGCCTCCATGGTATTGAACTGGCCCTGGTTGTTCAAAGGGTGGATAGCGTATCAACTGCAAGAAGTGGAGTCACCAAGTTCTAGTTCGTTCTCCATCAACTTCACCTCCCCCTGTTGTATTTTGATTGGTGGGTTGAAACAGAAACCACCAAATGATTGTCAAACAATGCCAAAATATATCTTAGCGGAGAGGCAAGAATGCCACGGGGAGCACTACACGTAATCAGGTACCTGTGAGATGGAAGTTTATCAGGAGAAATTTTCATGACAGCTACTACATTTCCACGATCATCATACAGCACATCCTTGATGCCTGGCGGTCGGCCATATTGGGTCTGTTAACAGACAAATGATAGGTAATTTAATATATCCTTCTCATTAATCACATAAACATTTACAATGGTCATGATGCAGGACTGTATTATTATCTTTTTGGTAATCTTTTGATGTTGTCCTTCAGTAGCATTGCCAATAAAATACAAAAAGTTCAAATGAGACAAAACTACTGTAAAACTAAAAGATATGAGCTTTTGTCAGTATACCGCATCATCAGGAATACTATAGATCGGCAATGATGCCGTAAATCGGTGATGATGGTGCTGTAGATTGACAAAAGCTCGGATCTTTCAGTCTTGCAGTTTTTACAGCGATTTAGGCCTCATTCAAGCTTTTCATATTTAATCCTGTTGCAGTGACAGGACATAGAGACAAACCCAGTATAGTGTTCCGATATTTAGATTGGAAACAATAAAATTCATCAGTAACTGACTGGCTGACTGACTGACTGACTGAATGACAGACAGATGGACAGACGGACGAATTAACTGACAATTAATGACTAACTGATTTTATGCTAAACATAAAATTAATTTCTGCATCAGGCCAAATGACCCATCAGGCTGGAGCTTCTCTCACTTTCTGTAGCATTATTATATGTTATTATTATAAGTAGCATTCTGTAGCATTAAAACCTGAAGAATACCAGCCGTATTCACACTTGTTGCAGGGAGCTGATTTGGGGCAGACAGCTTCTTAGATAGTGATTCAACAATTTATACCAAAGTCTCACTTCAGCAACAGAATGCAAACACCCTGCACCCCACCCCTCACCTCCTGTTAGTGTTAGTAGTGTACACAGTCCAGAGTGGCCTTGTTGCTAGGGTATAATACTGTTATGTGCAATTAGTGAAAATTTCATACCAAGCTCACAGTTTTAAAGTTTACTGTCTTGGGTTTCCTGTTGTTTAATTTATTAGCCAGCTGAAATACTAGTCATCGTCATCATCATCTTTATTTAAACACGGTAAAATACATCAGGCAATAATAATAACATAATTGTTTTATTCCTTTAACTAAAGTTAATTTAGATTTTATAAAATTTGTGCCACAGTTCTTTATATTACCAGTAATTTATTCTTTTATTTTAAATCAATACGCTAAAAATCTAAAGAGTTTGCATCCTGCATTCCGAAACTTAGCATTTACCTGTGATTTAGAGAAGTGACTTACACTCCAAGACAGAGAAGACGACTTGGTCGTTGACGACCACGAGTATCCCTCTGACCTACTGCTCTCAGAAGGAAGCTGTTTAGTCCAAAAACCAAAAGGCAGTAAACATACAAATTCTCCTGACTGGTCTCCATATACTTTCTTATGAGCTAGTAAGGAGAGTTTGCTTACTTATCAACTGATGGTTATTTATCTTGTTTATTAATTTCTTAATTCTCAAAGCTTCCTGGTGATAATATTTTTATTTAATTATAGCATTATTTTTTCTCATAAAGGGCAAAGTAAGATATAAATTAAATTTTGTTTTGATCATAGCCTAAATATTTTCTAATCTAAGTATTTATCTTACCCAAAAGGGTGGCACTTATTTGTGGTTGTTAGAATTATTTGAAGAAATACCACATTCTAAGTTTTACTGAGTGGTAAAGTTCTTTGATACTGTGGCTTTTATGATTTGGTGGCAAGTTTAATTACTGGTTAAAGTGAACCTAACACCAAAATATTTTTTCACTAAAATACACCTTTGTCCAGTTCGAAACGCATTGCACCTTTTGTTTCTCCTTTTCACCAAATTCTGGCTATTTATAGCATTAGGAAAACTGTTCATCGTTTGTTCCACGACCAGAAGGGGCATGGGTCTATTCTTGATTTGACGTCACAAATTGATTTGCATTGCATCAAGTCTTTGTAAACATGCATGCAAATCAATTTGTGACGTCAAATCAAGACTGATTCTGACTCGGTCATGGAACAATTCGTAACTTGCTATAAATAGCCAGAATTTGATGAAAAGGAGAATCAAAAGGTGAAATTTGTTTTGAACTGGTGCAAAGGTGTATTTTAGCGAAAAAAATATTTTGGTGTTAGGTGCACTCTAAGAGACCAAAATAGTACTTTCTTTAATTTATGGAGTTCAATACATTTCTTTAAATTTTAGTAAGTTCTGAGAAAATGTCTCTATTTTGTAAGTTATTTTTCCTTTGTTTTTGCTGCATTTCTTAGATATGAAAAGAGAAAATTACATATTACACAAGTTTATCAAAATAATTTCATATTTCAATCAGACCACACTTGAGAGTTCTGTTTAATTAATGGGAGAACCAAAAGATCTGCATATTCCCATAGAACAAGTCTGAGCATTTAGTTAAATGTGTTTCTCCATTATTTTGAGCACATTTTTTTGAGTGTGGCTGCAATATCTATTGGTTTTACCTTAAGAATAGATGAAGATGACGATAACATGGCCAGGCCTTTAGCATCTGCGTGAAAGTCTCTTGTGGACTC
Source organism: Blastomussa wellsi (assembly GCA_947652115.1). Taxonomy (NCBI): domain Eukaryota; kingdom Metazoa; phylum Cnidaria; class Anthozoa; order Scleractinia; family Plerogyridae; genus Blastomussa; species Blastomussa wellsi. Next base: position 1,206,011 of record OX393573.1, on the reverse strand, counting down.
TTTTTGCTGTCTTTCAGCTTTGTTTAACGCATATTCATCAGTCAGAGATGTCAGATCTACTCCAGAAAAGGAAGGCAGCTTGCCTTTGTGTGTTTTGAATGGTGCACAGGGTCGCTTTTTATCTTGCACCTAAAACAAGGTAAGCAAGCTTCACTGTTACACCATTTATTCATTTATTTATTTATTTATTTTTAAGTTTTAAGAGATAAACAAAATTTTAGATGATGGCACCTGTGAGACTAGAGGCTCCTTAGGTTTGTCCATAATCCTCTGCTCAGCTGTAGTAGGAGGTGGTTGGGCAGGACTGCCGATTGACAATGGAGTGGTTGACACTTCAAGGGCCTCGAATGGTGGTTCTGGGGCCCTGATCAAACAACAACAAAAAGCATGTATAGTATGTGTGCAGATAAACAAAGATCACATTCTCCAAATTAAGCTTCTTGTGAGGGTTCAGGGCATCCTTAAGTTTTTGTAAATTTTAGATGGATTTCAACATTTTGGCAGCCCTTTTTAAACTTTTGGAAAAATTGTATTTAAAGGGTTTTCCTTTTCGGCCGGCAACCGGCAATTTTCCCCGCATGTGAACGGCTTCGTCGCCAGAAACTAAAAGAATCCTTGCTGTTATATAATTTAAAAGTCATATCATTTATACAAGCTGTCTCTGCCAGCTTCGCTTTCATCGACTTCAACTTTATTTGAAAAGGAAAACCCTGACATAACATGCCATCACAGTCAATCTGTCAATGATAAAAAAATGTCTGTCACCAAGTTTGTTTTGACAAGTTAAACTGCTGTTGCTATAGGTATTCTTTTCATGAATTCAAGAAACATTAGTACCGCAGATACAACAGGTCATGCTTAAGATGGGTGTACCAATTTTCTTAGTCATTCAAGCCACTGAAAATCTATTTTGACCACCTACCAGTATTTGTGGCAGATGTTAGTCAAAAAGTATTTTCCTTTGTTTAATTTTAAGGTATTTTGCAATAAGCTCAAAACTTACACTGGCCTTTCCTCAACAACAGATGATGACTCAGACTCACGATCTGATTGGACAGAAGATGTTGATGATGCTGATGATGGCCGCAACATTATAGGCACTGATCCTTGAGCCCAAGAATCAGTGATGGGTGTCACAGGTTCTGAATAAGATAAAAGACAATTTTATTGAATGCAGAGTTGCACATGCAATAGCACTAACTAGGGCCCTCTTACTCAGGGTTTCATTAAGATTTGTGCAGTCAGTAGAGTTTTTCAGCCGCGCATTTTTAGTTTTTGTATAATAGTTGAGAAGATGAAAACAGCCAGGCAAAGTCATGGCTAAGTCTTGTTCACAGCCGGTCAATTTGCCTGGTGCCTGACCCTTAATGAGCCCCCTTCTTAGCACTCCTGGATAAGTGGCTTGCTTTCAGCACAAAATACCCAAGGAATTACACAAGCTCCCAGACTACAAGAACTTTGGAAACATTCTTGAAAAGAGTGCAAGTTGCACAATACTGCTATAAATAACACAGGTTTTATTTTAGCACTGTGAGAGTATTGAGACAACCTGGATTGGCAAAGGCAATGAGGAGAAAGCACTATTTGTGTGTACCTGTGGAAATCAGGAAAAACTGACAACACCCCATTAGTCACTATCTTCACACATGAAGATAACATGTTATTTTCGCATGTCAAGATTTCACTGTTGCCATGGTTATGTAATAAATTGCACCTTTCACAGAAAAGTCAAAAGGTTTGGAAGTTCATAGGTGTTTACATATGAAAATTCTCTTCTTGTGTTGAAACGTATTTCACTCGTTTGCTGCGCTCACTTGTAAAATATCTTCTAATGCTTGAAGAGAAACTCCGTTTCTCTGCATGGCCATGAAATATCCTCTATATAATTTCTGTTTTATTTTACCTTCTTCTTCCAACCATGTTGAGTCACATGCAGGATTGTTCTCTCCCACATCACAAGCTAGAAACTGCCACTAATTGAAAAACAATAGTGAATCAAAACAAAATTCAGATCAGGTCAAATTTGTCACATTTTTTCAATACCTTGGGTAGTGCATGCTGACGTGGTCATAATAAATTATACAGTCTACACATACCTCAATAATCTGTAAAAGCAGATTTTTGGTCTCTTGTATAGTGTATGGTAGTGTTTGGCTGATGATGTACTGGTCATGGAGAACCTTCATCGTAGACTCTACTATTTCACTGACTATGTCAAGAATAAAGTCTTCGCCATCTTCTTGGTCTACCATGTGGTGCCTAAAAAATCAGAGAAAAAATAAATGTTTCACAGAAATGCCATCCATTTGCAATGTTTATTAGTTTACAAATACAAAGTTCCATCTTTAAAGGGGCATCGTCATGCTGTTAAAGTGTATTTTAAAAAGCTAAAACTGTTGATGCAACAAGGGAAACGTAGTAATAATAATAACAATTTTGTTGTTGAAGACTACAGTACTATTTTGCAACTATTGATTCTTGAATGCTGTTACAGATGATGAGGATGGAAATGGATTGTAATTCGAAAAACTTTGCCAATTTTTTCAAAGGTTTAAGCTATGGACTGAAAATTTTGCCCCAAAAATATTATGGTCTCCTTTTCCTGCTAAAATTTCATCTGAATTCATCTTGGTGAGTCTGTTGGAGCATTTTTGAACAACAACAGGCACAAAGCAGTGACTATCGAAGAAATGACCCCAATAAACAACAAAAATCCCTGTGACAATGCCCATTTAGGGTGCGTTCCTTTGGTGTGATCCGGATATCCTTGCTCAGAGTGGATTCGTCGGCGCTTTTGATGCACCATGATCTGGATCACTGATCCTGATCCGGATCACCCCAAAGGAACGCACCCTTAAAGTGTACAGATAAATGACATAATTATTAATTTTTATTTGCTTGATTGGATCGTCACAGGATCTAGATGAAAATTTGAAAAATAAACTCGGAGTATTTTTCCCTCAGAACATGAAGAGTATGGTACATTATTATATGGCAAGGTAGTCTTGAGGTAATTCCAAGCATTTTGATTGTTCTTTCTTGGTCAGGATGTTGCCATATGGACTGTTTGCATGGAAATGATCACAAGCCAGATATTTATTTAGTTTCGTAAGCTGGCAAATTGAAAGTCTGCAGCTAAAACTGTGAAAAGATATACTGAACGTGATTTAACGCTCATTAAATTTGTTTTCCAACTCATGGTTGTCTGTTCTATCTGAGTCAACATCACTTTGTCATCAGAAACATGTTGCTGTAGATGCCCGTTGAATTCACTTGACCGGAAGTGTGTATTACAGAAAATAAACAAGCATATAGTAAAATTACTTACTAACCTAGCTTGCTCGAGCAATACTGGGGAATATTGGCCCTCAATCGTTTTTGTACGGACTTAGCACAGCCAGGTGCCATGACCTAAGGCCGATATTCCCGCGTATGGCCCTTGCACTCCGTTAGTAAGAGGTTATGAATGCATGGCCATGACTGGATAATTCATGCCATTTTTGTCTTTCAGCCATAATTTTCATAAGGCGTACTGAATTGATTCTAAGAGATACATCCATGTCTAATGTAACTCAATTTGAAGAAAAGAAAATGGCAACAACGACAATGCCATTAGGTCAAATTGTACATGGTGCCCCCCCATGGTTCTGCATGCATAAGATTTTGTCGAATGCTGAGTCCATGTTCCATCGGTTGAGCTGAATCAGCCGTAGCACAGCTGTGAGAAGGTATCTCTTCACATGGGGAGATCTAATTTGATTTTAGGCCTTGACAAACAAAACTGCTAAATTCGTGTAAGAGCAAATAACAGCTGTTTTACTTATACGTTTCAGCTTAAGATCGCAATTACTATATACTGCAATTCAACAGGGAGCCTTCATTTATCAACTTTCCACGCTTTAATTTTAGATCAAAGGGAAAGGCAAGTTCTTATTTTACCATGAGAATATTCAAGCTTACGTATACGTCGTATTAACACTCGCGCTAATAAAGCTTCACTGACTCAACACGCTGAGAAAATTACAGAGACAACATTATTTCTTCAGAACACTACATACCAGTCAGCTTCTGTAAATCGCCCGGGTATAATGTCATTGCTTGTAGGCGGTGGTGCCGACGTTTGAGCAGGAGTTTTTGTCTTGTCTTGGCGACTTTTGTTGGACATGTTGACAAATGAAGACGACGTTTTGTGTGCGCTCTAAATCACATCACCATCCAAAAATCCGCAACAGGTTTCCAACTTGCATAAGGAAGCTATGAAGAGTTACAAGAGCATCGATTTCGGCGATATTTTATCGCGAGTGAGCCAAAATGGCGGACGACTCGTCTCGTTGATTCTCGTTGCTATGGAGGTTTCTTGCTCTCGCCCCAGGCCCAAATGACATTTTACACCGTTGAGTCTGTTGTCAAAAGCAAATGCCATTTATGATAATGAATGTGCACCCCGCCCTATTCTCAGTTATCATCATCAGCATCATCAGTCTCCTGTCAGGCAATCTTCCTCGCCAACGAACTGCGTGCGCGAGGGAGATTGCATGACAAGCCAAAAGAACATCTGTGTGGGTATCCTCTTCTTCACAAAAATTTAATTCTTTTGAACAAAAAACAAACAAGCCTATCTCGAAAATTAAGTTCACCATCAGTGTAAAAACACGCGAAACTCACCAGTGATGTAAAACAAAGAACAAACAAAACAATTAACAAAGAACTCAAAACAAGATAGCTTGAGCAGAAAAACATGCTGCAATAGCTCAAAAACAAAGAAAAAAGTCTAAGGTTTTTACACCAATGAAAACCCTAAAATTAATGGAGGATCTTTTCAAATGCAAATGGCATGTAACAAAGCTTGTTTTAATGTTATTCCCCCACATTAGCCTCCACTCCAATATTGAGTGGAATTATATTGCTATCACCCTTTATCTACCATATTTAACTTTGGGTCAAAGTTGGATGGTGAAGGGGAAATTTTTACTTAGCCATCTTTGCATCTGTTTTTGTAGTCACAGGAACTGGGAACTACTGAATTCATAAATTTGATTGGCTGAAATCGATATTGACTGTGGCATAGCCTTTTCGATCAAGACAAGCAACTAGTCCAATATTGACCAGTTACATTTTGCAGTGAGAAACAAAAACATATAATATTATACGACTTTGACTTGTTTCTACAAAAATATTAAATCTAAGAGCCAAAAAGCTTCAACAAGAAAAAACAAACACCTAAGTAAAGGGAAGAGCAAACTTGGCCAAATTTAAGTTCAGCTCATCACCTTTCACAAGAAAAATGCCAATGCCAAATAACAAATATCTTAATAGCCATTAGCTAGCTTGGTCAGTCTGCATGGGAGGATCTAGCCTTGAATAATGAGCACTGACCTCACTGTGATCGGTTTGTTTTCATGACCAAGGTCAAGTTTCTTCCATACAGGCTTCTGGCAAGGATAATGCAGTGCACTGTATTGTATTAGAGGAGCTACGACATAATATTTTGAATCATTTCTTTGAAAATCTAAATTACCCTTGAAATGTAGAAAACCTAAAAATAATAGTTTGCTAAGGACAAAAAACACCAAAGGAGTGATACTAAACCAAAATGGAACAAGGATGGCTGAGGATATGGAAAAGATTGAAATGGATTGGAAATGATGATTTTGAACAAATATTTAGGCTAAATTTTTCAATGTGTACGAACAGTGACATAGCTCCTTTAAATCCAGTATAGAAAAGTGTAAAAAAAAATGAATGCTAGAAATGAAACGGTAAAATTAAGGCTTAGTCTGGATTTGAGCCTAAAGGACTGTCCAACTTGGAGCTTAACATGACGCAATAGAATAATTTCTATATTTTAAAATTCAACCTAAAACATTAACAATGGACAGCACAGTGAGGCTCTGGGGAACAAACCCAATAAACCCAAAAGTTTATTCCCCAGATTCCCGTGCTAAGGTCTATTGTTTTAGGCTGAATTTTAAAATATCGAAATTGGTCTATTGAAGTATAAATGCTCCTCTCTGGATGTGGTACTTAACAAGCACAGAGTTATCCCCAATAAAAAACTGGCACAATGAAAAGTAAGGAATATAAAATTATTGGCAATTAAAAGGTATCAAAAAGATTGCTTATTAGCCTCCAATACTAATAAGTGCCATTTGGGCTTGTCACACAACCTTTCTTGATAGTATCTGAAGAAGATTGTATGACCTTTCAAATAAAGCTAGAAAAGTTAGACACAATAATTTAACATTTTTTTCAATAGTCAGCATCAAAGCTTTCTACTAAAGAGACATTTGCAGAGTGATCTTTTACAAGCTTTGAAACTGGAAGATTTTCAATCTTTTGAAGATGATCATTACAAAGTAATTTTCTTAGTTCTAAAATACACATGTACTGCAGGCTGCGGTATAGAGCATGGATAAGACTGCAGATGACTGACTGACATCAGCTACAGTTTTATAGCATAAATGTCTGATATTGCAGCATCTATCAATACTTTGACAACTGGTGTGCATCCCTGAGCTGCAGCGCAATGTTGTGGTATGCAGTCCTAGTAATCCTGAAGCAATACATCACTGCTACGATTAAGAAGGAAACTTCACCATTTTCGTGCAGCCCCTGCCTGAAGAAAAATATAACTTAGAAAAAAAAAACAGAAGTTAGCTGTTCAACTATGAAAAGGAGGCAAGTGTCAAGACAAAGTACTCGAGCAGTGGTTAGGGTCCTGGATTTATAATCCTCTTCTCTGCGCGCCAGTGGACGAATTTGTGACTGCCAATAATTATTCCACAACACCGTTCTTGACGCCCAGCTACCTTGTAACCCGACGACAGGAAAACGTGTACTGATGAAACGCAGCAAGTTCAGTTCGCAGGGCTGTCAAGCTAAATTTCCTAACGCTGTTAGGTGATACGCCTTGCTCGAGAAGTTTATGGGCATTAACAAAGTCTCCAATATTTTTCTCTGATGAACAAGTCCTCCAGACCTCCACGGGACGATAAACGATTTGTTTGCATGCTGCTATAAACCGTGCAGTACAGAGGCCTGGGTGTAAAACACTAAGCATCACAAAGTATTTGTCGTTAGTATCTTCACAAAGTAAACGCCTCCTGCATACGATACTGCCATGATTCCAACGATCAATAAAACCAAAATAAACTGAGCCATGACTGTCGTGACTTGAAAGAGCTGAGACGATTCGACACTTCGTGTAAGACAACTCAATCTGTTAATGTGTATTACCCACCAGGCACCTTGCTCATAGAAACCAAAAATAGCACAGCTAGCGCACCGTCAACATATAAGAGTTTGTATGGGAATATAACGATCGTACAAAATAGTTCAAAATAAGGAGAAAAATAATAAAATCGACTTACCTGTTATACCAGTTTCAATTCTTAAACCATGATTTCCTGACGTTAATTTTGCTACAGATTGTCTGTGTTGCTTACCATGTTTTGTATGTATTGCTCTTAACAATAAAAAGTTATTAAAAAAAAAACCACACTATGTTATGCAAGATTGAGAAGGATAATTATTTTCTAATTTATTCAACGAAGTACTTGCATTTCACAGCTAAAAAGTTGCCGTTTGCAGCGCTTTGCAAGACTAAAATATATTACAGGATATCTACCAAGTACAAATGGCAGATGACAATCACTCCATGACCACATAGGGCAAATAATAAAACAATGTGACTGAAAAGTACATGGAAAAATAATGGTTTCATCATTGTTGTGATTCTGTTACACATACAACAGATTTTCCCCACCCAAAAGAATATCCAGTGTTTATTTGGAACAGCGCCACCCGTCGCTACATTTCACAGGCTCGTTACCACAGCCGATTGTAACATATTGGCTGTGACTTTCCATAAGATTTTGCATTTCTCCCAAGTCACTTAAGCCTTTGTTTAAGTGTTCTCATTGACTGTTTTCTCATGTAATATGAAACTATCAGGTTCCAAAGCCTTCATTGCAGAGAAGAAATTTATAGGGTGTCTCACCAGCATGATTCCTTTCATGGATTTTCAAGTATTCTCACATAATCTCTAAAACATTCACCAAAGTTGGTACATTTTGCCGGGGTTGTGCATTCATTTATGATATCTGAAGACTGAAGACGCTGTAAAAGATTTCCCACACAGACTTCATTTGTGGGACCGTTCAGGATGATGAATTTTTGTATGCTCTGATAAACTTTGTGAATTCTTGAAGATTTTATTGCAGTGGTTACATTTTATGGACTTTGCTTCGTGTGTTCGCATGTGAATTGTCCGAATCCTGGTAGTCTTGAAAAATCTGTTACAGAGACTACACTGAAACTTTCTCTCCGCTGAGTGAGTTTGCTGGTGTTCCTTAAGCATATACGGACGCCTAAATGCCTTATCACAATCAGCACATTTGTAGTTCCTAATTCTGATCACACCAGTGTGAGTTTCCTTATGTCGTCTAAAGCATGTAGGATTCACAAAGATGTGGTTACATTCACTACATTTGTAGCGCTTCTTCTCATGTGCACGTTCATGAACGAGAAGCTGTGACGTGGTTGCAAACGGGCAGTTGCATTTGCTGCATTTAAACGGCTTCACACCTGTATGAATTCTTTTATGCACTTCCAGACTAGACTTACTGATAAAATCCTTATCACAGTGGGCACAGTTAAATAATGTTGGTACTTCAGTATGCTTTTGATTAATGTGAGGGCGAAGGGATGACTTCTTTGAAAAAGATCTGTCACAGTGAGGGCACTTAAATGGTTTTTCTCCTGTATGGTGTCGTTGATGCGCTTTGAGCTTTGATGGAATATTGAAGGCACTATCACAGTGGGAACACTTGTACCGTTTCTCTTGGTCATGTTGGCTCTGCTGATGATAACGTAAACATGTCACTGTCACAAAGGACTTGCTGCACTGGTTACATGAAAAGGGCCTCTCTCCAGTATGGAATCGTTCGTGGATTTTGCGTTGTGACTGGATCCTGAAACTCTTCTCACAATATGAGCATTTAAAGGGTAATTCACCAGTGTGTTGTTTCCTTTCATGTTGTTTAAAGCGATTCTGATTCTTGAAAGACTTCTCACAATATGTGCAATTATAAAGTGTTGTAAGCTCCTTAGATTTAACAAGGCTTTCACGGATCCCTTGGCCAGAAGATTCTTCAGAGTTTGACAATGAACTTAAAGACTCTTGAACCCCATGCTTCGTGGCATGCTCTGTGGTATGTCTCTTAGATCTAACACGTTTTTTACGGATGCCCTCACCAGAAGATTCTTCAGGGTTTGGCAATGAACTTATAGACTCTTCAACCTCATGCTTTTTTTCATGCTCTTTCAATTTGTTCTCCAATTGAAAGTACTCTCCACAGTCTTTACATCTGAAGAGCTTTTCTATGCATGGAGAAGGGTCTGACAGGTGAGTTTCTAAATCCAACAGTGAAACAAAGTGTCGTCCACACTGTCCACATTCAACTGAACTTGAATCAACAGACGAATTAATATTTAAAGCTCCTTGAGATGGAGAAGACATCTTTATTTCTGTTAAAAAATATAATTATTATTTAATGAACACAGGGTGTTATTAGAATATGAAAAGGGTTTTACAAACTGACAGTGAAGATCTGAGTACATACATACATTACATACTTTACTGGCTCATCCCCAAGAGTAATTGGTCCCCCCCCCCCCCCGAGTGTAATAGGTTTCCCCGACACTAAAGAGGCGTTCCAAGGGAACAGCTATGTCCCGATGTTTGTAGTGTACATAACTGTACCCCCAGGGCAGGGGGGGGGGGTACTTGCAGTAAACATGACAGGGGGTCCAACATATTTCTGGGGGCTGAAAATTTACATGCTTGGTATTATTTTGGGTCAAGCGATATGTCACATATTTTTTTAGGTCTCAAAAAATATGCATATTTTTTTGAGTCACATCTTTGAGCAAACTTTTTGTTTATTCTTTATTCATTCACGTTTTCAGCAACATGCAAAATCATACACAAGCTTGTTTTTTTGGGGGGGTTTGCAATATCACCTCCAGGACCTCAGGACTACCCACCCTCCCTTGTGTATAATACGAGTACCCCTCCTCCCTCCTTTTTTGTGAGAAACTGTTTAGCTACAGGGCTAAATCAGACTACCACACTGCTCAGTAGGAAACACTTTGCAAGCGATGAAGGCCGAATGCTGCTAGGGGTCTTTGGGGGAAGGCTCCTGCAGGAAAATTTTGAAAATCTGAACCCACAGAAATGCAATTTCCTGCATTCTGAGTCACTTACATGCTACATTTATCGTGGAGGGCACTTGAAATAAGCTACAATTGATGGTTAGGTTTTTAACGTGACATGATGTTCAAATGTGATAATGCGATAACTTGTATTCAAATATTTCATTGAGTAGATGACGTGAAGTTGAAGGTTTTCTAACTTTAAAACTTTCTTTAGATGTTCAAACGTTATAACAACAATTGCATTTGAGGAATAGAGGACATGTTCCATGTTTACATAGCCTCATCTAAACACGAGGGTTTTGGGGAGAATTCAAGACAGTTTTGCAAACCCTTGACTGCGTGTTGGGTTTGAGTATCTTTAATAATTCTTCCAAACCCCTGAGTGTTTAGATGAAGGTATGTAAACACAGAAAATGTCCTTTATTTCTTTGATAAAAATTAATATTTCTTAAATTACGCACAGAACTGCATGTAAACGTCACAACTGTGTTTACCTAATCTCATCTAAGTACACATGACAACCAATGAGAGCACGCGTAGTATCTCAATTATTTTATTAAAGCTTACATGTGCATTGTATATTGAACTTTTCTTCATTGTACCAAGAGAAAATGTCACGCATCACTGAGATCCACTGCTGAACAAAGCCATCTAAACATGCATTGAGCGTACAAGCCCCGATTAACTTCGTTAGCGCAAAAGAAGCAAATTGGTACTACACTTTTTTCAAATGAGCCAAACAAGCTGGTGTTTAATAAGGGTTTGCAAGTGACGTCATCAAACAAAAGATTTCTTATTGGCCTCTTTTGTTTGGTCATCCAACATGGCCGCCACGCTCACTGTCATTTGAGTCTTCTGGGATTGGTTACAAACCGGCAATACTTTGGTAAACGCACAACTTTCCAATGTCACCGTCGTTTTTCACTGTTTATTGTGTCGCTGTAGCATTTTAGGAGCGTAATCATGTCACTTGTTGCTATTTAGAAATCCCCATGTCGTCAGTTTTAAGGGCATGCGACACGCATGTCGCTTTTACCCCCTGGAAGGACTTACAAAACACAGAAGAAAAGTTTATTTACATCCATGGCGACTGGGGCGACTGTTAAAAGTATTCGATGCTCACGTAGGATGCATATTTTAGTGCATTACCTCAAGGGGTGTTGCTTATTGGAGACAGGATGCTCATGAACAACATAGCTGCATACCGTGGTATTAAAGAATTTATACGCTCACTCACCGAGAACTTGCACGCTCGCTGCTTCTGGCTGAACTTGCTAAAAGTCACGCGTTTGTCGTTACGTTCACCTGTACTCGTTCGATTGACGGGAAAGCTGTTATATTCACTCTCGTGATAAAAATTCCATAAAATAACACGAAACCACATGAAGAACAGGAGAAGGAAGAGCTACGAAGATACACGAAGCGCCGAAAAGAGTTATGGGAGTTCCTAGGAGTGGACGTTATGTATCCTGCACCACCCGTCCATCTAAAAAGGTGTTGCCGCTGCAACACGGTGGATAACATAACGGTGGATTTCCACTGTCGTGTACTTTTCCGTACGTTAACGGGCGTGAATTTAACTGGCTTTACGTGCGTTAAATAGAAAAAGGAAAGGCGTGAACGTCTTGCGTCTGTGGAAAAAGTTAAAACAAATTCAACACCTACCCTGTTTCTAGGACAAAGGAAAACTTTTGTAACACAAACATAACTGCAAAGCTGATACTACGTGAAAAAATTGACTTTGCGAGACAACAACCCGACAGAAACCGATAAAGCAAGGGTGCAACCGTGGACAGCTGTTTCGTTCTTATTGGAACTCGTCAGCACGGTGTAGCAGTTTTTTAAAATGAAACCAGCCAGAAAGCCAGCTCAAATAAAATGCAACAAAACCCATGCTTTATCAAGTTCCGTACTTTGAACCCGTCCGCCCCCCAAATCACGCGCCGCCACATCACGTGTTTCAGGGAGAAAACAGGCAAAGTATCGAATTCTTGTCTCGCAAAGTCAAAATGTAGATGGCTAAATGGTTTAGCCTTCTCCATTTGCAAATCTGGCGAGTTATGATGATCGGAAGTCACAAGGAGTAATGTTTGCCAGCTTCAGAGAAATTTGCTAAATATGCTTTATTATAGGCTACTCGGCTGGGCTGTTATTTAGAATAATGAATAAACATTTTTTTCTGAAAATTGCCAACATAATTTTGTACACCCTTGATGTACCATGGAGGCATTTCAATGAAACCGTTTTGTTATTTTAACTTTTATATTACTCTCAGTGTGGACATGTTTTGCTTTCTGTCAAATATTGCTTTTCCTGTTATAGCAACTATTCCTTACGCACCTATCAATGTTAAGCCGGGGATGACGGAGGGGGGGGGGGGATAGCTAGGGGATTTGACATATTAGTTATCGTCCCGTATGTAGTGGGAACTTTTGACCGTTGTGGCCACGAGAGTTAATTTTCTATGTTCTGTCGCCTTTAGTCTTGTTTTTGTAATTAACGTAAATATTTTTTGTTGCTTTCAGTTCAGTTTTCAACATTAATTAGTTCATTTCTATGCTTGACAAACTACTACTACTACTGACAAACCTAGTCCTTTAAGCTTTACTTATGTCCAAAAAAAAGTTTAATCTGTATCGTATTTTGTGAGAACAGACCGCTTTTCACCTACCTCGATAAAAACTTCAATGTTCCCGCCTAACCGGAGCGTGGCTTGGCCACAAAGGAATCAGACGAAAGCTGACTAGTCGTTAAGTCTTTGGAACATATCGATCGGATTTGTTTTATTGTTTCAACGAAATACGGAATCGTTAAGTCGAGGTGTCCGGTGTCCGGGAAATAGGGCAACATGTAAATGGCCTCACTAACTTTGTTTGAAGCATTATTGATTTATTATTTGCAGCACTCCAAGAACTATGAAAATAGAGGCATGGGGTAGTTGTCTTGTCAAATGCTATAACTAGGCAAAAATCATACAACATTAATTTTTAAGGACAACCAAACCCTCATTAGGGCAGCCAAAGTCAGGGGTTAGCTTGGTTGTCTGGTATTTTCTGTAAAGACAACTTGGATTTGTTTTCCAATTTCGAGCACTGTTAATTTTAAATGTAACTGACGAAATTGATTCACGGATTAGGTAATTGGAGTAATACGGAACCTTGACTTTGAAGTCAACGTCGTGTCGCTCTCAGCGCGCGTGGAAGCCACGCGGGTTCAAAGAATTAGAAATATGCATCAGAACAAGGAAGTGGACAATAAATACTAGTGGACTCCCGAGGGGACTTTAGTGACTTTGGCACAAATATGGCGGGCTGCGAGGGTGACGATCTCGCTTCACTTGACATCAAAACAATCAACGAAAGAGCCGTGGTTGAGCTATTAAGAAGACGATACAGCTGTGAAAAAATTTATGTGAGTGGAGTACTTCCTGAAACATGTAACAGTTGAGCTTCTTGCAATCGCTGCTAAATATTCTGTCCCTTCAAAGATCGATGCATTGTAATGTTATTTTGCCGACCTTTAATTGTTATATGCATCTAAACGTGTTTTGATCTCAATTACAGACGGCTATCGGTGATGTTTTGCTCTCCGTGAATCCATTTAAAAGTCTACCGATATATGGGACTGAGGTGAGCTGAGTTCAAACTCGATCTGATATTGATCGCGCTGATATTAGGCTACTGGCTTCATTTAATATTAAGATGTGTATACCTGTTGATACGCTGCGATGACTGTAAAGCTATCACGACCTCAACTTATTGCGATCCATATCAAAGTTATTAACGTTTAGATTTGCGAATGGAACAAAACAAATGCGATAAAATATATTCACGGAAGAAACATGATATGGCTTATCAACTAATGTTCGCGTGGTTATTTGAACAGTGCGCGAGATATTAAGATTTTACGCGTCGTTTATTGAATTTGTGTTAATTTAATACGAAAGATCGAGAGTCTTTAAAGAATTGCTCTTGATCTCCAACGAATGCAATTAACTCTCTTTTAGTAACACTGTGTTTCGTATCAGAAAATTGCAGTGTTTTAGATGCGGTGGAATAGGGCAAGCCCCCCGCTAGGCAGAAGTGGGGGTGTTGGAATGAAAATTATTCATTTACGATTTATTTATTTATTTATAATTTATTTATTTATTTATAATTTATTTATCTTTCCAGGTTATACAAGCTTATCAGATTTCACCAACAGACAGACAGTTGTCATCCCATGTGTATTCTAAGTGCAAGGCTGTTCTTTCATCGATGTGTCACTCTTCAAAAAGTCAGTGTTGTGTGCTCACTGGTGATAGTGCCTCGGGAAAAACAGAATCCCTCAAGCATATCCTGGGCTATATTATCAATGCTGTTGTACCTGCACAGCAGAGTCTGAAATCAAAGTTTTTACAGGTACAGGAAAACTAGGAACTCAAACGTCTGAATGCTTTTGATTTATTAATTTGCATTCTTTCATGCAAATTGAATCCAGTCAGAGGCAAACTAGAAGTTTCTATCACATAATCACTCATCCTCATTGTGCCTATGAGGATCGACACTTAAGGCCGGATCAATAACAATAACCTGAGATCTCTGTAATGACTCAGTGAGATTGGTGAGATCTTGGTGAAATTACTGAGGTTTTGTCAATATCTGGCCAAGAATGCAAAGATCTTGGCGAGATCTGGTCGAGATTGCAGTGAAAACCCACAGATCTCAACACAATCTCTGCAGATCGAAAAGATTCATGGCAAGATCTTGGCGAGATATATAAAAATCTCAGCAGCCAAAAACTCTCTGAGAACTTTGTAGAGATCTTGCCAAAATCTTGGCAAACATTTTGTATGGATTTCACCTGTTCAGTCAGCTAATTACGTATTTAGTCATCATGATCAAGGTTAGCCTGCGAACGCAGACGTACTTCCGGCTGTCAAGATTCTCTTTCGGCGGAGAGAATCTCGACAGCCGGAAATACGTCTGCGTTCGCAGGCTAGATCAAGGTGGATAGAGCATATTTGAGGTGGTAAATCAGTAAAATTTGTTGTAAACTTTTTGCATTTGGTTTCTTTGTCAGGTTCAGTTTATTCTTGAAGCTTTTGGGAATGCTGTCACAATACAAAACAGCAACTCAACCAGGTTTGCCATGTACTACGAAGTCTACTTTTCACCTGAATTCAAGTTCTCTGGTGGTAAGTTCACTAGCTCATCAATATAGCTGGCAAACAATTAGTTGATGTGGTTGTACAGAGCCCCCTCCCCCCACCTCCCAAAGAGAAAAGTTAAAAAAATAACCAGGTTAAAAATGTCAACCTGCATATTGTCTCTGTTACCTATATAGTATAATATACTAGTAGACTTTCTGAAAAGTCCTTCGTCTTGTTTATTCACCTTCTGCCCTGAACTTCATGAGGTCGACTTGTGGCAAGTCTAATATACTAGCTGTCTTTTCTTCAATCTTATTTTTAGGCAAGGTTCATCACTATATGTTGGAAAAATCACGAATAGTTCATCAAGAAAAGGTAGCACATAATTAATTGTTATAATTAAGTTTGTAAAACATTTGAGCATATTCACTTGAAACTTGTGTGATATAAATGGTATTATTTATTTATTAATTATTAATATATTAATTATTAATTGATTATTAATAATTGATTAATAGTAGCATAGTCGCCATCACCTAATGATTAGTGCACTGCTGATCTAGTTTTCAGGGTTTGAGCTCTGACAAGTGTAGTGCATTGTGCTCTTGGGCAAGACACTGCTTTTATCTCACTGGCAGGTGTATAAATGGGTTCAGGTGAATTCAATGCTGGGGGTAACCTTGTGATGGACTAGCAGAGATTCCAACCCTTTGAAATCGAAAAATGAGAGGCTTTCAAGGTGGCTAGCTGCGCCATGATCACAACTGCCAGCATTTTAAGGGGCGTGCAGGGGTATTCTCACCCGGAAAAAGCAATTAAAGAATAATGATATAGGCCAGTGGAAAATTGTCTTGGATCAACCATGAACAAATGCAAGCCTCACACAATAAGTTGTAGGCTCATGCTTGGATGAAGGGCTCCTGAGATGTGGCACAAAATACAACATATCCTTGGCTATTACATTGTGAGAATTATTTCTTGTCTCCCAAAATTTCCTGATGTGGGGATATAACCTTATTTTCTCATCAGAAATATATTAATCATACATTAAGAATTATAACAAATTTGGTTTATTTATGGGAGGGTTTAGTTTCGAAGTTTACAGTTACAAAAACAATATAAAGATGAAATTGCTTGGAAGCTACATGACTATACAGTGTTTTCTAATTTTGTTGTTCAGGGAGGCAAGAATTTTCATATTTTTCACTTCCTTCTGTATGGATTGGATCCAGATCAGTTACAGGAGTTCAACCTTAGTTCCGACTATCCCCACAGGTCAGTATCTTATAACCACCATATTGAAGTACCCAGGGGGGGGGGGGGTACTCCCATATATGGGCTATATAATTAGGTATGTGCCGCAGGATAGGATATAGGGTATAAGGTAAATGGTAAGTATTAACGTTACAGACACAAAATAAGCTTGACCAGCCTGTTCATATTTTTCTTAGAGGACAAAACAATAACACTGAGACAAACGGAGGATACGCCAAGGCCAAGATCCGAACTTCATGGCATGCAGAGTCCGGAATCTGAGCTAAAATTATCGGCTAATCCGTGATCCACTGCATTTTCGAAATCCGCGAATCCGCTTAATTGTTCGATGAAATCTGCAATCCATGTGCTTTTTAAGGCTAAATCCGTTGATCCGCAAACCTATTCCCCCCCTCCTTACCCTCCAACCAGATATTTACACATGAGCTGCAGCTGGTGGCAATAGTATTTTACCAAAATGTAACTAAATGCAATATGAAACTATTGTTTATCTTTTGCAAATGTAGTTTTTAATAAAATAATGTCAATACGTATATGTTTTAATTACCTTTACTTAAATGCAGCCTTTCTTTTCTATAAAGGTACCTTTCCTATGATCCATCTGTTTCATCTGAGGATCATGTAAGCAAAGAAACTTTAAGCGAGAAGTATTCAAAGCTCTTAAATTACATGGAGTCTGTCGGCTTTACAAATGAGGTAAAGGTTTAGTTTGGTGTTTTGATCTAGAACTGGTTTTATTTAATTGAATTAAATATCATTTTTTGGATGTCGTCCTTTTATGCAGGGGCATATATAGTGTGGTTTTTCTGTCTAGGTACACATGGAAGGAGAAGGTAATCGAGTGCCAAAGGAGCGAGCCACTTGCCATTTCCCATGTTTTCTAGGGGGAAGTTTCATAAACCAAAGCATGAAATAAATAAATAAATAAATATATATTTTTAGATTTTCAAGGTACGCATGTGGGTACATGTGGAAAATTGTTCTGAAGGCCGTCAGCCATGTATTTTATAAGTTGACGTAATTATTTTGATCTGAAGGAGGCTGTCAGCCATATTTGTAAAAATAGACATACACTCTCATTTCCAGACATACAGTATGTTTGAATTTGTAGATCAAGACAGCTGCTCCATTTAATTGGTAATTTATTAATAACAATAAGATAACTCCTACTCAATGATTTCATATGACCAGTATACCGTTAAGTGGCTTTTACTCCACTTCATTTTGCAGGAAATTGTTAATGTTTTGAAGTGTTTAGCCTCTGTCCTTCACATTGGAAATATTGCATTTGGTGCATCGAACCAACAAACAAATTCAGCATTTGTTAAGGACCCTCAGCCTGTTCACTGTGGTAAAATTATTTTTTTATTAAAAACTAACCCTGGAAATAATTATAATTTGCAATCCTATGCTGGCATATAATTAAATTCTTTAGTCTTAAATTATATCAACAAGACCTATTGTTAAATAACTGAGCTGGACCCAATGAGTTTAGTTGTATACAGTATGGAAGGTTAAAGTTGAATCAGTAGCCACATAGTGGACCAATATTCAGCTCATTAATTGAATTTGCACATAAGTCAATGTTGGACTGCTCAATGTTGGTCCAACATTGGCCAAGCCTATTAGTAACCATGCACATGCACTGGCTTACTGGATTGCTCAATGTGGTCCAATATTGCAACTCAGGTGTGATTTAATATCTTAGCAATCCTGAGCCAGTGCATGTGTATGGTTACATGGTTACTTAATTAGGCCAGGGCAGTATTGGACCAACATTGAGCAATGCTTGGCCAGTGCGTGTGGAAATATCATGTACAAATAAAGTTATATTATCTTATCTTACTGGATTGTTCAATGTTGGTCCAATATTGGCCTAGCCTATTAGTAACCATGCACATGCACTGGTTCAGGATTGTTCAATGTTGGTCCAATATTGGCCTAGCCTATATCCAACCATGCACATGCAGTGGCTCACTGGATTGTTCAATGTTGGTCCAATATTGGCCTAGCCTATTAGTAACCATGCACACTCACTGGCTCAGCATTGCTCAATGTTGGTCCAATATTGGCCTAGCCTATATCCAACCATGCACATGCAGTGGCTCTCTGGATTGCTTAATGTTGGTCCAATATTGGTCTAGCCTATTAGTAACCATGCACACTCACTGGCTCAGCATTGCTCAATGTTGGTCCAATATTGGCCTAGCCTATATCCAGCCGTGCACATGCAGTACCCGTTTTCGAAAAATTAATATTTGCTTTGATCAATATCGTGCACCAACATGACAAGAATGCTCCATTTCAGCCAGCTCTCTCCTTGGTGTATCTGTGGATGAATTGGGAGATGCCCTTGTTACAGGAACAGCTTACCAGAAAGGTAAGTTTACTGTAAGTGAATAAGTCAAATGCAGTTTGATCTGCACCTGTCATGCCATGGAGGGGGGGGGGAGGAATAGGTGGAGGAGTTAATGTTACCTGCATGCTTGTAGTAGAAACTTTTGACAGTTTTTGTGGATTTTCAATGACATTTTATTTACCTTATAGTTAACCAATGTCCCTTCTGCCTCTGAACATTGATAGGTATTACTGAACATGTAGAAAAGTCTAAATAATTGCTGCTGTTACGTTGCTGTTAATATTATAGTTTACAAGGTTTTTTTCTTTACAGAGTTATAAATGCCATCATCATATTAAGTAGATATATATCTTTTTTGCAAATTAAGGTGTCAAAGTTTCTATTCAAAAGTCAGCCAGTCTTGCAGCTGAAGGACGAGACAATTTGGCCAAAACTCTGTACAGTCGGCTGTTCAGTTGGCTTGTGTTAAAGGTCAACAGTTGTTTGAAAGAAAGAGCTGGAGATGTTGAGCACAGGTAAATATGATTCAGTCATTTGTCACCCAAACAATAAAACAGTAAAACAAGGGGTTAAAAACCATATCCTATCCAGCTGCACATTCTCCGTTAGCCCATGTAAGGGAGTAGGAGGAACACTTAGTGAGAGAAGGAGGAGGAGGAGGAGAAGGAGAAGGAGGAGAACACTTAGTGGGTATAATTATAAGACGCTTATAGACATATGATGCAAAGGCCTGTCCAGATTCAAATCCTTGCTAAATATGGGATAAATTTGCGTTCGGTGTTCCCAAATTCAACTCCTCCGAACTTTGTGTAGCCAAATGTGTCTGTCCTGTCAAGTTAGTTTTGTTGGACAAGACTCTTTGAGCCATATAAGCATGCAATGCACACAAACGGCACTGCTCTGAGCTTCAAGTAATTATTATCTATCTTTGATGCTAGGAAGTAAATTATTTTGGAGGAATTGTTTTCTAAACTAATTTTAATTATCACTTGTCTTTTCAGGCACTCTGTTGGCCCATCGGTGGGACTCCTGGACGTCTTTGGATTTGAAAACTTTGAAATAAACAGTCTTGGACAATTTTGCATCAATACTGCAAATGAGCAGCTGGCATATTTTTATAACCAGCGTGTTTTTGTTTGGGAGCAGGTGCAGTGCAAACCACCGTAGGAAAAAAGATGGCGGCTGTACATTTTACCAAAATACCTTGCGGCCCTAACACAGCTCACAGAGCTTATAGAAAGTTACATTTTAACGAAATTCGTTAACAGTAGTAACAACATTGCTCTTACTGAGTTTGAAAGTTTAGGGGCTTTTCTTTGCATTTTTATAGGCGTTTTTATGGTTTTCGCATGCAAAGAATTATAGGTAAATGGACCAGTCGCCATCTTTGTACTTATGGTGGATTATTTTAAGCTAAAAGTGTTCAGTGCGGTCGGCGGAGAGGTCGAGCTATTAAGCAAGAAGCCATGCTATCAAAGAGTTCAATAATATTTTTGGTCTCTTTGGGGCCAAGTGTAATAGGGAGGTGTCTCTATTGCAAATGTAGAGTTTATATGAATTTTGGACTGTTTGAGACCAAGTGAACAGTTACCTACTAGAAGATGGGTATCCATGTTCTATAAGAAAATAATGCCCGCTTGAGGTCTAGAAAAGCTGCAAGTGGATGCCCAAGCTGTTAGGCGAGGGTATTCAGCTGCTTTTCTAGACCTCAAAAGGGCGTTATTTTCTTTTAGGACATTGGGAAACCCATCTTCTAGCTGGTTTAGAATATAGCATTAAAAATCCCCAAAACTCACCGAATTTACGTGCGCAAGCCTCCTTGTTCGACGTATTTCTGGCACTCGCTGCTCAAAAGTTCTTCCACATTTTCGTCTCCTCAGTCACCTGAAGTTATTTCATTAATATTTGTTATAGCAGCCATAATAAAGGAAATAAAAATACAACTTTAAAAGATTGTAACCACCATTTTTTTTTCAATTCGCAACACAACATAAACTACATCCGGGGTACCGGGCTTCTATAGTTTTTGCCCATGTTCTATTAAAAGTAAAGCCCACTAAGATTCCATGGTGAACATACAGGGCTATATTCTAATTTGTAATAAGGTAGGTGTCTAACTTGTGGAGGTGTCCTTAGATGGAAGCTCACTGTATATATCTCTGCTGTCATTTACCCTTTTTAGGAAGAACTTGAATCTGAGGGACTCCGAAATCACAAGATTTCATTTTACGATAACAAAAAAACTGTTGACCTTCTGCTTAATGTGAGTTGATGAAATCTGTATCTTTTAGATTATTTTAACAAAAAATTTATAGCTTGCAACTAGCTACTTGTCAGTTTTAAGGTTTATTTAATGGTATAATAAATGCCAATAAAAATGCTAAATTTCCATTCATCTGGATAGAATAGTGAGATTTTATGTGGAATAATCACAGACATTTCAAAACAAACACAAATTGCAACCACTCAGACAGTGAAAGAAACTAATTTAAATGACTTGTTAAGAAAGTGAAATGATTGAGCGATGTGTTTAAGGGTACTCCAGCCTATATACAGGGTTGTCAATAAGATTTGAAGTGTGCGGAGATATTTTGAAAGTAAACGGCACTGGGGTCCCTTTTCTTAAGCGTTTTTGTAAGGACCGCTTTTTTCCCGCTTATCTCCACAAAAATGTAGCCAGCAAAAACGAAAGTAGCCGGCAATATTGCCGGTCGGCGGCGCTTATTGACAACCCTGTATATACATGTAGTCAGGAAAGATGCTTCTTCTGATTTCCTTGTAAAAGAAACGTTTTTCTAAATTGCTGCAAGGATGCAAAGGAAGAATGGTTGCTTCTGTTGTTAGACAGAAAAAATAATGAGGGGAGTATAGTCCAGCTGCAAATTTTCACCACTTTATTGCAGTTTAGCAAACATTTTAGTGGTTTATAGTAATAAATGTTCAAACATCTGCAGTTGGGGTTCTTTTTACAAAACTGAGGAAAATAATAACTATTAGCTGTATTGTCATGTGGGGCAGAATTACTATTCCAGGATTGGGTTGTTAGCAGTTTGTGTTGTTTCCTGGAATTAATTACGATTTATTTTCTGCTTTGATTGTTCTCGTGTAGCCACCTCAAGGATTGCTGCCAATGTTGGATGAAGAAAGCAAGGGTGCGGCGGCCAGTGATGCAGCTTTTGTCAAAAAATGTGATAACATCTACCGGAAACATTCCAGTTACAACATGGCTAAGCTTTCATATCCTGCATTCACTATTCACCACTATACTGGCACTGTAAGTTGTTGAACATAGAAATTCTCATAATTGTTTGCCAAACTTTTCTCTTTTATATATTTTTGAGAATGTGATTGTTCATCAGTGAAGACAGCAGCTTAATTATGTTGCTTCGGAATTTACTGGAATGTGATTGTACATCAGTGAAGACAGCAGCTTAATTATGTTGCTTCGGAATTTACTGGGCCTTTTAAAAATGAGAACTTTTCTTTGTTTTTGCTCTCATCCTCTTTATACAACACTTTGAACAGAGTTTGCAGGTAGTTATTCATGAAAGGGACAATAGCACAAATATTGCATAAAATCCCGACCTTTATAGCTATGGAATACCCATTATACTTAGTCACATGTATGCCCATCTTGGTTTTTTTGTTATTTTTGCAAAATTATAAACAGTGAAATAATTATCCCAAAAAATTATTTGAACCTTGTATCACTTTAAATACAGGTGGTACCCCTGTCTTGTCACTCAAGCTAAAATAATATTTATTGCAATTGAATGTAATTTTATAGGTTACTTATGTGACGCTGGGATTTTTAAACAGCAATCGAGAGATGCTTGGTGCCAGTCTTCAAGATTGTATGCAAAGTGAGTAGATTTTTTGTCTAAAGCTTAAAATAAACCCTATCAAGCAGCCAGTTGTCATTCCTGATAGTGTACTGCTGTAAATAACACCTCTATAAAGTGCCCACCTTTATTAAGCTGCTGTGGCCACCTGTTGGTCATCCATGACAAGAATGTAATAAAAGTTTGGATTTTGTTTCCAACAAGCTCTTTACATTAAGAGTCTAAAATTGAAGTTGACAACTGATAAAAGCAATCAAATTTGAGTTTATTGTCATCAGCCTATTAAAAATTCATTACAATTAATCCATAAAGAACATCATTCTTCCTGTGGGTCACTGTTGGCATTCCCAAGGTTGCAATGAAGATAGCTTCACCAGTGTCTTAATTGCCATTTGGCTAGCCTGTCTTAATGTTGAAGGCGTCTTGGCCTAATGGTTAGTGCGCTGGACTCCGGATCTGACGGTCTGGGTTCAAGCCCCCGGCCGGGGCATTGCATTGTGTTCTTGGGCAAGACACTTTACTCTTAAAGTGCCTTTCTTCGCCCAGGTGTATAAATGGATACCGGCAAATTTACTGCTGGGGGTAACTCTGCCATGGACTAGCATCCCATCCAGGGGGAGTATAAATACTCTCTGTCATTTCCTGCTGAGGAAACCAGGCTAAGCTCTGGCCTGATGGGCCACTAGGCTCGTATGCAGACTTTACCTTAGCCCATCTTAATGGATGATTTTTCATCTTGCCCTTCACAGAGCTAGCCATAACATGAAAGGAATTTATCTCCATGACAAATAACTGAAATGGTAATGGATTTATGGTAATGGTTTATATAGCGCATTTTCCACATACATGTTCAAATGCGCTTTACATTTCTAGTCAGGGGTGAGATCGGACATCGGCATGTTAAACTGCTCTTACAGAAATCTTGATATTTTTTTATGTAGGTAGCAATAATCAGTTTGTTAGTAACCTGTTCAAAGCCAAGATTTCTGGGACAGGGTCTCTGGCACTGCAGCCCGAACGGTATGGTTCTAAATTAGAGCTTATTTATTTAACTGTATAACATTATTTTTCATAATTTCCAGTGGCACTGCAGAATCTGCTAGGAAATATTGAAAGAAGAAATTAATACTGTTCTTTATCATATTTTTAATTGGCCCTTTTATGTACTTACAGTGTAATGTGACATAAATATTTCCATTTTCTTTTAGACTGTCGGCTGTACCTAATATTTTGATGCAAATGAAGAAGAACAAAAAGTAAGATGAAGATATTTGTTTACAAACAGTATTTTTGTTATTTAAATTGCCAACAAGTTAAACAAAAGAGCTCTTTGTTTCACCAGCCAATAGTTTTCTGGTTGTCTCATTAATAAGAATCGGTGACGTCACTGGTACAATAACTTACATTTTGCGCACTTGTGTCAGTAATCATGTATCCTTTTGTACTATCGTTTGACAGGAATCCAACTATAAGACACAAAGCAGCGGTGTAAGTATTTCTGCAAACGACAATGAAATATCTCAAATCTTCAGTGTCATTTTCAGTGCATACGATAAGCTCAAGTTTTTGCTGTACTTAAAATCGTCCTTCAAATCTAATACCGGTATATTCTACTAGATCTTGACTGATATATGGCTGGTTCACAGTAGGTAAGCGGACAACAGAGTTGAGTTAGTAGGATGACGGAAATGAAAGAATTAAAAATCTGGATATTTTACCTTTTTCCTTTTCTCGGTTGACAAACTTCTGGAAAGATCCATTCTCGTCCCCAGAGCCACTTGTCCCTCTTAGCCGGCTGGGCCTGTGCACGAGGAACAACGAACAAGTGGCTCTGAGTGGCTCTGGAGATTACTCTGGAGACACGTTATTTTATTGGCTGAAATGTAACAAAGGTAGTCTAATCTCATCTACCGTTTTAAACATGCTAACGACAAAGGGATTTTAAAACGGCTGATTTGATTGGACTCACTTTTGTTTGATTTCAGCGAATCAAATCATGTGTCCCCAGAGCCACTTGTTCCTCGTGCATAGGCTCAGCCAGCTAAGAGGGACAAGCGGATCTGGGGACGCGCGAATCGGACGAGAATGGGAAAGACCGCTTGCCAACCGCACATGTGTCAAACTCGTACCCAGATTGTCTCACTTTCGATTTTTTTGGAGTAACATGGTAGGCGGGGTCTCCGGGCCTCCTGTTCATCCCTGAGATTGCTAAGCAACGTGACGTGTCGCGATCTTTGTTTCTAGTTTTTGATTGGATAAAATAAGTCGGAAACTTCGGATCGATCCTCGAGTGCTTCAACGAATTTCAGAAATTGTTCCCCTAGCCGAATGAGTGAAACACGATCCCCTAAAAACGACTGCGTGGGGGACTATTGTTCCCCGACTGAACAAGTTTCTAAAAACGCTGAAACCAGTAAAATTGTGACTAATTCTTACTTGCAGTGTTCAACACTTGGCCTCAACGGAAACTAATCCAGCCCAGCAAAGTTTTAACACAGTTGGATCACAGTTTAGGGTGTGTATTACTAATATAACTTGTTTTTTAAATTCATCCCTGGTATAATAACGTCATAATCAAAATATATTTTCATGAGCAATTTAAAAAGAAGAAATACATTTGTACTCTCAGCTTGATTGTCACGCAACGGTTCTCTGCATAAAGAGTTGCGTGACCGACCCGAGTAACGCCTGCAGTCTGCAAAGGACTAGCAAGTCATTTTTTTTATGTAGATTTTGCGGCCTAGCGAAATGACTTTCTTTAGAATTCGTTTCAAGTCGTTCTACTAATACTTTAAACTATTTTAATAAAGTCTCCATTTAGCAATTTGTATGGCTTGTTCTTCTGCAGAGATCGATTGCAGAGTTGATGGAAAAGTTGCTGTCATGCGAAGTGCACTTTATCAGGTGAAGTTTTGGTTTTGAAGCTTTTAGTGAAAAGTGGCGATATAATCCGGACAATTGGGGGATCTGATTACTCTAAGATCGATCATAGAATTTTTTTCTCTTGTGTGATCCGCCGTTTACTTTTTCTAACGCAAAGAATAACGCCGGAAATTTGTTTAGTTACTATAAGCACGCCCCTTAAAAAATCCCCACAGTTTTCGGCGTTGTGGCCAAGTGTTTAGTGCGCATGATCCGGGTTCTAGCCTACAGCAATACAATACGATGGCATTTCACAATACAATTTCCATAATTTCGATGCCATCGAAAATGGCAGAGGCTGACTAGGGCCCTTTAGTGCTGTGGTGTATTACTATCAACACTGAAATTAAAGCCATTCTAACAGAATAGTGGCCTTTAACCTGATTGGTTGTCTAACTGACAGGTGCATCAAGCCAAATTGTTACCAGTCTCCTGATCG
Source organism: Blastomussa wellsi (assembly GCA_947652115.1). Taxonomy (NCBI): domain Eukaryota; kingdom Metazoa; phylum Cnidaria; class Anthozoa; order Scleractinia; family Plerogyridae; genus Blastomussa; species Blastomussa wellsi. The sequence goes on along the minus strand of OX393573.1, from coordinate 1,179,825 downwards.
TTTTGATCCTGATGTGGTTCTCGCGCAAGTGAGATCGTTAGCTGTTGTTCAGACGGTGCAAATAAGGAGTCTTGGTTTCCCTGTGTGGTTTCCATTTGATGCCTTCGTTAAAAGGTTAGTGTTTGTATTTTATAGTATTGTTTTCTCCCGTTTTGTATTTTATAGATTAGTGGGGTTTCTTTGAGTATACACAACAAGATCACAGTAGACATTTGTTGGGGATTCCTCTCACCAGATTCAAATTAACACAGCACAACACGACACGACACAGCTCAGCATAACAAAACACAACACAGCACAACACAGCAAAGTGCGGAAAGCAGCGCAGCACAGCACAGCACTTCACATGACAACACAGCACAGCACAACCCAAAAAAGCACACCGCAGCGCAACACAGGCTGCACAGCACACAACAGAACAGCACAACACAGCAGAGCACAACACAGCACAGAACAGCACAGCACAGCACAAAACAGAACAGCACAGCACAGCACAGCACAACACAGAACAGCACAACACAGCACTGCACAGCATAACACAACACAGCACAGAACAGCACAGCACAGCACAGCACAGCATAGCACAGCACAGCACAGCATAGCACAGCACAGCACAGCACAGCACAGCACAGCACAGCACAGCACAGCACAGCACAGCACAGCACAACACAACACAGCACAACACAACACAACACAACACAACACAGCACAGCACAACACATCCCAACACAGCACAGCACAACACAGCTCAAAACCAAAAAGAACAACGCAACACAACACAGAAAAGCACAACGCATCGAAACGCAGCACAGTTTAGTTGAATGCCGGAATGTTCCTTTTTGCGGTTTAACCATTTTGTATGCAAATGACATCAGTATTTTTTATGTGCCCTTTTTGTTCCGCGCTAAACAAGCTAACGCATGCATATTTATAATTTTCAAGCAAACTTATTCAGGAAATGCTCATTTAACAGGTTTGGAATTGTGACCGGTTTGCTGCCAAACACACCCATCAGGGACAATAATCAAACTTGTCAAAAGATGCTTCGACAGCTGGCTGATCCCAGAGGATGGAAGATAGGAAAAACCAAGGTACATGCAAATTCTTTTAAATGGTCTCCGTACATTTGTTGCATTACCAGTTAAGAGAATTGGAGGTAGACCCTCTAAAGAGCCCTCTGGTGTCTCGTAACTAGCTCGCGATCGCTCGAAAGCCAACGCGAAATCCAGAAAGAGTTGTGCGAAACGCAAACTTGAAAGCCTTCTTGCAGGCTACTAATATTGCCCTGTGGTTCGGTTTCTGATCAAGTAATCATTGGTTGAATCTTTAACCGTTTTCAACAGGTGTTTTTGACATATTGGTGTTTGGAAAGATTAAACATGTTTCTGGATCGACTGGGATCCATGGCAGTTGTCATACAGAAAGGTAAGGCCGAGATTCTCGCTGTCAACGAGAGATCGCTAATAAATTGCACATTAAAAGAGGAATAGGGTTCCGTGATGATGTAAAGAAATTGCTTAAATAATTTGTCTATTGTTCACAAATTGACCTATGCCAAAAAAAGTGGAGAAGCAAACAAATTAAATCTTTTAAAATCTTGGGGGCCCAAAAGAGGTAGAATATTAAGGGAAGGGAACATAATTAGTACACGATTAATTAAGGGACTAAAAGAGCTACATATTTTAAGGGCCACGGGGCGCTTATTTGGTTGTCAAAAATTGACAAAAATGTGATACTTAAACCTCTTCTTCAGTTGTTGATATTATTGTTTTGATCAATGAATTTGCGGTTTTAACAGTTTTCAGAGGTTGGCGGGCCAGATCTTTGTTTTCCAGGCTTAAACGACTCAAAGTTGTGCAGGAAAATACTGTCAAGAATTTTCTTGATGCGGTGAGTCTTGTAAAGTGTAAACCTTCTAGAACTTGCTTTCCTTTGCCTTCTATTATTAATGTCAAGATTCAAATTCACCTTTCTTGAAACAAACATTCTACAGAATACTAGTTGGGAGAATTTTATTTTAGATTAAGGTAATTTCTCTTCATTTGATAATCAGTTTATTCTCATTTAATAATCGCCAGAACTTTGCACTTTTTTTCTTGCAGATCGGCAGTGGAAGCGAATTGATCTTCCAACATAATTCAAATCAAGTGATAGAAGAAGATGCGAAGCAAAAGCGGATACTTGCCGAGGTACTGTGGCGTGTACGTGCGGCGTGCACCGTGCGGCGTGCACCGTGCACCGTAGCGACAAGCTGGCAGCGTGCTACAGCAAACAGGCAGCGTTTAGCGGCAAGTGTTTAGGGTACAGGGAAAGTTTGCAATTTTGAGACAAAGTATAGGAAAACTCCAGGACTTATTGGCAGTGAAGTTGCTGACACACAAGGGGCATATAGAGGGAACAAAGTCACAATAGACGACGCCTTCTCCTCGATCCGTAAACATGCAAAAACGACTTCGACCTCGCGCTTGTTCCATAACCTTTATTTATTTTTCCTCACTCGCCCTTTGCGGCTGTTCTTTGCCAGTATTAATAAGTGCAAACCGTTCATTTGCAATTGAGAACATCTTTAACGAAAAACGTCACTAGAGGTGCCCTTAAATTAACACTATAATTACTGGTATCTCTTGTTTAGCGCGGCTTCGTACATAAACTGGCCTGGATTCCGAACTTGTTAAATCAAAAGAGCCCTTCTTCTTCCTTGCAGCCAACAGGTTTGTACGTAATTCGTTGTTATTTCTACGTCTTCGAGATTTATCAATTAATTTTTCAACAGTGTGCAAAATTATATTTAAATTGAGCATAACCTTGCAAGTGAAAATCAATCTAATAGAGCTTTTACGGTTGATTTGATGCATTTTGTTGCGTTTCTAACATGCTGCCTGCGCCCTTTTCTCCATAGATTCCCCGGATGGATTTTCACCAGTATCGCCTCGTCCCAGCTCTCCACAAAAGAAAGTCTCAAACGTATCCATAGGTTCGATCTCAGATCTATTCGAGCCAGAATCCCCGACTCGTCCCGGTCCCCCACAGTCCAGGGCATCCGACCTGTCCATAATGTCCAACGAATCGACGTTCTCGGTTGTGAGTTGTTGTTTTGCGTTGACCTTGTAAACAGATTACTCTTAACTTGGGAAACTTGAGATTGGGTAATGGCTCGTTAGTTAGTTGGGCGTGATAGAAGATGGTGTTAGAAGGAGCAGAAATTGGTTAAAAAGGAAAATGTTGTAATTTGAGATTCAAGTCTGTTGGGAAAAATCAAACAGAGGTGATCAAGTTTAACATAACTATTGGTGATAGCCACAAATCAAATTAATGATCGAGAATTTCCTGTAGATAACAGGAGGCCGTAGCGTTCTGTTCGAGGTGTGAAGCTTGCTCAACCTCGTTCCCAGGGTCTCTCCCTCACCGCCTCCAGGGGACGGGAATGAGAGGACCCTGGGAACGAGGTTATCTTGTGATAAGGGGCAGCGTCAACAGTGGAAGTCAAAATCGGATCACCGTAAAGTTTTACATGGCAAAGGACGGACACACTTGACGCACGAAAGTAAAGCTCACGAAAATACCTTTCACATCCGCCATCCTGTCATTTTTTTTTCTGGTTGAAGTGAGAATGATCATCAGACATTGCGAGTATATAAGGACCGTTATGAATTTTTGACTTTAGGGTTTCCTTTTGAAATTTATTATACATATTATTCACTTTTAGGAATCTGACGATTCTAACGCCGCTCCACAAATCTGGTGTAAAATCACTTGTTTCGAAAGAGAATCCCCTCGAGGAGAGTTCTCTATTGATCGTCCTTCGATTGTCATTGATGGTTCTAACAACGCGTTTGACGTAACAAGGTACTAAACATAGTATGTGGCATGCACACAGGATCTCCGCTTGAAGAATCCGCCCGCTCACCCACCTCCCAGCACCCAAAGCTCCAAGGAGAGAGCCTGAGGGAGAACTTTCAGTCTTTGATGTTTGTTTTTAATATTATGTTTTATGATTTGATTACCCCCCTCCCCCTCTCCGGAATATCGAACCCATGACCTTCAAGGTATCGGTTGGATCCCCTCTGACCTATAGGAGACTCGTGGTTAGCGAAGTCATAAACCAGGTTCTTATAAGTGGCACATGCCTTGCCATAACTACAAGGCTCAATATGTGGAGATGATCAATGTGAATAAACGATAAGTGGCTTGGATGAAGAGAAATGAATGAAGAAGCGTTCTCAAGTCCAGTTTATGAGCTCGCTTTATACCTGGAGTCTCCTAGAGATCAGTCGGTAAAGCGTACAACCCGAATCGACTTCCGTTAGGGGCTCGGAAAGTCCTTTTTCTGAGTTGTTTGACTTGACAACGCTACAACTAGTTTACGATCTTGGTAGTAAAATATTAAAGGTTAATTATAAAGATATAGGTGGATTGCGAATGAAATTCGTAACTTGCTTCTGCTGTCACATTTGTCAGAATTGGTCTAGGAGCCTTACCACCGAGTTCTGACCCAAAGGTTACGAAAGTTCGTAGCTTCGTTGGAAAGGTGAGTTGTATTATATTACCTCTCGAGAATAAACATGCACATCATTTTTGTGCAGCGGATATGTAGTCGTCATGACAGCAGTTTTCAATGGAGTGTCAGCATGAAGTGAACACAATAATGACTTGCCACATTCGTCGCTCATTTGGTAAAGTACGCGCGCGAAGCGCGCGAGTATTTGAAGCTTTAGGTGCAGTTCGACCAATCAGAAGGAGGACAAGTTGCATTATTTAATACCATGCTTGGAACAGGTAGCGAGTCTCCCGCGCTTAACGCCGGTTCCTACTTTTTCCCGCGCTGGTCACCGGCTGCACGTATTCCCGCGCGTGTCGCCGATTCCACGTTTTCCCACTCTGGGCACCGGCTCACCTATTCCCGCGTTTGTCGCCGGTCAGGTTGCATGTTTTTGCTATACGCCTTTTGATTCGTTCAATATTTGCGTTTGTCGTGATTGGTCAGACTGATCTGATTTTACGACATTCATTACAGGAAGTCTTTCTTTGCTTTTCGGTTGTGCAAACGTTTCTGTCCTCTAATCCCATGTTTAATTTGTTGTGCAGGGTGTGGAGATCGTCAATGATGAACAGGGCAATGTTTGGGCCACTCGAGGAAGCAAGAATAATGTTTTTGTCAAGGTAAGACAACGTACAATGATTTGAAGATTTACGCTAATTGGACGAAAATTCACGCTTATGAACCATATCATTAAAAATGCAAGCACTTTAAAACAAGGGAGCCTGGCGTCCAAATTTGATGCTCTCTAGTCGACTAGTGGTCTTGAACCTGCTAAAACGTTAATGAGATCTGACGGGATTTGGTACGAGCTCGTTTGACAGACTGATGGTTGTAGCCAAGTTGTAAAAACCCTTCTCCGATTTTCGTCGTTGAACTCTCGCAAAACTCCTCTTTTACTATTCAGAATGAATTTATTACGTGCGTGACGAAAATCCGATCGATACCTTGAGCAAGTAGTGTTTGGGCGTTTATTACATACAGATAGCTAGTTCTTATGCGTTAACATTTCAATATAAAGGCAGTTTGTTCGTTTGTTCATTTCTTTGTAGGGCAGTTTCTTATCCGAGGAGGTGATCGCTTTAAAAGGTGTCTTAGAAAAAGATGCCACACTACGGGTAGGTTCCTACGTATTTGACTTTTTTAGAGACCGTGAGAGTCAGATGGAGTAACAGTTCGACAGGGCCTATTTAGACACTGGGCTGGATGTTCAAAGGGTGCCGTTAACATTATCCACATGCCAGTGCCGGGGTAGCGCAGTTAGTTTTTCAATATCCACTTATCCACTGAAAAGTTATTTATCCGGCACATAGCATTATCGAACCTTTGAACAACCCAGGGGCGGATCCAGAATTTTTCTCAGAAGGGGCCCGGGTGCATCACTAAGGAATAACGTCATTGATGAGTGACGTAAGCATGATACTAGTTTTACCCCAAATGTCGGCTGGTTTGTCGGTGTCGGTCAAAGATGACGTAATGAGAAACAATGCTGCCCCAAAGTACAGTGTGATTCATTTGCATACGGCACACACAGAAAGACTTCAAATCTCTATCCACTGTCTAATACGCAGGTTATAAGAACATGATTAAAACGTTGGTCACGATGGGAAGTTTGTCGTCGTGACCAGGCGCCCATGAGAAGGAGCCTCCATCTCCCATACTGACCATCTGAGTCAACCCTGTCCCGTATCTTTTTATTTTTAGAAGCATTTCCCACGGTGGTTTTCGCGGGTGCTTTTGTAATAGCCAATCATGTGAGAGCTCGCTGTTCTAAAATTAGAAAGATACGGGACAGGGTTGACTCAAGGGCAAAGTACGAATGGCGGCTCCTTCTCATGGGCTCCTGTCGTGACATCCCTACTTCTGCGTTTCAGGTTTTTGACTGGGAATCTTTCGCTGTCACGGTTCGCCATTATTGCTCACAGCCGAAGACGTTTGACTCCACTATCGAGACTAGCATCTTGTCAAGTGCCTCGATCTATCTCAGCTTTGTGAAAGATGGAGAAGATGACGTTGACACGCCATGTTGGGTTCAACTTGACGTGTTGCCAGCCATGGAACAGGGAAAAGGTAATGTCACTCAAGGAGAAATGTAAAAAAAATACAGTACTTTAATGTCACGCAAGGAAAACTTAATTAACTTGCAATGTCGCACAAGGAGAAGGTAACTTGTAGTGTCACGCAAGTAAAAGTGTCCGGGAGGGGACCGCCTGGGATGGACAAAACTCCTGAGCAGGAGGGAATCCCCTGGGGCGGTGATAATCAGATATTTTCCGGAGGAGATATTTTCCGAAGAGGAGGGAATTCCCTAGGGAGGGCTTTTCCAAGAGACAGAGATATCTAATGTTGATAAGAACCCCCACCCACCCAACCCCAAAAGAAGAGGGAAGCCATCACGTTTACTGGGCGGCGAAAAAGTCAAATTTGTCACGTGTCGATCAGAAAGATGTGTTACTGGAGGCTTTGATTCTTTTGTGGGTCTGATTCGTTTATGGTCACGCGCACGAGCCTCGCGCTACGTTACTTTTAAATAACGTACAAGGAAGATATCAGTGACATCACCCATTGTCATTAATGTGCCAACCAGAATACTATTGGCTAGTGAAACAAAGAGCTCTTTTGTTTAACTTGTTGGCTATTTAAATAACAAAAACAATGTTTGTAAACAAATATCTTCCCTATAACAACTAACTCGCTTTTTTTACTGATAAAGGTAGCCAAAATATTCAAAAACAACAAAACTAGTCAGTGGCAACTGACCAGTAATTGAATTTCATTATGCCAACTCCTGACTTCACATATTCGATATTTAAAGACTCCAGTGCCTGGTGTAGAAATGTTTCACTGAAAATCCAATCATTGCGTTTATTTTTCTTCTTTTCAACAGCTGCTTGCAAGTATGCCCGCAATAAAAAAATGCAAGAGAAGCAAAGGAAGCTGGACTCCTTGCCGCCAATTCTTCGCCCCAAGACAAAGCAATCGCGCGAGTTGGCAGCTGTGGCCCACTTTCAGCAAAAGATTCGCCCAAGACGTTTCGTCGACACGGACAAGTTCAATCGAAAGCAATGGGCGCGAACAGAAGTGGCTACAAATCCTTTCCTTTATGGTAAAAAGGACGAACTCACTGTGGTTCGTCAGAGCCCTCAGAAAGCGCTTCAAACGAAGAACAAAGATGACCCTGATGAAACCTTCGAAGGAGCTTCCCCCTTGCCCCAGTCCCTATCGGCTGCATTTGGCAATAGTTATGACGTGACAGACGCAGGACCTGGGCAGCTTAGCGAAATAGACCTGCAAGATTTTGCGCAGGGAATCGGGAATGGGTTACATAACCAGGAAAAGGATATTGCGGGGATATCGCTGTCTGGTCGCGAAAAACCCAAGAAAGTGTGGGCCAAGAAAAAATTCGCTGATGAAAAGGCTGAAAAGGCGAAGAAAAAATCTTCATCTAAATTTAAGTAAAGTTATCACACTCTCGACACACTGCAACCCCATCTATTCTAATCACCTTCGCAGTCGCAATTTGAGCTGTGACGCAACACTGTCACGCGATCTTTTAGTCAAAGATTGCGTGACAACCCAAATTGGCATGGGTTCACAAAGAAGCTAGACTATTTGTATTCTTCAGTGTAGCAAAATTTTATAGCAATATTAGCGCGTGTTCTTACATCACGCAGTCTACATAATCAGTCGAGAGGACAAGTTGGCTGATAACTGACCGAGTCCGCGATTTTCGACAAGGTTGCCGTTAATTAATATTACGTCACCTCACCTGATGACGTCAAGCTGACGTGACAACGTCGTTGTTGCTCGTATTATCTGTGATTGGGCAATAACACCTAGAAGCTTTTCGGATGTTACGACGAAGATTTGCCGACATGTTTCTCGACTGTAAACGCCGCCTTTAGTCAATTGTAAAGTTAGCTCCAACCGAAGTTCAAAAAATCGGGATTCCGCTTTATTTATAGTTATTTATAGTAATACCCAACTATAGCGAGCGCCCTGATAGACTGAAAGTCATCAGTTAAAGCGTGATGGAAGCAGGGATATTTAAAACCGGATAGTTAGGTAATCACAATACCATTCACAAAACGACTGAAGTAACTAAACAAATTACACCGTTATGAGCGCCAAGAACATTTTCCTGTAGTTTATATAAATTTGTATAACCAAAAAATTTGATAGTCGTGTATTTTGGCCCAACCTTTAGTAGTTATGGTGATATCATTTAATTTTCAAGGTGCACCAAAAAGGCTGCCACCAACAAGAACAAATTGCGGAGTCCTGGGTAGACAATACAGGTTTAGAAAGATGAAAGTGATTTGAAGGAAGGAAAAAGAACCGGAAACAAGTCTGCCCAGAGTTGATCAGCATATTTAATTTCTACGCGTTATCAAGCATACAGGGTGACGTCCTATAAGAAACATGCCGAGAGTAGTATTGATATTTAAACAATTCTCCCAACTAACAAAAAGTGTATAGCGCGGTTAGTAAGGGGAATGAAGTATTTATATCTGTAAGCACAAGACCTTATTACTGCGTTAAGGCGGGGGTAAATCTGAAAGCCGTTTTGCCGTCATTTAAAATGGGTTTAATGCCAATATCTCGTTTGGTTTCCATGCTCAAAACACTAATCACTGTTTTGCGGCGTTTTACAATTTTTGGATGGGTTTTCGTTATATATTTGAGAGGAGGGAGTTTTTCTTAAAGAGGAAGGAAAATTTGGAGAATAGGAAATAGTGAAGATTTAATGTAGTTTAAAAATTAGAATTTAAAGTTTAAAATTAGAATATGCAGACCCAAACAGTCCTTCCTACCAAGATGGGGTGCTCTTGGATGGGGACAACTGTCTGTGGGTGTTTCAAAACTAATTTTCTTCCTTTCATACATTCTCTAAACCTCTCAAAATTTTATTATTCGCCCGCGTTAGCGTGCGGGATCAGGGAAACGCAAACTTGACATATTTTACAGTTAAGCACAATTAGTGGAAAACAAGAAATGATTACTCAAATATTTTCTGGGTAAAAGAAGTAGAATATCTGAAGGTTATGTTTATTGATTACTTTTAAAGGAGCTACGTCACAGCTCGTGCATTTTGAAAAATTTAGCCTAAAATTTTCGTCATTTGTAATCCGTCTCAATCTTCTCCATCGTTAACCACCCTTGTTCCTTTTTGGTTTAGTATCACCTCTTTGTGTTTTTCTTCCTTAGTGAACTATTAGTTTTAGGTTTCCTTCATTTTAAGGGTAATTTGGTTCTTCCCAAAAAAAAATATATATCGTGACGTAACTCCTTTAAAAGCGTCAGTATGACGTAACTCAGCCCAGCATGCTCCAGTAGTCTTTGGTATTCAATCAATAGATAATGGAACAGCCATCTCGCATGCATGAACAGACATTTTGCTTCACCGTTAAATTGTGTAACCCCTTAAAATCACGGGTGGATCTAGGATTCTCTGAGGAGGGGTGCACCACTAAGGAATGACGTAACCGACGGGATATGCTAGTTATACTATAGAAGTAATCAAGGATTAGGGAATTACGTCCGATCTGTAAGAGTCTTGATGGATACAGTGAGGAATCAGGGGAAGCTAGAGTAGCAAAAGAACAAGGTATCTGGCACTGTCACAGTCTTTCGGCGTCATTTTAAAATTCTCAGTGAACTGAAATATGTCCCAGCATCAATGGAAACCCAAAAATAATGGTGCAATTTTGATACCTAGGACTATATCATATCACTACACTGAAATCGTTTATTGCCGCCACTTAGGATGGCTTGGATGAAAATGGATTGAAATTTGATAAAACTAGCCAGTTTTTTTGTTCAAATTCTAGAGCCATTCCTTGAAAATATCGCCATAAATTCATTATGGTTTGTTCTCTGAGCCACAATTCGTTTAATATCTTCCTGTTAGTCCACCAGGAGCATTTTGGGCATGATTTTAGCAACGAATGGAGCTGGAAACAGCAAAACCCCTGTGCAGCTTATGAATCACTAGAAGGGGGCAAAGAGAATAAGACGGCGACTATTTGAAGTAAACCTTTCGTGACGAGCCAATAATAGAACATGACAGTCTGTATCCCTCCCCTAGATCCGCCCCTGAAATTTGAATTAGCCGTTAGGTAATCTCTTCGAAGGCTTAGAGGCTGTATTAAACCTCAGTGACAGTTTCCCTAGCAGTTTTTTGAACATTCAACTCCTTAAAGCTGGCCTTATTCTATATACTTTGCATATCCTTGCCTTATAAATCGAAAACCTGTAAACGGCATACCTTTCGGGTGTAGCCTCTGTTGTCCACTTTTGGGAGTACTCCCCCCCCCCCCACCCTAACACCCATAGGTGCAATATCTCCTGTTGTAAACTCTGATGTATTATGCATAACGTCGGGTATTCGGTTTGTAATAAATTCTATCATGGTCTTTGTGCGTTTTTCTTGAAATCATTTGACTCGTCCCCAGTCGTGAGAAATAGCAAGACGCGATGGATGATCTGCCTCCTTCCCATCATTCTCCGCGCCGGTTATTTTTCTCATAAGGGACACTGGTGACGAGTCATTGAAAATAACTACCTGAATGGGTTAATGGGGTTGAGAATACCACCGACCCTCTCTCCTCCGCAGAGGCCTCTTTCATTTTCGGGAAGGGGAATAGGGAGAGGTGAAAAGAAAGCGCGTGGAGGCTGGGGAGAAGGGATTTTTTAATTCTCCCCTTCTCCCCCTCCCCGGAGACTCTGCGGAGGAGAGAGCCACCGACCTAAAATAAAAGACTTGAATCAAGGTGGGTAATATAACGAGAATGCCCAATTCCCATCGCTATGACAACCCACTTGACAACCCTCCAGAGCTCAGTCCACGCGGCTGAAAATCAGGCACATCTGGGCTCTGGTGTTTTTCGTTGTTTGTTTTCGTCACAGGACATGATCCCCGAACATGTATGTCTTGTAGGGTATTTATAAAACAAAAATTAAAATTGAGCGGGGAGCGGGTGGGTTTGCATCGGGGTCTACTGCCAAACCGGAAACAAGGAGCGAAAGGCTGAAAAAGACAAGTAAAAGAACAAGTTAACCGATGGGTGGCGACGGATTTCTTGTGGATATGGATCAATATAGACGCCAGACCAATTCTAACGCAAAAAGCGAGCTTACTAAATTCATACATAAACCAGGAGACCATGCATAAACTGTTAATGTATGTATGTATGTATGATAATTATTCTTATAAAGTAAGGGTTTTTATTCATTTTGCCCTCCTTCTGTCTCACCTTCTGTTGACTTGTCACTAGACTTGCTCCAAGTCGCTCGTTTGATTCGCTACGCGGAGGGCGCAGCAGGGAGGGCTCGCAGGAGTCCGAATCAAAATGGCGAGGGAGGCTGCTAGATATGGAGGGCGCGCGCCAGCTTGATGGTTGCGCGGAACAAGCTTGTTCCGACTGAGCCATTCGCGCGTTCCCCGTTGTTTCTCGCACTTGATTTCCAAGCGAATTTGTTTATTCGCCTTCTTCAAATAACTCTACCATTCCTTTCGAAAAACGAGCAACTTGGGGCAAGCCTAACTTATCACTTGTGCGTCTTGCATTTTTGCTGGGGAGGGGTGGTCCCGTCTGACTTTTCGCGCCATATATGGCGGGAGTGTGCATGCGTGTAAACATCACCACGTGACCACGTACAACATGGCGGCATGTGGAAGACGAGCTTTCGGAACACAGCAGCCCGACACATTTGTTTGTTGTTTTGCTGTTAATTTATAGTTCTACGGTGGTGAATACTTTTATTTGGTTGTTGTTTTCGTTGTTAAAATATTTTTGTAACCTCGAAGAGGCATCGCGAAGGAGATTTTGTAAAATCGTGGAAAACACTGCTCGATGATCGCGGCAGACTGGAGGTGTGTTGAAAATCAATTAAGACAAGCTGCGCTCTGTTCCGCATGAAGACGAAAGTTACATCTGAAAACAGCGTAGAAGGAGTGCCTTCGCAGACAACTGCTGTATCTACAATTGCAAGCACTGCACAATCAAGTGTCTGGTCGATATGCGATATTTCAACGGACTCGCATGTGGAACTCCGAGACATAACACCATCTATTAGTCCAGTTTTTACCGACGATCAAGTACACGAGTTAACCCGAAATCCCGCCGAGGTAGACGTGCTAAGCGAGCATTTCCTTCCACCTGACACTTTTAAGAGGATCGATGAGGTTTTAAGCTCAGGTGGTCAAACAAACCTTCTGTACAGCGACCCAGTTCTTAGTGGTACACTTAAACAAAATCACGATGTCCTTTTACCAGGAGAGCTGGGTTTCCATGGTACCATGTTCCCATCGTTTGATTCAATAGTCGAAGCAGATAGGATTCTTAACAAACGGGATGAAACATTGCCTGATACGAGTAATTCAGATGGCGTTCCATCTAATTCTGTTAATTGGACCAAAGATGGCACGTCTTTGGCTGATAGCACAGGGAGCCCAGTGGCCCAGGAAGATGGAAAGGAGTCTGTAGGTGACAAGGTGTTGCGGCGTTCTCCTCGTAAACGTGTTCAGGTAAAGAAAGATTCGGATACACCAAAAATAACGAACCCAGGGTCAAAATCAGTGTCCAGAGGCAAAGACATATCAAAACTAAAATATGCAAATGTTAAACCTGAAGGAGAAAAGAAGGAAGTCCGTAGAAGTGGTCGTGGACAGAAAAAAGTCGAGAAGGAGGAAAGCAGTGCAGAAAAAAGGTTGAAAGATAAAGGCAGCGTGAGTTCTAAAAAGGAAAACAAAGATGATGAAGAGACAGACAAGGATTCTCCTGGTCAGGAGGAAGACTCTACGTCTAAAAGTGTGCGAAGGTGAGATTTTTAGATAAGGAGAAATGATAGAAGGGTATAGGAATGAAAAACAAAGCCAGCCAGGCTTAGCTCAATATTTTTTTTATCAAAAGTGTTTATTCCATGCTAAAATTCACCCAAAACAAAACTAGCACCAAATACATGTACTGTATCTGCAGTTTCAAAGCAAGCTGTGCCATTTCTGTTTCGACTAAAACAGGATTTTATGAATCTGATGATGAACTTTTCTTGGTGTTGAGCACAAGATGTGTCACGGTCCAAGTTTAAATTTTATTAGCTTGAAATTTTAACAGTGAGTGATTTTAAAAAGCTACCGTAAACGTCCATATATAAGCCACACTTTTTTTCACAAAATTGAAGCCAAAAATCAAGGGTGAGGCTTATCCACGGATACATCTGTGTTTGGAGTTCTCAAAAACCTAATTAGTATTCATAAAACTTCTTAAAATGCCTGAAGGAGCCATTTGTGTCTTTGAGTGTTTGTCGGCGAATCTTGCTCTCCAAGAGTTCTTTCAAGCGATTAATTATCAATTTACGCCAACAACTAAACATCAACCGAAAAGGAATCTCCATTCCTTCACACAGCTGTTTGCAGTGACATCTACGGCCCGTCACTTCCACGCAATATCTTTCCGCCAAGCGCGATAAAATACCACAAAATTCGCGAGTTCTCGAGAGGTTAATGGTCGACTGTTTCAGTGTTTTTTACCATCTTCACAGGAAATTTGTCGACTGCATTATCAAGCTCTTGTTCGGCATGAAGTTTTTGGCTTATTGCGGGTTTCCAGACGTGTTATCCCCGAACAGCTGAGTCGAACATAAATTTCTGGCCCAGACTCTTCCCCACATTTAAAGGTTGGCTACTAAGCACTCGTTCATTTTGTTTCAATGGCAAAGGAATTTTAACTTTATGGCATATTTCAAACTGATAATCGTGAATAATTGGATCAAAAGAGCATTTTAAGTTAAAGATGTCGTAAATTGAAATGAAAAAGAAGGTACAATGAAATTTCGCTTGCTTTAGACTTGATAAATGTGAAAGATGGCAACAACTTCTGTCGTTGTTTCGGAACCTTGATTGTTTGTCCTTGTTTGTTTATAGCAATACAACTCTACTGGAACTTCAAGCTTTATTGTTTTTATTTTTTCCAAAACCAGTGCTTCCAAATTGGGGGTGCGGCTTATCAATGGATAAGGCTTATACACGGACGTTTATGGTATTTGAAAACAATCTGTAAGAACCACTTATCTACAGGGTTCGCACACACCTTGAAAGTCCTTGAAAGTCTTTGAATCTCAGAATAAAATTTCAAGGCCTTAAAATTCCTTGAAAGTTGCAGTCAGTGCTGGAAATTTGTAGCTGATTTAAATCAACCTAGATTTTTACTTGTCTGGTAGGCACAATCACCATTATTTGCAACTGATTAACGCTGGATTTTGCAGTGAGTGGAGTCCTTAAAAATGGGAAATGTGTCCTTGAAAAGGCCTTGAGGTTTTAGTCCAAAAAAGGGTACGAAATGATTGCTTTGATATGGGCTATTGCCTCATGTTATTACAGGGCACGAAATTAACTTTTTTCAAGGAGCCATCTGGCTCCTTAATTCTCCGAAGTCGTCTCCAAGACTAAAAATGTAGGAGCCATTTTTTCACGTGGAAGGTGTCGTCATGGTTGAAAAAGTATGGAATGTTGCGAGCCTGCAATATACGTTGTTACCAAAAGGGACATTTCATTTCACAATATACAATGTAACAGTTGGAAAATCCAAGATGGTGGATGTTGACGTGTTCGCCTTGTAGCATTCATGACAATTTTGCTTAACAGACCTCATCGATCGCACCGATTCGTCTACCTTAAAGCTTTATTTAGTTAAAAATTACATCAAGGTAAGATATACAAAGCCCAAAGAGTTCTGGTTAAATATTTTGTTCCAAGTTATTTTAATGTTATCATTTTGTGCTAGGTCCCCTAGGACTCAAAGCAAGGCACCTGTAGAAGGGAAACAGAGAGCATCCAGGAAACGCCATGGGAAAGAAATGGAAGATTCAGATGAAAATAAAAAGGAGACTAGCACTGAAAGTGATAGGAAAGGATCTGTGGATAAAGCACTTGGCGACGCAGAAGATCAGTCAAAAGAATCAAAATCCAATGTGCACAAGGAAACAAGTAAAACAGATAGTGATGAGGCTGAGAGCAACCAAGAAGAAAAATCGGAAATACGAAAAAGTTGGCGGATAACAAGAAATAGGGAAAAGCAATCAACCGACGAAGAAGAAAATGTGAAAAATGAAAAGATCAAGACGAGGGCAAAAGTGAATAAAGAAAAAGCCGAAGAAATGGAATCAAAAACAGATAAACCAAAAAATAAATCAGACGTGAGTAAAAAGGAGTCAAGTAACAAAGAAGACAATAAAAATATTTCTAATAGGAGTCAAGAAACAGATAAAAGTGAGCCATTGATTGCGCCAGAGAAGGGCAGCGACGGTGAAGAAAAAGCTTTGAGAAGGAGAAAAACACAAACAAAACTTGAATCATCAGGAGATGATGAATTGGAGATTAAGAAAAGAGTGAATAGCGGAAGGGAGGAAAGAAAAACAAAAGGGGATGTGAAAGAAAATACTGAAGAAAAATCTGAACCAGAGGCAAAGACAACAACATTTGCCAAAGCAGGTGAAGATAAGCAACATACTGAAAAAACTCCTCTGAAAACATTAGACAGTTTGACGGATGAAGGAAGTAAGAAATCCAACAAAGAGAGTGAAAAGGACAAGAAGACAATAACAGATAACTCAGTCAAGACAACAGTG
Source organism: Blastomussa wellsi (assembly GCA_947652115.1). Taxonomy (NCBI): domain Eukaryota; kingdom Metazoa; phylum Cnidaria; class Anthozoa; order Scleractinia; family Plerogyridae; genus Blastomussa; species Blastomussa wellsi. The sequence continues at coordinate 1,163,660 of OX393573.1, read as the reverse complement.
GAGAAGAATGCAGGTAAGGATCCTGACGAGAAGGAACAGAAATCACAAGAACAAGACTCAAAAGCAAGTCAGGAAGAAGAAGACTCTGATGCGGAGTCTGTGGACCACGATGCAGAGTTCAACGATGATTCTGACTATGATCCTGAGTACGATCCGGATCGTTTGTGGTGTGTCTGTCGCAAGCCACATGGTAACAGGTAAGTGGGCATTCAAGCCTAGTGGCTCGCCACGCTTGAGCCTATCCTGGTTTCCTTAGCATTAAGCGATAGTATTTCTACTTCCTCCAGATTTGATGCTACTGTAGTCCATCACAGGTTTAGCCCTGCATTATTTTGCCGGTACCCATTTATGTACGTGGAGTACTGGGTGAGAAGAAACACTATGAAAGTAAAGTATCGGGGCTTGAATGAGGACCCCTGATCCAGAGTACACCAAACTATTGTAATCATTAGGCCTCTACGCTTGGACCCATGATGTAGTTTTATTTTGGTATTACATGCATATTGAAACACTGTTTTCCTGTGAATTTTTGCAATTTGTTTCAATTATCAGGGAATGGAAGGACAAAAGGTCTTTGTGTGGCTCCAGGCTTTTAGCCAGATGCCCGTCCAGGCGTCCTGTAGACGCCCATTTTTGAAGAAAATTGTTGTATTTTCCATATGTTCTAGCAGGCCCCATAGCGCATTTTGGACGACCAGTTTTCGAATCTTTTCTAAAAGCCTGTGTGGCTCACGCTACGCATACAGTGTTTTTCTAATAACTATAGAGGGCGCCTTTGCTTAATTTATCTGTTAGAATGCTGGAGAAACAGTTGTCAGTTAACAGCAGTCTGTAGGCTTTGATTTGCGAGTGATATACCAATCAAAAGTTATGCATTTGCTTCAGTTCTTCTACAGCAGTTCAAGAACAGTAGTTCATTGGTTGTTTTGTTTGAGCTCTCTCATGGCCCTTTACATGATAACTAGTAACTGGTTGACAGCATTTTCTGTCATTCATTCCTTTTACCGTATTATGGAACAGTCCAGACAAAAATAAATCATTTGTTTGTTCAGTTTGGTGATTTCAGCAGGCTGCTTCGTAAGGAATTCATGCAACTTCACTGATTATGTGTATACCAACAATGTTTGTGGGTAGACATTCTAGTCTTCTCGGATAAGGACAAAAAACCATGGGTCCCGTCTCCTGCATCTTCAGTGTTACGGCAAGCAGGGGGACGTTAAAGAACCCACGCACTTCTCGCAAAGAGTAGGCAACGAGGTTACCAGTGTTGTGGTCTGGCCTTGTGTCAAGGGTTGGTGCTTAGCATAGGGATAACCTCACTGCATCTTTCCCCCTTGGACAGACTTGTCCAAGAAAAATGAGTACGAGTATGAGTACGTTGTTAACTACTGTTAGTCTTAAGCATTGTATACTGTGTATGCTGTGTTAATTTTCAAGTTTGCCTGTGTTTCTGAGCCCTATCACAAGCAAAATTCTTGTTCCTTGTTTCTGTAGATTCATGATCTGTTGTGATCATTGCGAGGAGTGGTTTCATGGAATATGTGTTGGTATCACCATGGCACAAGGACGTCAAATGGAGAAAAATGGACAAGAGTATGTCTGCCCCAAATGCAAGGGTGAGTGACAAAATTTGAAGAACTTGTTTATGTTGTGCTTTTGTTAGGGTTTGTACATGATCGCCTGGTGTCAAAGCAAATTATCATGTTAAAAATAGTTTTTCAATTTTTTTTAAAACTTGATTACATCTAATTACATAGAATGTTTGCTTTGCTCAGTCTTTGAGATTTGCATAAGCCAGGGTACTTTCCATCAATTGTTTTTTAAAAATATTTGACCAGAAGTCAATAGGCCTCTTTAGCATCGTTTGTTTGTTGTCCCATTGCAGACCATGTGATGTTATCCTTGAGAATTATTTTTTTTTTCAAATCCAAAAAAATCCATGTGAAAATGAATGAATAATTTGCAGATAAACAAAGGAAAAGTTCTCTAGGGAGCATCGCATGATCCTCAATGGGCAATTTACATACAAAGAGGTCTATTGGATAGGACTGTTTTGGCAAGGCCCAACTGTTAGACCTACTGTTCTGAATTAAATGTTTTATATATTTGCATGTCATTGTACTTTGTAGCAAAAATAGAGGAAGAAAGTAAAAAAGAGGCTCAACAGACATTGGAAACTGCTGAGAAGGAAAATGCAAAAATCAGTGCTACCTCTCAACAAATTGAAGGCAAAGAAGAGAAGCCGTCCGCTGCATCCCCTTCACCTGAGCGTCGACGAAGAAAGGAACACATGCTCAAGATAAAGCTTCCGGGGGAGCGAGAAGAGACAAGAAAGCGTCGGCATTCTACTCATAGGAGAAGTAGAAAGGAAATAGCTGAGGTACAGTGATAACCTACAAATTCTCCTTACCCATACACGTAGACCTGGTTATCAAGACTGGTTATCAAGACAATTTATCTTTGGTGATCACTGCCTTAACTCTTGCAACATTTTCCCTTTAGTGACAGTGTATCAATGCTGGTAGGAGGAATTAGATTTTGATCAACTTGAAGGGTTAAACTTTCTTTCTTTCTTGAATTTGATGAATCATTACTAAAATTTTGAGAGACCATCCTGTTAACGTATTAACCCTGAGAACATACCATACACCTGAATTGTATTGAAGAGATTTTCCATGTTTCCTAATGTACAGCTTTATTATTATTATTAATAACATTAGCTTCTGTTGCTTTTAAGGGTTGTCTCAGAGAAAACAATATTAAAGAGCCTGACCCACCCACTTTGCATCCCACTCCTCTATTATTGTTATTGTTATCACAAAAAGCGATTGTACAAAAAGTAACGAACCCCAAAGAAAGAAAAATTAGCAAGGAGTATAATTTCGTAAAGATGTCACCTGCTTGAAGCATTCAACGTAGCTGGAAACAGATAAAATATGTCAGTCGCTAAAACTCGCTTTTTCGGGGGCCCCAAAAATGGCGGTTTGACTTGCGATGCATAATGAGTGGGTCAGATTCTTTAATGTACATGCAAAATGATGTAAATAACTGTCTAAAAGTGATATATGTACAAAATGACAAGTTTATTGATTAAAAGCACCCTTTGTCTGTGTTCTCCAAATCGCTTGCAGTGTACTAGCCCAAAGACCTTCTCACTGGGTGTACTTCATCTGCTGAGTAATAAATCCCAAAATGTTACTTACCCATTTGGCAACTGGCTTCCAGCCCATCAAGCAAATTACTAGTGCGGGCAGGACTTTCTTGTTATGCTGTACATGTATATTACCTCCTTGTGAATCATCACAGTAATGTGAATAAGTAGTAAATAGATGGTTTTCTGTTGTTATTTTGAAGGACTTTAGCAGCAAACGATCCAAAGAATCTGAAAAATTATTCTCCAATCTGCAAACAAAAGATGACAAGAGGAAAAAGGTCCCAGAGCACAGAGGCTTCAAGATACCCAAAAAAGTAATTTTTACACACCAGATTCATTTTTGTCAAGGGTAAACTCTCTGAGTGAAGATGTGTAAATAAGGGGACTTTTTACTAGGTCTGGTCAGATCAAATGGTCTCAGCTCATTCTTTGGGACTATGTAATTTACACATACCAATTTATCAGCCTATTTGTCGGACACAGTGGGAAGGAAATCAGTGAATGTGAAAGGCAATCCTTTTCAAGTTTGCATATTCGAGAAACTCCTTTTACTCAAAACTTGAGATTGATTCTCAAGATTCAAAAGTCCATTCTCTCATCTCAAAGTTTGAGTTTCTCGACGTTCAAGACATGAGTTGCGAGGATTGAGTCTTTCAACTTACTTTTGAGCAGTAATGTAGGCGAGAAAACACTGTATTTTTTTGTAGGTGAGAACAACGCCCACTCCAGCATCGTACATGAGCCTTCCCACCCAAACCAAGTGTATAACAGCTGGGTGCTCCATGCTTGCTGATCATCGCTCACTCTACTGCAGTCCAGGGTGTATACAAAGGTACGACTACAGTGGATATATTGAAGGGTTGGGATTGGTTTGGTCGTACATAATACTTAGAAGAACCAAATGGTACGTTGCTCAATAATGTAGCTTTCATTTGAATGGCACAGACAAGTGCGTCATCCACAGACTTTAAAGTTAGAACCACCTTGTACAGAACCACATAAACGTACAAACTCAACAGCTTTCATATGAATGATCACACACTGGATTCATTGGCACACTTGAATTACAAAAGTGGTCAAAATTTAAAGGGAACCTCGGCTCTTGAAACAAGTTCATGCTAAGTTGTCTAAAAATATTGATAGTGCCTAAATTACAATTTTTACTGGATGAGGGAGATACAGCATTTCATTGATAGTCATAAAGTGAGAAAAAGATTATTGCTTTTAAATTTCTAGTGTGCTGCCATTTTGGATTTTATGACATCAGTGTGCTGCCCTGTTGTTCCACACAAAAGAACCACTTATTAGTAACAATAAGGACAACACAATGACTCATGAAATCCAACATGGTGGTGCACAGGAATTATTAGCCTGCGTAGCCGGCGGGATTTGAGGGTGCGAGCTACTCACTCAGCATTCCCGGGCGAAGCCCATGAGGTCAAGCGGCTTCGCCGCGGGAGTGCTGCCTCATTGCTTATGGGTTTTGCTAGCCGCCTACTTTTATCGCCTTCAGTGATCTAATTAAATAAGCCAATCAGAGAGCGAGGTGTAATGTGTTTATTGACAGGTTTGTATAGAGCGAACGAACCTCAAAACCGCAAACTAATTACTAATCCTACGTTTGTGACACTAATTCGGTCTTCCGACCCTTTTTTGCTTTCCATTTATTTGTGATAGCGCTATTTGGAGGCGTTTTAAGTTAACCACAATGTGTAGAGGTCATACAGTAGGACTTCGCAGGTTTGCACGGTTGCCCACGGTTCCTGACAGTTTCCTGTAGCTGTTAGTAGAATTTGACACCTTAGTAATTTGCATACGTTTTGTCGGTGCGTTTTGTTTTGGCTCATTACTACTTTCATGATATGTTTAGATCTCAAAATGTTAGCTCTGGAAGGACCAGAACTGAAATTTTCCGCAAAGTTTATGACAACTTGCATTGAATATTTGCGATAACGGGCCCATCCATTAAATGTTAACGCAGATTTGTTGTTCGTGATCATGGATATTTTTCTGTGACCGCCGGCATGGGAAAGATGAAGTATCAATTAACATTTGATTGGCATTTCACCACTATCAGCCAATCGGAAATTCGAGTTCACTGGGTGAACGCATAATTCCAAAAAATCCAGCCATTAGGGCAGGTGGGATTTCAACTCAATTCCTCACCAATCTCTCCACGGCTTTGCCGCTCTGACGAAGGCCTCCCAAAAAACAAAAGCACTTCGCCGCGAATCCCGCCAGCTACGCAGGCTAAGGAATTATGGAATGTTATTTCTCACCTATCCGGGAAAATTTGTAAATTGAACACTATAAAATACAATACAACAACAATACAATGCAAACTTTATTTACTTCAAAAATATATACAGAATTTTTGCAACCCCAGTATAGCCTCAGCTAATCTGGGCAGGTATTAGTAATTAAAAAACAGTATCTGTAGCATTAGCAATAAATAAATAAATAAATAAATAATACCTACTATCAACTTGATTCAAGAGCCGAGGTTCCCTTTAAAACCATCCTGTACAGCGTAATAAACAGTACTACATGAAAGTACTGCTCAATAGCTTTCATTTAAATGGTCACACACTAGGGTTTCATCCACAGACTCAAAAGTTAGAATCACCTTGTACAGCATAATTAACAGTACCACATGAAAGTACTGCTCAATAGCTTTCATTTGAATGGTCACACACTAGGGTTTCATCCACAGACTTAAAAGTTAGAATCACCTGGAACAGCATAATAAACAGCACCACATGAAAGTACTGCTCAATAGCTTTCATTTGAATGGTTACACACTAGGGTTTCATCCACAGACTTAAAAGTTAGAACGACCTTGTACAGCATAATAAACAGTACCACATGAAAGTACTGCAGTTACGTGTACAATCATCATGATCGTATTATTTTGGTAGGATCAAGTTTTCAAACCCTACTGTTACTGTTTGTGTTTCTTATTTTTTTTATTTTGCAACTGCAGACATGCTGAGGAATCACTAAAAATCCTCACAGAGGAGAAGAACAAGAGGATGGGATTAAAATCCTCAGGTTCATCTTCCAAGAGTGTTACATCATCAACAGTAAGATTAATTTAATTAATAATTTAATATTTAGCACTTATATTGCGCTTTTTCTATAAAATTATTCAAAAGCGCATTACTATATAATTATTAAAGCTAAGTTAAAAAAAGTTACACAGTAAAAATAAAAATTGAATTACCGGTAAAAATGACAATATTTACAGGTAACAAAAATAACAGAGTAATAGTAAAATGTAGAAATTTTAAGAATCACAATATTTAAATCAAATGAATAAGATTCTGCCTTCCTTGATTGCTCCTGAAAACTGTTCAAATAGAATCTTGTTGCAAACGGTTTCTAGAATTATTTCAAGTTGGCGAAGGTGACTGGTACATGTTTCCAGCACTTGTTCTGATTATCAGTTGATACCAAAAATAATAACATCCAATTCTTGGCGACAAGGTCGTTATCATTTTTGTGATAACAGAGTACCATAGCAACTATAGGACCTGTTAACAGCACCATTAAGTTTAGTTTTATGTGCTTATTACCCAAAACAAGCTTGATGACCCCCACTTTTTAATTATCTAAATTGTGACGAGCATGATAATATACAATTTTGGCAAAGTTCAAGGCGTCCTACAGAATGTATTTAAAGCACATGTAATGTTTTTGCTTTTGAATTAAGGTGGCCCTGATAAGAGGTGTCTGGCCGGGTGTTGTCTGATAACTGACATATAAATGTTTTATTATGATTCAGCCAAGCCTTCTAGGTCCAGTCCCGTGGAATTCATACCCAGCACCAGTCTCATCTCAGGCAGAATCTACACTTTCAAAAGAGGGCATAGCAGTCGTGGAGAGATGTACTGGGAGGGTGATAGCGGGTGTGGCTGCACCTTCTCAGGAAGAGATTTTTTATTGGCTTCAGGATCATCCGACATTTGAAGTGCTTCGGCCAACAGGTTTGTCTGTCCCTGCTTGCAAGGGGCATGGTATTTTAATTTATTTTTCTGATCAGATTACTTTCAAACTGAAAGAAATCACAAACATGACACTTATGTCCAGGATTAAACGCAATTACGAAAAATTACAAATTTTATATTTTCTCATGATGGCCTTGCAAAAATTGCAGATTTTACAGATTTTACCAATTTTACGTTTTTTTTTTTGCGATTTTAGTAACTTTTGGAAAATTTGCAGTTTTAGTTAAATTTGCAGTTTTGTTGAGGGGCCTCCTTGAAGCCCATTGTTTTATTTATTTAATCACAACACATCGGCTAAGCGTGGCTGGCCTACTTTTCTGACACAAATAAGTATAATGTATTTTGTAGGATAAATTAATTTGATGTTAATTGTGCATTTTGTATTATTTGTAATTCCAGTTGTTAGAGATGAAAAAAAGAAAGAGAAGAAAGAGGATAGCGAGAACACTGTGAGAGAGAACATTAGGAAATCTCTGAAAGAAATCTTGACCACAAGGTACAAGGCTTTCGCATTTGTGCCCAGGGTCTTTTTAAATAAACACCAACTGGTTTTTTAACGGTGAATGAAACTTTTAAATTTCTGGTAAAAATAGTGAAAGCAACTTTTTTTTCTGTTTTCTGGTTAGTGTTTGGTTTTTAAAGTTAATGAGTGAAGGCAATGACTAAATGTGCAAGAGATTTTTTTAAAGTTACGGAGGAGCTTTTTCCCTAATCATAGCTGTTTGGTACATTTTGGCAGCTTTCTGGCAAGGTGGGTCACGCCATGGTTTGAGCATGAGCCAAAAGACCCATGCGAGTCCAAATGAACTCAATCTGCCACTAAAGCACCCAAAAATAGTACTACATGTATTAAGTATCACCACTTGCAAGTTTGACCAAAAATCCATTGACATTCAATTTAGTTCTCAGTGACTTGATGTTAGAAGTAATAAGGATTGTTTACAAGTTATCAGGGTTGTTCACAAGGCTCCTAATTGGCCAGCTGGGTGTTTGGGTACAGCAAAAGTAAAATTCCTTCTGTTTTTTAAATTGATGCTGATGGCCCTTTTGCAGATCAAAGGAACAACAGGATCTGAGTGCACGTGAAGAGGATATTGACAAGTGCTCTCACAATGTAGAAGGAGAAATGTTCTCTTTCTTTGGAGACACTGGGCATCGCTACAAGAACAAGTATCGCAGTTTGATGTTTAACCTCAAGGACCCTAGAAACAAGGCAAGGTCATCAGTTTTACATTTTATTGTGGGAGGCAAGGTGGAGGCATGGTGCTATATTGAAGGTCCCATATACCCCCTTGCAAAATCTAATATTTGGCGTTAATTTTCACACATCACGAATAATAATCAAACTGCTTTCACCTTCACGCAAAATGAAAGCGATTCCCGTTTAGGGTGCTACAATCTTAAGACGTCATCATGCCTAATTCAACTATTCGTTCAGAGGTCACGTTTAAGGACATTCGCGCTAATTGTTTCTGCGCATCGTTACTGCGCACGGGATTTGTTACGCCACGTCATCCATCGAGCATGCGCGCTGAGAAAAAACAAAGGGCCAGAAGCCGTTTCGTAACTTTGCTGATAGTTTACTCTCTTAAATGGTTGGTGACCCCTACTTTTTTTTCATGAACTGATTTTATTTACAATTCTCGGCAGATTGTCAAAAAATGAACAAAAAATCAATGTGGGAAGTTTAAAATTTTAAGGTTTTCTGCCCACAGGACATCGAATCCTGCCATCTTGCGGCTGTTAGGCGAGTGCAAATGTGGTCAGTAAATGCGAATTTTTTCTTTAAGGAACCACATCAATTGAATAAATTCACTTTATGGGTCCATTTAAACAACATTTGACAGAGATACGTTCATTTCAAAGATTTATTTGCAATATTTTTGTGCTTACAGACACTGTAGCCGTATTCGTTAACGAAGCGCGAGTTTTCAGATTTAGGGTATTCTTCTGGGCATGTTATCTACAAAACGAAGTCGGTGACCCCTTATCTGACAGTGGTGAGAGTTTCAGAAAAAAATCAATGGTAGAAAATTTTTGCGCTCAAGTGCACGTGAAAAGTTCTTAAAATTGGGAATCATGTATTAGAGGAGTCTCTTAGCACTGTGGGAGTGGGGCAAAGTAAGAAGAAGAAAGAAAGAAAAAACTGACATAGGTTTGTTAACTTTCAGGTGCTGTTTCGGCATGTGCTATCTGGGGAAATAACTGTGGATCGTCTTGTTCGAATGACGCCTGAGCAGCTGGCATCACCAGAGTTGGCCACTTGGCGTGAACAGGAAACAAAGCATGTAAGTGTTCGTTATTCCAAGGCAAAAACAATTACAGTCTTTCCCGTAAAACCGTGAACGCCAGAAAAAATTTCTGGAATGTTTATTGTATAGTGACCAATCACAGCAAAGTTCAGGACATGCGAACAAACTTCAAAACCACAAACTAATGACCGTTGCTTTTTGTGGTTTAGTTTTCTCACACCTGATTGGCTTTTTCTTTGTAACACAAGAACATTCCATAAACATTTCTGGTATTCACGGTTTTACAGGAAAGACTAAAAATAAAAAATTATTATTATTACTGTTGCTGTTTGCCGTTTATTTTTCTCACACCTGATTGACTTTTTTCTTGCAACATAACAACATTCCATAAGTATTGCTGGTGTTTGCGGTTTTCTTAGTTTCACAGTAACTATTACAATATTATTGTTTTCATTAGACTTTGGAAATGATCAGGATGAATCAAGAGGAAATTAATGCATCAAAGGCACACATCAAGAAAACACACAAGGTGAGATTTTTTTATTTTATACTTTATATTAAATATATATTTTTTTATTTATATGGCCATCACCATAATTATAAACTATTTGTACATGTATTTAATCAAAGATTCTGTACATTTATGGGGTAAGAAAGATCATTATTATACACATTGCTGACTGTCTTTTGTTTTGTGAATTTTGGGTGCCAATGATCTTGGAGTGATCTTTTTGTCTTTAAAAATACCAACTTTAGCCAGAGAATTATCTGTAGGTTGTAATAAAATCAGAAATATCAAGGATTTATTTCACGTCAAACACTTGTAGTGATCGAAATCTTAATTTTGTACACTTCCATACATGTATTGTAGTATAATTTTAACTACTGTTGACAACTTTATTCTCATTAATTAGTGGTGTCTTTCTGCTAACTTCTTTAGATTGACTGTTTATAGGAAGGAAGTGAATTATTCATACCATTCAATAGCCCTTGTGGTTTTATACATGAACTGTACAGCTGTAAAATAATTCACATACAGACTCGTCCCCAATTGCGTGAAAAACCACCCGGAGTCAATGCTTACCAATATTGACTCTACATTGTAATTTTTTCAGGGTGAAGTCGAAATAGATGATGATGATTTGAGTACTCTTGAGGTGAGAACAGTCCCTTTTTACACTAATAATATTTAGTAGAAACTCAGCTGTGTTCTTGCCTGATTATCTGGCTTTTTCCTGCAGTTGCATGCTTATGTTCATGGATCTCCAGTAAAAAAAAAAAAACATGTCTGAGTTTGAAAGATCTGTGAATGTAAATGAACCTTTTTGGTGGGCTTTGGTGACATATGAGATGAGTTTGTTCAAGCAATGGCTTTTAGTTTGGGAAGTTGCTCACAAGCCAAACCCCTTAATGATATACCGTGATGAAATTATTTGGGGAAAATTTGTGATGATTAAATGTGATCAAAATGGCTATCGTCAGGATAGCGATTTACCTGGTGGAAAACAATACCAACCTTTTAACAAACAGGGTGTTGAGGTTAACTCCCAGAGCAAGGCGTAAACCAACAACAAACTCAAATTCAGGTTGGAGGCGAGTGTTTCGTCATCTGAGCCAAAAATATCTTGAAATTAAAAAGGGAGATCTTTTCTCTTTTGTGTGACATGTTTAGAACTCCGTCAAGGCTGATGCAGAGCTGAAGGTGGAGAAAGGCCTCCCGGATAGCAACACAAGCTCCAGCACGTTACTACTCGACACCACAGATGAACATCGTATACATTTGTTTGATCTCAACTGCCGCATTTGCACTGGTAAAATGGCACCCCCAGGGGAGCCCCCCAGAAGAGAAACACCAGCACCACTTGTTTCTACAACAATGTAAGTTGTGTTGTTTTGTTCTGTTTTAGGCGAGATTGGTGGGGAGAGGGGAGGGGAGGGGTGTGAAATAAGGTACAACCATAAAAGTAAACTGCAGTAATTGTTGGTCATTGTAGCTCTGTTTAAGGTTTTATGCTTTGGTTCGGTGCTTATTCTTCTTATCCTTTACCCAATAGTGTACAAGCTGTGGCTGAGAGTTCCATCCCATCACCTACACCTATGGATATTGTCACCTCTGCAAGGTGTGTTATAGCTAATGCTAACTAAGGTGGCTCTCCAGCCACTTGAACAAACTACCAGGGCTTATTACTGTTTTTATTATTTGAATTTACTGGGAATATTGTGACTCACCCTAGGTGGGGGGTAGTCTGAAGCAAAAAGGAACATGGATGATTTAGACTGGGGAAGACCGAAACATTATTGCTAGAAGTAATATATCAAACACGAGAGACAGTGTTTCATCATATTCCAAACACTGAGAAGAGAGTTGAAAATATGACGAGCTGCGTAGTATGTTTGACGAACTTCGAGGTGTTTGGAAATTTTTTGAAACACTGTCTCGAGTGTTTGATATATCTTCTCAATCGAAACTAAAACTACGGAGAAAACGAAGAAATAAAATCGTTAAAATCTATGCTAATTAAGATCACATTTCCAAACCACGGTTACGGTTCTGATTTCCATTGTTTTAACGTGATGAATTAAGAAGGAAGGAGAAGGAACCTTGAAAATGTAGATCATGTGTTTTTAAAGATTTAACATGGCTATACATTAGCTTTCCTTACAATCGGGTGAGGACACTCAAAACATGAACACTTGACCGTTTTTGTCCATTCTCTTTACCTTTATCCAATTTTAGGCATTATTATAAACAGAAGAGTTAGCTTTCCTGGGTGCTGAAAACAGTAATAAGTGGCTCTGGATAATCATGAAAAAAATGTTTAAAGAAATGGCAAGTGTTTACGGTTTGAGTGTCCAAACTGTAATAATTTAGTGGCGTTTTCTCTCTGGCACCAGGAAGAAAAGGCTAAATAATAATCATCATCTGTTTCTTTATTTGCAGTTCGCCAGACTCGGCGACAGTTACCCAGCCACCTGTCTCACCTTCTGTGCTCGCCAAGACTCCGAAAAAAGTTCCGGCAGTGTGGAAAGGGTTTGTGATGATGCAGAGTGTGGCTAAGTTTGGTACCAGTGCTTACCGTGTCTCTGGGTCGTGTGATGACCTGTTGCAGTTGTTGCCAGACACATTGCATGTCCAGGGCAGGATAGCCCATGAACAAGTGTGGGATTACCTCTTGCAGCTGAAGAGTTCCACTTCAAGGGTAGGGAGTGCTGAATTCTCATTACCAGATTACTATACATTTCTTGCAATATTAGTATTGAGAAGTTGAAGGTACATTAAGACAGTTTCAGCCTGCCTGCTGCCCAGGATGTGTTGCAGCTGCACATACTTAATACGTACCCCCTGCTGAGCTTATTTTATTGCTTACAGTTTATTACATGGCTCTGCAACTTGTCATTGTGACATTTTGCGTTGTGTTAACCTAACAAAGTGTTGACAACAATGAATTTTCTTTCAGGAGGTGTGTGTGATAAGGTACGAGGCATCCTCAGATGACGAGAAGCTAAGCTATGTCTCCCTGTACTCGTACTTCTACAGCCGGAAGCGCTGTGGAGTGGTCAGTAACTGTTACACGGGAGTCAAGGATATGTACCTGGTTCCTTTAGCTTCCCATCAACCCGTACCGCCAGAGTTACTGCCATTTGATGGGCCTGGTAAGTCGTCACAATGTATAACTATTGAGGCATTTTTTGACAAACCAAATTACTGTTAGGGAACTTCAAAATAATAGTTTTACTTATGACGAAAAACACCAAGAAGTGATACTGAAGCAAAAAGGAACAAGGATGGTTAAGGATGGAGAAGATTGAGATGGATTATAAATGACGAATTTGGGAAATTTAAGCTACGGTAAATTGTTCAAGATGCACAAACCATGACACAGCCCTTTTAATGATGAATTTCTTCCTTGCTAAATTGAGCAGCTGAAAAATTTACAAGTGGCGAGAGTTCTGTGAGTTTTTGTATACTTGGCGTTGGGCAGTGGAGTGGGGGCAGGGGATCACCTGTTTTCCCCCCTGCCACAACTCCCTAGCTGTAGCAGTGGTTGAGTTACGTGTTTAACTTGCCTGCTGAAACAGCACAACAAAGGTCAAGCCAAAGGTTACTGTCAGCTAGCTCACGGTTGAGCTGGATTAATTCAGGTTTAATGCATAAATTAACAGATTTTTGTGAGTGAGTGCCACTGATCTTTGAGCTAAAAAATGCAACTGATCGATTCTTTATATTTTCCTACGCTCAGGGTTAGACGAGCCTCGTCCTCACATGCTACTTGGTGTCATAGTCCGATCCAAGGCAGTGTTTAAACGCCCGCGTGCACTCAGTCAGCGTTCATTGTCACCACCACCAAAGCGGCGAACCAGTTCAGCAAGCGTCGAGACCAGCGGCAGTGAGGTAGGCACTGTGGAGAGCCCAGCCAACAAGCGAAGCGTGTTGAGTGATCTTCATGACTCACCACCAGCCGATATTGATGACATTGTGTTCCAATACAACACAAGTCAAGCCAAGATTGCGAACAAAGAAGCTCAAAATTCACCAGCTAAAGCTTCACCCGTTTCCGAAACCTCAACACCTTCACTGGCGTCTTCTTCTGGAGCCATGACCTCTCCCACTGTCTCCAGCGACAAGGTGTCCGTTCCATCCCTTGAAGCACAGAAACAGCAGTTGTTAGATCTTCAAGAGCGTGCGCGGCAGTACATCTTAGCACAGACACAACGGAAAGGAACAGCATCGGGAAACAACGAATCCGAAGGAACGATTGAAGACAAAACAGAGGTTGCAGACGCTGTCAAAGTAGGGCTGAAGGGAGGGGAGAGTAAGAGGATTGATGAAGATGATGATGCTCCGTATGATCCAGAGGAAGGGTTGGAGCTTGATCTTAATCCCACTGAACCCACTCCAGTCAAACCTGCAGTAACTGTGGCAACTGAGGTGACTTCTAAACCTTCCAGCTTTCAGGTGCTGGTATCCACTCTTCAGAGGCTCCAAAGTGCTGCTGTTAAAAGCGTAAGCCCCCACTTGGCAGCACTGAGTACAGTGCTACCATTAGGATCCAGTGCTGCTGCAGCAACACCAAGCACTACAGCAAGCCAATCCCCCATTTCTCCCGGTGTTGGCATCCAGTCCGTGGCATCAGCTAGCACTATACTGCAGCCTGTTGCACCAGCCAATCGCGATTTGCAATCGGTGCCTTCTGCCAACAGTTCATCACAGCCAACAGTTTACAGTAGTCGTGAACCACAGTTCTCTAGTATGACTGACAACCAACCAACTGCATTAGGTTCGTCTGGTCACCCGCTGCAGAATTCAGGTGCTACTGACCGACAGGCCGCGTCTGCTGATAGACACATACCGCTGCCTTTACGTGTGGCTGACAGACGCACAGAATCTGTCAATGAACCCATACAGCAGCCTGCTGGTGCCACTGACATACAGCCACTGTCCACAGCTAGGCGTGGACCACAGTCTTTAGGTGTCACTGAGAGACAGCCAGTATCTTCCGTTGGACGTGGACCACAGTCTTCGGTTGTCTCTGACAGCCAGTCAGTGTTGGCCAGCTCAACTGGAAGCATGCCACAGCGTGATGTTTCTATCAGTGCAAGTCCACATTTACCCACATCCAATATTCGTGGACCGCACCCATTTACCTCTTCAGACCAAAGCTCTCAGCCCAGACCTCCCTCTGATCAAAGACAGCAACCAGTCCTCCCGGACAGCGGTCATTCCAACAGATGGAACCCGTCTGAACCGCCTCAAGTCACACGCCATGCGAACAACGTCACCCAGCAGACAGGACAGCAGTACAGCGGTCTTCGACCAGAAGAGCGTGCACGATTGGCGGCTCATGAATCGCGTATGGAAAATCGGCGAGTGCCAAGCGAGCACAGAGATGATTATCCCGAGCAAAGGAGAACAGAGGACAGGCACAGGGGTGGTTGGTACAACGAGCCGCGCTTCCCTCGGGATACCCGACCTGGCGATTCAAGTAATCCGCGTTTCCCTCGGGATGACTGGCGACATCAGCAAAGGCTCGGTCGTCAGTGGCAGGATGATAGACAGGATCATCCGTTAGACGAGCGGCCAAGATACGAGGAGCGCAGAGAAGAGAGAAGATTTAAAGAGCGCTGGAGTCGGGATAGATGGAGGCGGTGATCAACGCAGTTTGTTAGAGACTGTTCTATCTAAAGTTTGTAGTAATTGACAATAGAATCTATGTATTGGAGTCTTCGGAGGCTTCACGAAGTTAACTCGGACAGTCGAGACGTTGCTACCGATTGATCGTCGGCGTTCGGAAACGTTTTTGTTTAGCATAGAGTTTTACTTCTGGGTTGTATTTTGTGTACAAAGGATGCTAACTTTTTAGAGATTTCATGGTTCTGTGGTATTTTACTAAAGCCGTTCAGTGACGTTTCTTTAACACCTAGTAAATGGTCTTTCTCGTAACTGCGTCGTAGTGACTCGTCGCATGTTTGCTCATTCTCGTCCCCAGAGCCGCTTGTCCCTCTTAGCCGGCTGGGCCTGTGCACGAGGAACAAGTGGCTCTGGGGACACATGATTTGATTTGCTGAAATCTAACAATTTCCCGTTTTAAACGTGCTAACGACAAAGGTATTTTAAAACGGCTGATGTGATTGGACTCACTTTTGTTTGATTTCAGCGAATCATATCATGTGTCCCCAGAGCCACTTGTTCCTCGTGCACAGGCCCAGCCGGCTAAGAGGGACAAGTGGCTCTGGTGACAAGAATGATGTTTACCGCCAAACGCAAGAAAGGAGTCGCGAAAGAAGTGGACGCTAGCACGTTAAAGGAGGCGTGAGGGTGGGGGAAGGGGAAGCGAAGATAACTTTTTTTTTGGTTTTCTTTGCTCGCCCTTGCCGAACCCCGGCCTCGTGCTTTGGGCTCGCACTCGCTTCACTGACTGGTTCTTTCGCGTTCTCTTGCGTTGAAAAATAGAGAGGCTGTGAACAGTCTAGAAATTATAAGGTTGTGAAGTGAGCTGCCCAAGGTGGAGGAAACCAGGTCAAGATGCACAAGTTCTTCAAAAAAATGGGTAAGAGGAGAGAGACTAAAGAAAGGGACGGCGCCGAAAGTAAACCCCTGGGAAACGGAGATAAGATGCCCCTCTGTAAACAGGTATTTCAGTGAATCCGGATATTTATCCGCCTGCGATCTTAAGGGTTTGCGGTAAACCAAGATGGCCGTTTACCATGCTTGTCGCTTGATAACCGTTCCTGACAATGTCACTGGATTATGAATGTGTGTAAAATATCCCTCTAGTGTAAACCTAGTCTGAACGTAGCAATGCAAAATCAGCAATTCGCTAATTATTTTCGAAGCGCGCAAGTGACGTAACTCAGACAAACAAACCGAAATGACGGACGACTTTGAAGATTTTTCAAGCGCGAAAGTCGGTGGCCCCAAAACACTTGAAACGAAAACTTCACCGGCATTCCCTCTTTCTCTCAGAACGCGCTAATGTTTTCAGTAACGCTGGGGTCCAATAATTTGCATTCTATTTTTTAGACTTCTCGCTCCCGCTTCGCAATTGAAAACCGCCCTAACCGATGTTCACGAGTGGTTATTGTAGGTCATTAGGACACTGCTGGTATTTGACCAACCGAAAGTTATTGTTATTACAAGATGTGCTCTTGAATAAAGTAATTTTTTTTTAATAATTGTAGATATAGAGCAACATTCAGCAAAAAGTGAAGCGATCATGATACTTTCAATTTTGTGACTTGCATTTAAGTCTACATTCGAGCCTAAGTGGCAGATCTCCGCTTATCTCCGGTTTCCGTGGCATGAAGCGACTGGGAGTATTTCTACTCCCCCCTGGATGGGATGCTAGTCCATCGCAAGGTTACCCCCAGCAGTAAATTCGCCGGTACCTATTTATACACCTGGGTGGAGAGAGGCACTGTGAGAGTAAAGAACACAACACAATGTCCGACCAGGGCTCGAACCAGGACCGCTCGATCCGGAGGCGAGCGCACTAACCATTTTGCCATCATTTGAGCATGAAAAAACCTAACAATGACCAACAGTGATAATTATCTATTCTTTATTCACATAATGCATATATTTTCTATTTTTAGTCTTACCTCCACAGAAACTCTCGCCACTAAAACGGACAAAGCTATTTTCTCCGGGCATTTCCCAACCTCGACATCACAACATGCAAAGTTAGACCACAACACCGGGAACTCCGTACCCTAAAAATTAAGCATTCAAAGAACCACCCTCAAAGGAAAAATGCGATTTTGATTGACGCATGACAAAATAGTAATACCTCATTGGCTGGAAGTCACGAGGTAACGAAACGAAACGAAAGTCCGACTTCACTTAACCGAAGCGTCGAACGGGGAGGGGCGACCAAGTTAAGGTAAAAAACTTTTTTGCGTTTTGTCAAGTAATTTTTACAATAATGTCGACGACTGTTGGTTACCATTAGAGTAAAGTGAAGAAGAGTGGAAAATAGAGTGTTTGGTGATAATTCTAAACGTGCAAAAACATTCTGTGGCACCACAACCTGTTCGTCGCAGTGAGGAAAAAACATGATAGCGCACACTCCGTTAACCTAAGAAAAATTCTTGTTAGTTTTCATATTGTTTGTGTGTAACTCAGTTTTGATTTCCCTGTTAAAGTAAGCTTATATCTGGTGTTAAAAGTTTCACATAACTATTTAATGGATGTAAACGAACAGGTCTCTGCAAAGGAACAGATTTACGAATTTTTTCTCGAATTTTGAATATATAGCAGATGTTAACGGCTGTTACGTAAATTCTGACATCAAAACAGTTTTCGTTGCAAGAGAGTTGACAATTCCTACTTACTCACAAAAGAACCGATTCAAATGCTAAAAATAATTGGAAATTGGTAGTTATAAAGCATACTTTTTAGCACAGCAATCATTTATGATTTCAGATCGGCGGGAGTCGGTAAATTTTTTTTTTAATTGAAAGAGACGAAGAAAAAATTTTGCCGCCAAAACTAAAAAAAGTGGTGAATCAGTCTTCTGACATATCGAAAATTAACTTTTTAACGTTTGTAGATGAATTTTCTTACAGTGTTTTTGTTTACACGTGTTTAAGAGAGAGACATGTGAACAAAGAGATTTTTTACGTTTGGTTTTTAAATAGTGTGGTGTGAAGTTTCTCGGATCGTCTAAACTAAACATGGTGGAGGAACGAAGACCGGATTCGAGAGAGCAGCGGAAATCGAGCCTAAAGTGGGCTTCACGGTAACACCTTACGAGGACAAGTGAGAATTGGGAACTCGTTAATTGGGGGGACCTAATTAAGTGGAGGCATGCAAGGGTTTTAGTGAACGCATAAGTAGAAGTCTTCTTTCATGGGCATTAAAATCAATGACATTTTCTGTGCTAATTTCTTTCCACAGAACGGATGTTTTCAAAGTGGAGGACCAGTATATCTGCCATCATGCCGAAATTTTACCTAAGCACCACAAAAATTTTGGTTTTCGTTCTATTGATTTTTATGTGGATTGAAAAGAACGGATGTCTTGCTGGTGAGAGAGAACTCGTACTGTTTTATGACAACGATTTTGTAGCCATATACACATACCGATTTTACATTGGTGCGCATCGAACCATTGCCATTTGAGAAAAGGTTTGGGTAACGGTAATTGCCAACAACCCTCCCCCCTCAAAAATAAAATAGTCAGTCCCTAAACCACAAGTTTCGACAATTTTTTGCTGGATTCTATTTGAACCGGCCAATCAAAACTGAATCTTCTATTAGGACGACCTTCAATCCAACCGTAATGAAAAAACAGCGAAGGTAAAAACGACTTGAGAATTTGTTTTCCCGATATTTCGGACGGTCAAGTCGTCCTGCATATGCCGTCATCGGACACATGAGCAAGTCTATGAAAGCTTACAATCTCAATATTAGTTTTTCTTGAGTTTCAAAATTATCAAGCAATGAGCAACAGAAAAGATGAGTTAAGAAAATTTTGTTTCTTTGAACAAAGTAATTTGATTTTAAGTTCATGGTAGTTATCCCCACGTTCGCCAAGTAGCCAGGATGTTACCACAACATGAATGTATTTTTAATCGAAATTGTTCGTTCCGGTCTCTAAACTTTTATTTCGATAGCTGTACCCAAGGTTATGTTTCCAGTTTACACTGTGCATGCGCTGAAAGGCTACAAACTGACGTGTTCAGTCAGTGGGACTCCTCCCATATACACAAAGGTGATGTGGAATTCCACGATAATGGCTAACACAACTAATCGTGCAACAATCCAGTTACACAAGGAAGGAAAGTACGTTTGTGAGGCAACCAACCAGTATGGAACTGATAGAAAAGAATTTCCCGTCAAATTCACCGGTAAGAGTTACGTCACAATAGATTGACCTCGCTCCCAATGTGTGGCTTCATAGCTCAGTTGGTAGAGCATCGCATTCAGTATCGCGGAGGTCACGGGTTCAAATCCCGTTGAAGCTCTGATTTTTTCAGGCTTCTTCTTTCCAATTGCTTAAATTGGAAATTCTCTGCGATGATCATTCTTCACTTTCAATAGTTTACTAAGGTAGAAAACCGTACCAAAGAAGGCAAAATAGGTGACAATAAACGGCCTGAAAGAACAAGGATGGTTAAGGTTAGAGAAGATTGAGATGGACTGCAAATGACGAAGTTCAAAAATCCAGTCCTAATTTTTCAAGATGTACTCAGCGCCTTAAAGAACACCTGTTTGTTTGTTTCTGTCAATTAGTCAGTGAGTTTTAGCGTTTTTATAGCTCGACTTATGATAGGATAACATATATTTCTGCTTCACTTTACAGATTGTGGACCGCTTTGCTCCCAGGGCTATGGTGAATGGTATTCTGATTATTATTCACAGTGGGGAAACACACTGTCATGCAGAAATGTTAAATCGCACAGAGACATTATTAAATGCGCTCCATCCATTCTTGACGTCCTGTAAGATTTGCTTTGCAAAATAAATCGTTTTAGCTTGTAAATTGTCCCAGCGAAAGGTTCGTTCGGATCAATTGTTTGCTCTTCTTGGTTATTATATTTAGAAATTTTTCTTACCTTGTCATGCTTCTAAATCTGTTACGAAAGTGTAAGGAAAAATTCAACTAATTTAGAGCAACCCAATATACCTGTATATACCTGTATGTAGCGGTCCACTGCCGGGGGGTGGGGGGAGTGAGAATTTCCTAGCTCTGTCCATGGCCTAGTGGCGACACGTTATAGAGTGTTTTTTCACTTCAGTGTTTGTTTTTGTTTTGCATTACTTCGCTCAGTGACTGGTTTAAAAATCTAGCGCCACTTTTTCAACCAATCAGGAGTAAAACCAAAACCAATCGTCACTCGCTTGTGCACGTTTTCCCGCGCTTTGTGTCGGCTACGTGTAATTACTTCGAGTTTTGATTGGTTCACTGGACTGTCCTCGTGCTTTGTGATTGGCCGAATTAATTGCGTTTTGGTTTTGGCTTTACGAGACTCAGATGAAACTCACTCTGTTGTCTTGATGAAGCACCAACATAGCTTCTCCGGTGCTATACATAACTGCGCAACTAAAGTAAGGAGAATTTCTATTCTTCGCTTAGGAATGAGGAACAAAAGTGGAAAAATATTTTCTTTGCTTGCAGGTACTTGTCTGAAAGCAACTTGAACAGTCTTCCTGTCGATATGTTCTCTAACTTCACCAACTTACAGCATCTGTAAGTCTTACCATTTTATTGGTATTTTAATTCATGTAAAGCGCATGTGATCATTCTGTCATGAAGCATGCGCTATATAAGTTTTTAAGTTATTATTAAGTTATTATGTCTATAATATCTTTTTAAATATGCAAATGTATATATCGAATTCCCGCTTATGTTAATGTGTTGACAGGTTTTTGATATCAAGCAACATACAAGAACTAAACGAGGATATATTTTCTAACCTGACAAGCTTGCTGCAATTGTGAGTGGCCCTTATTCTGAAAAATATAAACTACGTGTAATCCTCTTTTAGATTTCTACGCATTTTTAAAATAACTCAAAGCTTAAACATTTTGGAAGAATATTATTTCAACAACACTTCAGCGACACTTTACTCAAAACAGGCCATGATATTTAGAGGGTAAGTTTCTAAAGAAACTGTGGTGCTGCGTCGGTGGGAAGTTTCGAGCGTTAGCCCTTCGAATTCGTCGGAGCGTAAGGGCTAACGTTCGAAACGACAGCTCTCGAATCTCTTTACGGTGGCCAATTCACATTATCAACCCAGTTGATAAAACCAAATTATCATGATTTATAGGATCTATCGATAAACCATTTTAAAATATTCTGCCACTAATCACCTCGGTTTCAAAGAATAATTGTTAATCGTCTAAGTTGTACGTATACTGAATTTGATTGCGCGGGCCTGCTAGCTATGTTACAACGTTGGAACGTTCGTCACGAGGGACTGGTCAATAAGTCGTGGGGACAACGGTCCAATCGCGTGAAATTGCCATAATTTGAAGGGTTTTTAGGGACAAGTCCCATCGCGTGAACGTGCCATAATTTGAAGGATTTTTAGGGACACGTTCCATCGTGTGAACTAGCCATAATTTGAAGGGACAAATTGCAGGGACCAAATTCTGATCCCTGTGACTAGATTTTTAGACAAAATGGCTAGTTCAATGATGGGACTTGTCACAGGGTGGTCCTCACGTACGTGCCGACCGATAGTGATGTTTCTAGTGACGTCCCCCATTGTTATTAACATACAAACCAGAACCTAATTGGCTGTTGAAACAATGACTTCTTTTTCCCGTGTTTTCAAAATGTGACGTCAATGTTTGTAAACAGGAATATCGCTATAACAATTACGTTGTAAAGCGTCACGGTATTAATGTAACAGTGCAAAATCTCTTGCTCGAAATTAAACGCATACTAATCAACATCTTATACATTGTTAGGGATCTATCTATGAACGCTATCAAAACGATAAAAATGAAGTTATTTTCAAGGCTACCACAGCTTAACAGTCTGTGAGTGTAAAGACATTTATTTTTTTAGAAGGAGAAATGGTTTGTTTTACAACCGAAAAGTATATCTTTTGAAATTGTTGTTATTTTGGGCAAACAATCGCCTTCGCAAATCATAAATGCGGTACCGGGACGTGCATGTGACAAAAAGAAACCGGACCCTTTTATTTGCTAAAAAACCGCTTGTCGCAAACCTATAAATAAGGTCTTTCAGTTTAAGATCGACGCCACTTTCATTTTTACTATTCGATAATGGATATCTTGGGATGTCTGTTGCCTTATGTTTGTAGTGTTATTCTCTTCATATCCCCCCAAGGGGTACTACAACCATGACGGTACAACCTATTTTCTTGTGCTTCGATATCCCTGAAATTGTTTTGCGTTGTCCTAAAGCTCTTCTTTACCTACGCAATAAAGCAAATATTTTGCCGATTTGATGCCACATTTACACCACTCTCTTTTTCCATTTATAGAAATCTGAGCTCAAACAGCATTGAAAACATCGACCCTGATGTCTTTTCTACTCTTACAAAACTTACGTACCTGTACGTTTAATTCTATGATCTGTATACACTCTTTACTCTTTAACGTAAGAAGGGCGGGCTGTGGCTCTGTGGGTCTCTCCTCCGCAGAGGCTTTCTGGGAGATTTCCGCTGAACGCATGAGTGCAGGCACAAGTCTCGCTCTACGACCGCTCGTCTGACTTGCGCCTGCACTCATGCATTCAGCGGAAATCTCCCAGAGAGCCTCTGCGTAGGAGAGAGGGTCCGGGGTAGACGGAACCCGACCGGGTCCGTGTTGTGTTCCCTTTTTATTGTCCCTCTCGACCCAAGCAGAAATTTTTGCTGAAGGTAATGCTGCGGTGGAGTAGCGTCCAAGTCGCCATGAGCCCAGATGTGTATGTACAGTTTTGAAACGGTCGATGTCATATTTTTTAAAAACAATCATCGATTTTTTTTTCTGTTAAAAGAAAAAGGTTGTACTTTACCAGCTAGGATCGAGCTTGGATAATCTGGTATGCTAACACTACTACAGAACAGATATCGCACCATTTGTACTGAAACGTTTGGTTACGTTAGGTCAATAACACCCGTATCGACTATTGAAACGTCGTGAAATAAGAGAGAACTAGGAATTTAATTGGTGATACATGAAGACACGTCCTCTCCCAGACGAATGATTGTATTTATTCTTCTTTATTCTTCTTCGTTTTTTCTCTTGACAACGCAGTGACATTGTTAGTAACTAAATTCTGGTCACTTCGTGTTACTGAGAGTCCACTGAAGCTTTCGCGTTTTCTTTCAGGTCGCTGTCTTACAACAGAATAAGACAACCACACGCTAACTTGTTCAAGAATCTTAAAAGTCTGCAATACCTGTAAGGTTACACTTGCGGTTAAAGTAAGTTATGTATTATCCGTTTCACATACTACTGGTCATGTTGCCCATATATAGTCATGAAGCGACTGTTATCTGTCATCTGTAAATGAAAGATATCCTGCCATGCACGTAAGTGACGATGATTCAGCCGAAGTCTTGTAAAATGCCTCATAACCACAGCTTTTATTAGCTAAATGTGCCCTTCGTTAACAATTTGTTTAAAAATAAAACAATTATACTGCTCTATCTTAGGCGCGCAATATCGTCTGATTTTAACCAACTCGGATTGCGGCCTCGTCGGCTAATAGGCCATTTCCGAGTTCGCTTGAGCCTCTATTTCAAGGCGAGTCTAAGTGCAAAGTCTTTGTAATGAAAATGAGTTTTCATTCACATCGAAAGCAAAACTAATTGCCATCACAAGACTTTCGCACTTAGACTCGTTTTGAAATAGAGGCTCAAGGGAACTAGGAAATGGCCTATTATCAACCGATATTGCGCACGATCAGTTCGCTGGCCAAAAAAAACTGAGGCACAATTAAGCTACCTACGAAATGGCCTTTTGTGATTAAGTTCCTTCATTCATGCAATGTGTCTAGGACACCAAGATGAAAAGATCAACTATAATGGTAATTAATTTAGTGGACGAAACCAGTGCAAATTGCAAAGTCTACCCGATATTTTTAACAATTTGAAACCAATTTCTCGTTCATTTCTCTTTTATTTGTTATTCATGATAAATACTCTTGAATAGTTTCAGTGCGATAGTAACTTGTAACAAAAAATAGCACTGATGTAATGTAATGCGCTCAGGACTAGCAGTGTCAAACGAGGACACATTGTTGCTCTTGCTGTTTTATTGGACGAGCAAACGAGGAAACATTAACTGAGTGTGGAAACAAATGCTTTCAAAAAACTGAAACATCTTTTGTGTCTCCACAATGTTGTTTGCCTGCACAAACAGGGGACCATTTGTGTCCACCACAATTTGCCTTCATTGCTCACCGCCTTAAAGTTTGGAAAAGCGACTTCCCAAAAATATAACGCGTGGAGCTTCTGACTTCAAACTTAAATTTTCCGTCGATTTTTGCAGTGATCTTTCATACAATCTCATCGACAACTTGACAGACACTTTGTTTTGTTGTGTGCAGAGTCTGGAGAATTTGTAAGTATTAGAAAACCTAAATATTTGCTCGCGATTAAACAAGGTGTTCTTTTGTAAAAGATGTCACCTAGCTCCCTCGTGCAGTTACAAAATTCCGATGCAAAAGTTGCGTAAAACTGTAATTTGACAGGACCTCGTAGTAGTGGAACATTGTGGATAAAACTGAACTGATCTCATGAAACCAAAAATGCCGTTGAGTTGAGTTGCGGGGATTGGGCACTGGAGGTATTTTTCCGCCACTTTGTAATAGAAAAGGTGAGAGCTCTGGACCTTAATGGTTAATCATCGGTATACCTCCAGTGCCCAATCCCCACTCGGCATATAAAACGTCTTCAGTTGTTTTCTATAAACAAACCTTTTATAAAAGTATTTGAAAGATGTCAAAGTTCTATGTTCGCCGTGTATGTCTGAGGAGTTGTGTTAATGCAAAATTTACTGTATTTTGTTTACATTTGATTCTTTAAGTTGTAAAAATTGTGATTGAAATATAACTAAAGCGAGAAAATTAATTTAAATTTGCAGATTTTTGCAGCACAACCAAATTCCAGCGATAACAAATAACACATTTGGCCACGCCGTCAATCTGAAATACCTGTAAGTTTGTCAGATTGACAATGAAACTAACTTTTTAAATGATGGTTCGAAATGATAATATAACAAGGCTTCAAATCGTTTAGGAAGCCTTCTCCTTTTTCAGATAGTTGATTAATGTGTTTTGTCCTTTTCATCGGTTAGTCCTTGAATAATGTTCTCACACTAAAAGTAAATATATAATATTGATCAGATTTAAGTTTTGAAGAGAAATCTCGTATTGTGTTGTTTAATTCAAGGTTACTAAGCAACAACTATATAGGAATTATTCCGGAATTTGCCTTCGTAAACAATCGCCAGAATCTTGAAATCTTGTGAGTAGCCAACACTTGTGATAGCAATTTAATCAAAGTATCTTTAGCTAACTATTCCCAGTAGTGAAATACAAGTAACACGCGAATCTGATAAATAAAGTAGTTCGGCATCGAACGCATACATATGCAGGGTAATATTAGACTGCTTGCAATCTGCTTTTCTCTCGAATTCAGAACGGGAGTGAAGAAATCACCCGAGATTAAGACGCGCGAGGAAGGATTTAGGCTAGACAAGAGTGCGCGAGTGTGTGTCTTTGTGTGTCCCTGCCGCCTTCCATGTGACATCCAGTTTCCAAACCGCGCGCTCGGCCCACCTTTAGAAAAAAGAAGGCGACAAGAAGTCTAGGGTCATATTGTTTATTTTCATTGCCATTCCAATGGTTTGGCACTGTGTCTCGTTTTGAACCCGAGGCAAACCGAACTCGAAAATGGCCGCTGCTAAACAGCCTGTGTCGCTTTTATATTTTAGAGTTTTGAACGATAATGAAGTCCAGAAAATCGAGAGGAACGCAATTGGTTTAGGAGATGACTTGCCGCCAGACGGATTAATAATGTAAGCTATGATTGGTTTACAAAAATCGCACCAGTTTTTCAACCAATCAGAAGTTTAGTAACATCAAAGCCAATCGTGACTCGCTCGCTTGCTCACTCGCTCGAAATAAGATGCAGTATCTTTTGTCTACTTGTTTTTTAGTGTTTGTAGGAAAAAGGCAAGGAAACCTACAAAGCAGATGGATTATCAGGAAAAAATGGGAAGCGCGTGATGGAACGGAAAACAAGTTTTTTAATTTCTTCGCTGTTGTCTTTTTGATAGCGTACTACTCCTCAAATTTGCGTATTCTGCCCACAGACTAAAGCACTGTTATTTGTTTCGCCAAGAACATAATTCCTTAAAATCTTCTATTTTCTTTCTTTCCACAGATATATGATCAGGACAAATCTTCCAGAAATCAACCTGTATTCTTTCAATGGATTTCGTCAGTCTGACTCTCATGAAATGTAAACTATTTCATTAATATAGTCGCTTGAGACCTTGTTTTCCGTAGTGTACAGCTTTAACGAAGCTTTGGACGAGTCCTACTGTTACTTCAGGGGCGGATCCAGGATTTTTCTCAGGAGGGTTGGACCATTAAGGAGTGACGTAACTGACTGGTAACGTAAGCAGAATACTCGTTATATTGGAAAGCCACAGGTCATCTCGGGTGGGGGAGGGGGGGGGGGCGCAACCCTGTACCCTCCCCCTAGATTCGCCCCTGTACTGAAATGAGTAATTTTAACGTTTTCGATGTTTCTGAAAATTTACATATGAGTCTGAAACCCTTAGCTTTCGACGTTAGCAATTTTTTTTGGCCAACGATCTGTGAACAAATTCTTAATATTGACGAAGATGCTACGAATCTGCGATTCCGAGCACCACTTGATCTCAAACCGTTTCAAACTGTTTTGGAATTTTGTCACTTTCAGGATCATGAATGATGAGCTGATTGGATACTTGAGATATTACACTAGAGGCAGCAACCGGGATCTCTGTAAAATATACCTGTCAGTAAACAATGATGAACTGGTTAAGGGATTTTAAACGTAAATCATTTTTCCATTTGATGATCAGCTCATATTTTCTCATTACTTGTAAGAGGAGAGGGAGGGTTAAATTAGAAGATGTCTGCGCAGCCTAAACGAAGGAAAATACTACATGATAGAGCTTGAAGCTGGATAACAAAGAATCAGTTCTTGCTCAGAGAAACTACCCGGAACCTCAAAAATCATCAAATGGTTAAACGCTACGAGCCCCTTTAACATAGCAATATTTCAGTCGGGGAACAAGAGTCAGTCAAATTAACGAGGTTCTAAAATGCAAATTTGACTGCATTGGTATTGATGAAGCAGTTTCTTTTAAGGAATCCTAACGCTTCCACTACAAAAGAGATCATTATCTCTGGAAAGATTTACGAAAAAGCAAGACTAACCCTGATGACCGCCTTCCTGGAGCTAGGATTCCAACAGGTTGCACATCGATATGATGCAGAAAACTTCACGCACCACTACAGCTTGTCGCCATGTCCAGAGGGAACATATTCACTTGGAAGTCAAGGGTGCAGAAAGTGTCCTCCAGGTACAATGAACGCTTACAGTTCACGGATCACGGTTATAGAGCAGTTCTCACTTCAGTGTCGAAAGTAATTGTGCGTTTGCTTTGCTTTTGCATTACTTCGCTCAGTGATTGGTTCAAAGATCTCGTGCCACTTTTCAACCAATCAGGAATAAAACCAAAACCAATCGTGACTCGCGCGTGCACGTTTTCCCGCGCTTTGTGTCGGCTACGTGTAATTACTTCGATCTTTGATTGGATCGCTGGATTGTCTCCGTCCTTTGTGATTGGTCAAAGTAATAACATTACGACAATCAATTGAAACTCGCTCTATCATTTATCCTACACTTAATCCAGTACGTGGTTGAGTCTCGCATATTTTACCGTGCTTGCCACCAGTTGCATACTTAATTCCAAGTTTAGTAAGTCCTACAGATTTGGATTGACAGTAGAGAACCTCAAAAACTCGAGGACACGTGACTACGCGCGCATTGTGAGTTTTACGGCTGCCTGGCGACGCGCATTTTCAACTTCGGTGCTGACAAACATACAGGGTCGCAGCATAATGAAGCAAGATTGCTGTAAGCCTTGTAAAATCTCCTAATTAAACTGATTCATTTTTGCGATGCTATTTTGCAGGAGGTTATCTCTCCGACAGTGCAGCCTTTGTAGCTACAGAATGCCAACCATGCCCACTTGGTGCTTATGTCAAGTTAGACATCTACCCTGGAACTCGACACAAACACTGCCGGGCCTGTCCTCGAGGTGAATATGGGAAACAATTAGATGCACACATGATTACTGGTTTGAAACTCCAAAGGAATTTCAACTCCTTTTACTTTTACAGAATTACAAAATTAGCAATATCTGATTGAGTTTCCTATTGTCTTCTATTCGCCAATAGAATGCATAAAAATTGTCTACCACCCTTGTGAGTCTCTACTAAAAAAACGGCTCGCCTTCAATTTGTCATTTCGGCATGGCGTTAGCTTGTTGTGATTGTTGACTATTCGAGCCTATGAAACTCGATTCGTAGTGTAATTAAATAGCGTATCAGATCTCCTTCCCTCTTCTACGAAAAAGAAACTGCTTAATTATATTAATTTCCAACAGGAACGAATACCAACCAACAAGCCGGACTCATTGCTTGTACTTGCCTGGAAGGATTTCATCGCACCCACATCTTTGGCAAGTGCGAGGAATGTGAGCGTGGCGGGGAGCACGAAGGGCTGGACTGCACCAAAACTGACTTTTTGGATCTAAAACCAGGATATTGGTGGGAATGGCAGAACGAAACACACAAGCAACGGTACAGAAATTTCACCAGCAATCTTCTGGACCCCGTGCCGTCCTTTGACAATACCTTCAGGGACTTCACATATCCAATGCCCAAGCCAACAAAATGCCCAAGAGAGGAGTCTTGTCAAGGCGGTGTCGCCGCTCTGAACAATCCATGCAAACCTGGCTACGAGGGTCCTGTCTGCGGAATTTGTCAGTTTGGATATTACAAGCAGCTGCAGTCGTGTAGCAAATGCCCTACCAAGAAATGGATGGCGATACAGTTAGGAATTCTGCTAGGGAGTATCTCGCTAATTATCGCCATTTTGGTTTGGTACAGCAGGAAGAAAAGGACGAAGAAGGCCGAAGGACGAGCCCTGATCGATGTCATTTTTGCCAGGCTTAAAATCATAATTGGCTTTTATCAGGTTACTTATGGTTTACTGGAAGCATTTGCGTTCGTCAGATGGCCAGATGCCCTGGAGGATATCGCTCAGTATTCAGAAATACTCCAACTGAACATTCTCCAGATAGCGCCACTTCATTGCCTGTTTTCCAGCCTTCACGTGGACGCGTTTGGAAGCTTGTTCGCGAGCATGGGCTTAAATGCTGCTGCAGTCGGTTTCTTTGGCTTCATTTACGGTGTTCGGTACTTGATGATCTCGGCAAGTCGAAGTCTGGACGAGAAAGAAAAGGTCAAGAGGCTTTCCCACACGAAAGAACTTGTCTACAGGAATATGTTCTTCTTTCTCTTTGTAACGTACCTGAGCACGTGTTCGAAGACGGCCAATGTCCTGCCACTCGCTTGCAGACAACTTTGCCGTGACAAAGAAGAAACTTTGTGTGACGACTATCTGAAAGCTGACTACGGCATACGGTGTCACGGGTCACGGTATCACCTTCTACTCATTGGCGCCTACATAAACATCCTTTACATCTTTGCCCTTCCAGCGATTTCAATCACTGTTCTATGGAGAGAGCGTTTATATATATTGGCCACAAAAGATGGAACACCGAACCCGCAACCGCGCTCCAACAAAGAACTTGTCACCGGTTTTAGTTTTCTTTATGAGAACTACAGCGATCGATCGTGGTATTGGGAACTGGTTGAAATGGGCCGTAAGATCACTCTAACATCTGGCCTAATCCTCATAGGACAAGAGAGCAGGGCTTATGTGGGTGTCACGTGTGTCCTTGCCGGTCTGTACGGAATGCTGTTTGCCTTCAGGGTCCCTATACAAGATGCGTTCGAGAACAAGATGATGGTGACATCCCTTGCAGTGACTTTCATCAACCTTGGTATTGGCGCTGTGAGTAGAATTCCCGCGGAAAACCAGGAGCCGTCAAAAGATCCGCTTATGGACACGGTCATGTTCAAGATAACGGTACTGGGAGCAAACACTCTTGTGATTGGCCAACTCGTTGGTAAGATATTTGTATTTTTCAGTGTGAGTCTGAAGCCCGAGGCGTGATGGCCTGATGGTTAGTGCGCTGGAATCCGGAGCGATCTGGGTTCGAGCCCTGGCCGCGGGGCACTGGAACACACTGGGCGAGACTGGGTGGGTGGGGGTGTTAACTCTGCGATGAACTAGCATTCCATTCAGGGGTGAGTAGAAAACAGCGATCCTAGACGCCAATCATGCACAACAAGGATAAAGAGACACGGGGAAAAAATACGCCTTAAAGCAAGAAAACCTCATCGACTTCCAATCTTTGAAATTCTCTTCGTTTTACCAAAAACACGTCTATTTTTTATTATTTTTTTTTCAGTTGAGTACATGTCGTACATTCTCGGCTTTCTCAGGAAATGGATAAGACATCCTCACTGGTCATTTGCTTGTTGCCAGTCCCTGCTCCTACCTGTTAATGATTTGCGAGACGACACCGGGTTTGTTGAGGACGAAGATCAGATGGTCGAACAACAAGATGAAAAAATGGAAATGTTCTCGCTCTCCATTGACGAGCTTAGCAGTCATTCTGGAGCAAACGACAACGAAGCGTTCGTATCGAATGAAGACGACGCCTTTGCAATTCGTCGTGCACCGAAAGAGGACGAGGCTGTCGCCACTCGTCGTGCATCGAAAAAAGACGGTGCTTTCGCTATACACCCTGCCGCCAAACAGAATGAAGCATTGGAAAGCGACGCAGACATGTTCCGCGACGGTCATTCTGCGAGCAAAGGGCTCACCAGTCATCCTGCAACTAAGAAGAATGAGGCTTTTGCCAATCATTCTACAAAGAAGGGCCATTTGGCTATTGATGTCATTCTTGAAGAAAATGAAGGAGAAGAAAATGATGATGATGATGTTGCAGCAGCACGAGATGATCAAGATGCCGAGTTGGACCATCAACGTGAGAACGAGGAGGTTGAAGAGCCCCATGTCGAAATGTGTGATCAAGAAGTACAAACGGATTTGTCAACTCTTGACATGGATGAAGAAACCTTGTATGAGCTGTTTGGCGAGCCACAGGATGAATCTATGTGAGTACAGGTTTTAACTCGCCACGAGCATGTGTCTACGATCTTAAAGGGGGTGGCAGTATCCCAAATGACAGAGACGGGAATACTTAGGGATGTGAACTACAGAATATAGTATCCGTGTCTCACTTGTTTGTGCAAAGGACCTTGAGGCACACCGGCCCAGAAATCGAATGAACGGAATACGATGATACAGAAGGGTCCGAATGAGAGCAGCCATTTACTAATTTTCATTTTACATTTTAGAGCCTTTTTGTAACGTTTCTTAACGAGTTTCCCAATATTTTGAAGCTTTTATTTGTGGAAATACCAATTATCATTTTTTCGAGTGCCACTTCTTTCCTAGGAAATAACTCACTTTATCATTTTCCCTTCCAATGACAGCTGGTCTGAAAATACGGACCAAGATATCATCTCTCCGGACGAGGATGAGTCCAACAGCCAGGAAAACGGGTCAGTATTGGCACTGGAAATGAACCAAGGTGACTCCATCGGCCCAGGAAAAGACGCTAACTCGGAACCGGAACCGGAAGATGGTGTCCCTATCAGGCCAGACAAAGAACCTACAGCGGAAACGGAAATGTACCAAGGTGACTCCATCAGCCCAGGAAAGGACGCTAACTCGGAACCGGAACCGGAAGATGGTTTCCCTATCAGGCCAGACAAAGAACCTACAGCGGAAACGGAAATGGGCCAATGTGGCTCCATCAGCCCAGGAAAGGACACTAACTCTGAACCGGAACCGGAAGATGGTGACCCTATCAGGCCAGACAAAGAACCTACAGCGGAAACGGAAATGGACCAAGATGATTCTAGAAGCACAGATAAAGAACCTACACCGGAATCGGAAATGGACAAAGATGAGGAGAATTTAACAAGCGCTTTGTAGAGTGCCCTTATCCATACCAAAAAAGCTCGCATAAGCTCATTGTAAACTGCAACACCCTTTTTATTCAAATAATTTGTTTTAGATATATTCAGCTTTCAGTTGATTCCAAACGAATAAGTAGTTAAGTAGTTTGTTATTTTCGTAGAAATGGTAGAAAACGATTTTTAAATAATGCATTTAATCTTAATTTGTTTATTGTCGTTTAGTAGACCCAAGGAGGGGACTCAGAATCCAAGAATCAAGAAAGTGTCTTTATTGCTCTTCGGGGATCGTTTGAGCCCACTGTTTAAAAAAAAACTTTCTAAGCATGCGCAACACGGTGGCGTCATGTCAGACGTCACAGCTTTTGGGACGGGCGTCTTGTGCGCTGGCCAGTAGGAATCGGAAACTCGTATTTTTTCCCACGAAGATTGACCGAAAATGACACTTGATTGCTTCCTCAACCCTTGTGAATAGGATAATACAGTAAAATACAGCAAACAAAGTAGTAGTTTCGCTCCTACCCCCTCAAAATGTTGTAGCTTAAAAAAAACAATACCTACCATTGCTGTCTGTTTTGCAACATTGGTTTTGCCGGGAAGGGGCTTTCATTTCAAAGCAATCGTAACGAAATGCCGCGTTACTGTTGTTGAAAAAAAGTGTCCCTGGGGGTTATAACAAGGATTATAGTTTAGGTCTTTGGACTACCGCATTAAAGATAGCAGTCAGCAATAAACAGTCTAAACAGTCTTTCTGGGTACCAAAAAACATATAGAAGGCCGGGAACTTGAAAATCTTGACAAGAGATCTTAAGACTTTGACTTTCGTGATTCGTAATTTTTACGACATAACATTTTTTGCGGCTAACGGTTACTTTTTCCAATTATAGCGGCTAAACATTTGACTGCTGTACGGCTATAAACGGCTAACCCGTTGGCAAAAACAATGTTTGTAAACAAATATCGTACTAGTGTATTCATTTTGTATAATATTAATTGAGTTTCTGACCACTTATATCTACTCTACCATCCGATCCTTCAAAATCCTGGTAAAGAACTAAGTAGATGAAATATTTGATAGTATTGGGTAATTTGAAACCAGGACGAGAGTTGGATCATTTTAATCTTGAATAATGACGTACGTAAACATTAGTGCTGGTGCAAATTTTGGTAAAACGCAAAGGAAGTATCGGAATTAAATAAAAATTGCACGTAAAAATACTTTGCCTTATTTTGAAACTGTTCACAAGGTGAAGTGTGACTTATTCATAAAATGGCATTTACAGCTGGCTAATGATTATGGAGCAGGGGCGTTTCTGGCCAGTTTTTACCTGTAAGTCAGGATGCACAATGCAAGTTGAAAAAAAAAACTTAGAGCGAAACAATGGCCTAATAGTGCGCTGGACTCCGGATCGGACGGTCCGGGTTCGAGTCTTTAGCCGGGGCACTGTGTTCCTGGGCAAGACACTTTACTCTTACAGTGCCTCTCTTCACCCAGGTGTATAAATGGTTACCGGCGAATTTACTGCTGGGGGTAACCTTGCGATGGACTAGCATCCCATCCATGGGGGAGCAGAAATACTCTCTGTCGCTTCATGCTACAGAAACCGGGATAAGCTCCGGTCTGCGGTCTGCTTACCTGGCTTGGAAATTAATCGGATAATATGATTCTCTGAAGTTTCAACGTTTTTTTGTCCTTTGCGGTTTGAAGCCTGCAAAGCTGTGCCTCAATTTTTGAGCGCTCGGGATCCTGCTTACAAAAGACCTTGCCTAACCTCGTTACCTTTTTTTGCTAATATGAATGTCCCAGGCCTTTAACATCTCAGAGTATGGGAAGGGAAGGGAATATAGCCTTAAAATTCTTTGAACAATCTTTTTGACAAACGTTTGCAATTGTTCAATTCGCTCTTCGAAGATCAGTAAGATCTGCCCCTCCCCTCCCTGCCACACAACCTTTCTTTCCCCTAGTCCAACCCAGTCTCCCTCGGTGTTGATGTAAAGCCTCGCGAATCAATATGGCGGACGGTGGAGCGGGAGAGAATATATCGCAAAGAGAGACTTCTAACCAAGCTTTTCATCAAAATATCCCACCGGAAGAAGGGCTGAATAGAAACAGATCGACTATTCCCTCGTTAAATCAACATAATTCGCAAGAACCGTGGAGCGTTCTTCTTTGCTGGATGTCTACCCAGTATTATCAACAATATTATTACCAGCTTTGTTCGTATATGTATTACTGGCAGACGCTCGCGTCAAATTCAATGTACCAAGGAGCATTTCAAGCCCAAAGCAACTTTTCACAGTTAGGTTTACACCATCAGGGATCGCAGGCCGCTTTTAGAGGACAACAACTTCCAAACAACCAACGGAATCCGCCTAATGCAGGCGTCGGTTTGCTGCCAAGACAAGCAGCGGTTCCGTGGTTTATCCAAGGCCGTCAGGCAACTAGAACAGGTAAGGTATTTAATCTGCTGTTACAGTTTAGGTAGCAGAATGTCGGATTTTATTTTAGTGCGACCCCGACACAGTATGAAACCGTATGGAAATAGGTAAAGCGGCCATTTTCCTTTTAATAGTATCGACCTGTTTACATAATGAAACATACATACATAAACTTTATTTAAACGTTGGACGTATATTGTACTTTGCACACCTGTGCATTTTAATAAACAATAACGCGCATATTTACAGACATTTAACTGACATTAATTAAGTTCTCCCTAAGTTGAGGAGGGGGGGGGGGGGGGAGGCAAGGGGAGGGGGTCTTGTCACGAAGTCACGATAGTAAATTTTCGATTTCACAAATCACAAAAAATTCACTAAGGTCATGGAAAAAATCTGATCACAATGCAGGGAAATTCAGCTGCGAACTCAACTTTAGACATTCACGATTTATTTCTTATCCATTTACGATTGACAGCCAAGGAATTTTTGCATTTCACACCTCGCGGAATACACTTCAATCACGATTCACAGAGCTCAAAAAACCGGCTCACTGCATCACAAAAATACCCTTGCCCCCCTCTAAGTTTATGGCGTTTATACATTCAGTGGCCATTCCGTTTTATGTCCACTGTTACCCCCCCCCCCCCCCATCCCCGTAAACAAGAGTTTCTGGAGAGGCTTCAAAACTCATTTCTGAGCGGGGAGGGTAGCTCCTGAGGGGTAAGGTGACAAGTCGGCTTTTTTTCTGAAGGAGTTGAAAAAATTAGGCTTTTTTGAGGGGGGTATAGTATCATGTTGGCTCTTTGATCTTTTTTTTTGTAGGGGTTAAATTTGGACTTAACTCGTCAAGGGGAAAGGGGTGTATATCAAAGGGAATGCCGCTATAAAGAAGACATGATTATTACAAACCGAAGCAAGCAAAACGCAGTGTTGTTTCATGATGTGTCTTATTGTCTGTTTACAGCTTGTGAAGTACAGATTGCACCCATCTCGAAAAGAATCTATGCTGAAATACTGGATTTTATCTTCCTTTACTTTACTAAGGTCCTTGTGTTCTCGATATTTTAGTAAGTAATTTGGTACCTCCAAAGTGGAATAATTATTGTTGTGATTTCCATCATACACGCAAAATTAATTGGGGTGGACAAATGTAAATTATTGTCCAGTGAATCCTCTATTAAGCCATCTCCTCTTTTATAGCTACCCCCACCCCTCCCTCTACAGGGAAAACGCACTCCCTGTCACTGAAGTACTGTGATTAGTTTGTAAAATGATTATTTATCATTGATTGGGTGAAGCAGAGAAGTGAATTTTAATTAACAAATAAAGAAGCCCAAGCCATGTATTATACTGTCATAAAACACGATAGGCATTTGAGAACATGAGGGAAATGTAGAAAACACGAGCTGCAGGCAAGTGTTTACCACATTTCTAGGATCCTATCTATATTATAAAGGGAAATATTACAGCTATACCACTAACCTGTAATTCTCAGGAGCGGATCCAGGATTTTTCTTAGGAGGGAGTGCACCACTAAGGAATGACATAAATGATGGGTGATGTAAGCAGAATACTAGTTATATTAGAAGTCGCATGTCATCTCAGGGAGGAGGGGGTGTGCACTTCCCCTGCACTGGACCGCATTGGTGGCTTGATGGTATGGTAATTTGTTTTGGAACTGTAGGGAACATTTTCTATTTCCAGGTTTTTACTAAAAGTGCATTTTCTTTGTAGTGATGACTTGGAGCGGTACAGCGAGTTACAGTACACCCTGATAACAGATGATAATGCAAGCCTAAAGGATATTGAGGAGCTGCTTATACAAGCTTTAGTCTACAGATTGATGGTGTTTGCATATGAGGTAAAAGCTTATTTCAAATTTTTAAACCACTTACGAAATGTAATAAACCTCAGTTACCATCACGTAAAAAATAATTCAGCCATAAGAGATGTTATGAGTGGAACTTAAAAAACTGGCGGGACGTACAGTGTATGCCCTCCCACTCTAGCAAAATTTAAAACTGTCAAGGTTCCCGAGATGTTATTTCTGCATCTAGGAACATTTTTTGGTGGAAAGATTAATGAAAATTAAGGTTAATGCTTTGAATGACAAATGGGGGGTAGGGAAAAGATCCATGGCACCATTGATCCTACCCCTAATCTGCCTACGGTTTCCAGGCAGCTTCTCGTTATATCAGCAGGGAACTGAAATACAACAATACCTCATTCTCTTTATCCATTGTTTGGGTAATATTTCTTTTGTGTTCGGTCGTCTTATAGAATATTCATAGAATGCTAAACAATGGTCTTTGATATATTATTGAGAAAGGGCTGATTTCCAGGTCACAGCCCTCTATGATAATCCTTTTGTTTTCGTTTTTCTCCGTTCTACGGCGCAAAGCTGCCAGAGGGAAAGAGCACGAACAGGACTCGAGGTCCTATGCAAGGTGCCCCACCCTAACAACACAGACAGACCAGAAAATCCTGCTAAACACTAAATTGTATCAGCAGTTTGACAGTTTTACTACTCCACACGATCTTACAAATGCACCAAAAACCATTAATGGTTTACCCTCAATCAAATGATGTCCAAGCAAACATCAGTTGTTTATAAGCATGCCCTGAATATTTTCTTCAAAAAGTTGTGTGGCTGCAAATGCACAAGTCCTGTAATTTTTCAAACTTCCAGCCAAAGCATTTTTTATAGAATTAGTAAGGTATGATATGATTCTATGATGGTCTATTTTACATCATTTATGTTTTACAAGGTGTTTTTCCTAATGGGTGGTCTTCATGGAAGCATAGGGGGTGCCACGCCTGGCAAGTACCTCATGGGCCTGTCAACAGTAGCTACAGATTACATCACTACAGTGGCACAAGGACCAGATGGTGACAGGGTCAGGATTGTACCAGGGGGAGACCTGGGCTTCTGGAGGTAACTACTGTGCAAGTTTGGACAATTCCAACGATCCTTTGTAAATACATTCATTTAATCTGAAACTGCATTTATAATCTTCTCTATCCAGAAAATGAGAGGGGTACAATCCTCAATTCAAACAGTATAGCGTGCAAAAAGTATGCCGGGTAAATTCAGAATCTGCTACATTTGCAGGTTCCTTCAAAAAAGTTTCTGACTCCCTCTGGAAGGGATGATAGTCGACCAAGGGTTCCCAACAGGTCAAATTCCTACTGTTCCCATAAAATCATTACAAAATTGTGTTCTATTACAGCCTTGCTAAGAAAACCGTGAACACCTGAAATATTTCAGGAATTTTGATTGTGTAGTGACCATTCACAGCAAAGTTCAGGACACGCAAACAAACCTCAAAACCACAAACTAATTACCATTGGTGTTTGCGGTTTAGTTTTCCTACACCTGATTGGCTTTTTTCTTGTAACACAATAACATTCCTTAAATATTTCTGGTGTTCACGGTTTTCTTAGCAAGGCTGTAAATGTAGCTGTTATAATTGCACATAAATAAATCAATAAAACTGCATGCTATAGTCGGCTATTAGGCACTAGTTTGACCACCATGCACTCTAGAACCAGATGTTGCTGAAAACCCAGTAATTGCTGTTTTTATTTTTTAGGTCATTTGTTAGAGCCCTGGTGAAGAACTTCTCTATGACATTCCTTTTTCCCGTGTTTTTGACTATCCTCTTTTTTCAACACAATCGCACTATTTATGATGTCATTTCCAACTCAACAGTTGTCGTCACCACTCCTGCTCAACCAAGGCAGCTGCAGAGGAATAATCGTTAGCAATAATTTATATTTCATATTGCGTCGCAAACTTCGCATTCTCCCATACTTTGTGCAGCATTTACATAATTTATGCACTTTTTTTTCCCTATAATACATTTTCTAATCACCACTAAAAACATGGTTCATACAGACCAGAGACCTATTTTCTCAAGGACTTTTCAAGGACAAATCGCATTTTGTCAGACTTAGTTTCCACTAAATTTGACACAATCTAAGGCGATTTCCACTCCATACTATGCCATCTCCACTTGCAATGTTTATAATGGTTCCCAAGGTACGTCAAATAACAACAATGAACTACACCAGCAAACACGACACAAACATAAAACACTGTCCGTATGTATGAGGTATCTGTTATACGAGGTAGAGTTTATATGATTATTTTGGTCTCTTTTGGTCCAAGTGAACTTTCTGTAATAGACCTTATTCAAATTAGGCTTAGTGATTTGCGAGGGAGCAAACAAGCCTAAATCGATAAATTTCAGCTGGTTTCTTATCATATCTGATAATTTTTTTCATAGCCACGCTTTGGTTTCTCTTTTGTGGTTTAAATATTCTAATTTTCGCACTTTTTAAAACTTTTTAAAAGAAGAAAACGGCTTGCGTGGTTAATAAGTCAAGGTATGAAGTAACTATTTCAAACTAACCTTATAATGAAATCATTATTCCATAACTTGGCTTTACCACAGGTACTTCACTATTTAGCCCATCCGATTTTCCGAGAAACGGTATCATTTTAATGTTTGGCCCCTGGCAGACAACGGGGCTAATTTGCATTACAATATGAAAACCATCATGGCGGCTATCGTGAATATGGTCTATTGGGAGGGGTGTCTGTATTATGGTTATAATACTGAGTCCCTCTATCCCTCTATTTTGGAAGAAATTGATTGAATAAATTATGATTACCGCTGTAAAAATGAAGACCTAAGGACGCTGTACAAAAGTTGCAAAATTATATTTGGCTAGGAAATACACTAACCACACTGTAAAACAAAGATCTGCAAAAAATCGAAGATTTGCGATATGACAAAATCAGTCTGGTGGTACCCATAGATAGACCCATCATACACTCGGGTAAAGTTCTGTTGCATTAAACAATCATAACACTTGCTTTAATTTGTGATTTGAAAACAGCATTAAAAGTTGGAGACATTTGTTAACTTTTCAATTTTATTAACGTTAATTTAAAAGATCACCTTATAATTAACTTTTCTGCACCTGACCGAACAATACAAAGGGCAGCAAACACGTATCAAACTATTCTTCCCAGAGATCAAAATATAAATTCTTCTAACTGAATACAGTGTATTTCTTCTCATGTTAGTTGTGAGAATTTGATGGAACGTCAGTGTAATAAGCCTTTAATTAGTTGAGATAAAGTCTGTGTTTGACCTGTTGACCCTCCAGGCTGGAGCTGATCCCAGGTTCACTTGCAAAAAAATCTAACTAAATAAAAAACAAGTCGTTATTTTATAAATAAATAAGATATTGATTGCCCTTTGATAAACATCTTTGTTGTCTTTTCAGTTTAAAACATAACATAACAGAACCCTTACATCCTTTTTGCATATGAAACTTTGTCAAAATGAAATGTTGCAAAATTTTTAGGAGACAAGATACATGACAAGAAAAAAGACATCTGCTGACATAATCAATTCACCAAATGTTTAAAAATGTCAACCAAGGGAAAAAGTACATTGAACACTCTGAAATAACTGTTGCCAGTGACAAGCAAATCTACACATGCAATTCAGCATAGCTCACAATTATCCACTCTCTGTAATATTGCTTTGTTGATCACATTAAAAATTATAAATAAATATTCCGATATTTGGAATAAACATGCAACGTTACTACTGTTTACGAAGAGAAGACCCACATATTTTCTTATTAACAACATTAACTTATTAAGCAAACAGGAACACGAAAAACCAAACATTTATATTAGTTATTTGTACAGGCTGTGAAAATCATGAAATGAACACAGTTGTTTTTTTATTGAAGGTTTACATTTTGATGTGTGTAAAATAATTTTTATCTAGTTGATATTCTAAACTTGTCAGTCAAAAAAATTTAATTTTGGCAGCAAAAGGAGGGTGAGGGAACATGTTCAGGGTTGCTACATATCAGAAACTAAAAAGTTCCCTTACTTTTGAACAATTTTCCCTGACCTTAGATTCGATAAATAAAATTAAAGCAACAACACAAACCACTGGCCAAAACTGCTGCTTCTGTACATCACACTAGAACAACTTCAAATCATCGTGTTACACCATGTTTTACTGAAAGGAATAAAATGGCCTGACTTTTCACTGACTTTACCAAACATCTAACATTTTCCCTGATGCTGTTGGGGCTTTAATCTCCCCTCCTGAATGAATTTCAACTTAAGGTGGCTTACTATAGTTTTGAGGGGTTAAAAGAACTCAACTTTAAAATCTTTTATAAAATGTTCAAAAATGGTTTAACTTTTTCTTTTTAATGTTTTTTTACAGCCCTAACAGCCAACAAACATCAAATGCAATATTTGAACAAAAATGCTAACAAACCACCAAAATGAACGACCGAGCACTTAAGAGTAGACTGGGCACTAGCAGTTTCACAAATTAAAACTTAGCATTAATTAAACATTCATGCAAAATAAAATAAAAATCTGTAAGACAGTTTTTTCGCAAAATAGGAAAATGTGATATTTTGCCCTTTCAAAAAATAGCTCAAAATCTGTCCTACAGATTTTTTTAAATTTTGGCTATGGACGTGACTCACCCATATAAATAAATTGTGAAAGTTTCATCATCAGTTGTACGGTAGGTTTTCGAGAAATGTTGAGTCAAAAACAGGTTTTTACAACCTTGGACGAGAATTGAATTGCGCATGCCTTTTTATTTTAGTGTGCGCTCATGTGACTCCATGCGTCGCTTGCGTTCAAGAAAGACAAAATTAGAACTTCTCTGCTGGTTGCTTATCTAACTTTCTTATCATATTTTACCCGTCTGAGGTTTAAGCACGTGCTTGAAAGTATATTGAAACTTTTTCTTGTATACCAAGTTGGTTTAAATCGATAAAATTGCGGAAACTTGTTTTGTTTCTTGCTAACGCAATTTTCGTCTGCGCGAGCAATATCGACGTCAGGTAGACAGCCGTAGCACTGACAAGTCTCGAAAAAACTGTAGTAAGCTAGCTTAATACATGGATGATGTGTACGGCAAACAGTCTGACTTTCTGTAATTCTGTACAGGGTGGAAATCAAAACCCACAGAATGCTCAAGACTTAGCAATTGATGTGTCATGGATTTTTTGCTGAAACAACAAATAAAGCATATTGAAATTAAACAGTTACCATTTCAACCAAACCTTATTTTAGCCACCACTAAATAGGTAATGATTTTAAAGGAGCTATGTCACAATATTTTGAGTTATTTCTTCAATAACATAGGAAACCTAAAATAATAGTTTGCTAAGGACGAAAAACACCAAGGGAGTGATACTAAACCAAAAAAAGAACAAGGACGGCTGAGGATGGAAAAGATTGAAACAGATTGGAAATGACAATTTGCAAAATTTAGGCTTAATTTGTCAAAGTGTACGAACAATGATGTACCTCCTTTAACAGCAGTGCTGTCAAATGAAATAAAAGTTACAAATACAATCAATATCTTTGTTTTAGCTAATATCTCTCAGTTGGCATCACCTGGATTAAGAAACACTGATTGGAAATCAATTACTTTTTCTTGTTCATGTTTGCCTGCTGGCGCTTTGCTCTCTGTCTCCTGACAAGTACATAAGACCCATAGAATGGAGCGGCGACCAGTCCAGCACCAAGCATGGCACAGCCTGCACTGACAGCTAAACCTGCTATTATAGGCACCATCATCATCTGGCCACTGAAGAG
This sequence comes from Blastomussa wellsi, assembly GCA_947652115.1. Lineage (NCBI taxonomy): Eukaryota > Metazoa > Cnidaria > Anthozoa > Scleractinia > Plerogyridae > Blastomussa > Blastomussa wellsi. Next base: position 1,120,993 of record OX393573.1, on the reverse strand, counting down.
TGCGCCACGTACTGCAATGCGCTGCACAGGCTTGTCTGGTTTATAGTTGTATTTACATCCCAAGATACTGAAGCGATCGTAGTGGTTTCCAAGGAATTTCAAATGATGATACTTCCCTCCACATCTGTAGCAGAACTCTGTGTGGCATCTACGAAATGGGAATTTATTAAGTAATATATAAAAAACGAGAGACACTGTTTCATCGCATTTCCAAACACTGAGGAGACAGTTGAAAATACGATGCACAGCTGAGTATTTGACGAACTTCGAGGTGTTTGGAAATGTAATGAAACACTGTCTCGAGTGTTTGATATATCTTCTAAAACTGTGAAGAAAACTAAGAAATAAAATCGTAAAAATCTATGCTAATTAAGATCACATTTCCAAATCACGGTTACAGTTCTGATTTCCCTTGTTTTAATGTGATGAATTATTAATTAGTTTGAGAACTTGGTATTCTGTCTTGGTATTCTTTGTTCTGTATCGAGTTCTCTCCCCCCCCCCCCCCCCCTCCCAAGTCCCCCATTATAGTTCCAAAATCATATTTTAGTCTTGCATTAAAGACAAGGCTATCGAGCACTGCAAATCAAAAGTACTTGGACATTTAACAAAATGCAACACCTAGCCAGAATGTGTTTAATTCTGAAGTGGAATACTCCCTGGAGACAAGCTTAAGTACGATCTGCACTGAATCTCGCCGTTTTTCTCAAATACTTTACCCCCTCGACCGAAAATATTTCCTGTATAAAATCTTCCAAACAACCGTACAACACAAATTTTAATTCCAATACGTGAAAAAGTTTTAACTCTAAATATTATATTATTGCAGTGTAAATATAAAGATTAAACCTTTGTGTTTAATTGCCTTTATTCTCACCTGCTACAAGACATGTGGTCACAGCCGCTTGATTTCTGGATGAAAACCTGACATTTCGGGCAACGGCAAGCGTTTCGTGCCGGTTGTCCGCGATTTTTCGCCCATATCTTTAAAGATTTGTCACCTTTGCAAAACTCCTTACAGGATAAACCATGGTGCCAAGGGGCTTGACAAGAAAAACACCAAACTAGACGACATTTAGAACACGTTACTTTCATAACTTCCGGATGGACATCTTTTTCCTGTTCTGTTTTCGCTAGATCGGGGTGATGATAAATTCGAGAACAGCCAGGACAAGTCTTGATGTGTGGATTTTGTTCAATTTCCACTTTGAAGCACTGGTATTTTTGAAAGATTTCATCTGGCACAAGTTCCTTTATCTCGTCTTCCCTGATTAAGCTGTCACAATTGCCCAGAGGGCACACAATTTTCACGATGGCTTCTTCGATTTTCGACACGACGTGCGCTTGTAAACAAGCGAAGCAAATTATTCCAGAACAACACCACGAACGAATGCTTATTTCAGGCGTTTCTATAAAGCATATCATACAAGGAATCGCCATCATATTGCTTTAAAAGTGTCCGCGTTCTAGCAGCTATCGAGGAAATTCGCAAAGTCGACGTTTTTTTGTAGAGGCTTCCTTTTGTAGTTACACGTGACGCGGATATTTTTAGCAACCACGTATTAAACCGATCCACACCAAAATGCCGCGAAGGTCGTTGATCTGACCAAATGAACTCATCAGTCAGCCAAAGATTAACATACGACAAGTCAATTCTTCCAACAAAATGGCCGCAGTCCCCTGTTGTTAATACGAATAAAAACCCTCACAAGACAAGTTGTTTTGATCAGATAGGTGACACCGCTGATGAACCGCGGGCATAGTATGGTGCGAAGGGATATTCCCCTCGTGTGCGCTGACGTATGATCCCCGATGAATCATCGAAGAATCTCCAATTCACATTTCAATAAATCTTTTCTGGATTCTCAGAAATCGAAAGTCGAGGATAAAAAGGGATTATAAAAAAAATCGAAAAAGACCTCGACCCAGCTTGTCCTTTAAACAATTAAAATTTTGCTTGCCTAGGACAGTTCCATTCTTTTTATATTTTCAACTTCAAATTTCACTTTTTTGTGGCAGACTTTAATTTGAATGAACAGTTTCTTACCTGGCAGGGGCATCTACGTGTCCAAGACAAATGGACAGTACTATAAATATGGAAATGTAAATCAAGAATTTTTACTTTCAAACGAGGTTAGAAAGGCTAATTTAAATGCACAAAAATAATTTAAAATTGGCAGCCATTTATGAAATAGGTCTGTATTAATGGGTTTCCACTGTAAGCGAGGACAGTGTGTCAGTGTGTTGGGGTATAGATTTGGGTACGGAACATTATCCTCCACGCACTATTATAAACAAGCTATTCAAAATATCTCAAAAAGGACCACCAAATATCCCCCTATGGAGACGTTCTCTTGGCTTGTCACACAATCTTCCTTGTTGGTGAGGTTAGTGAGATTGCGTGACAAGCAATTTCACTAATCTGTGTAGGAGGCTAATAGCTGCCATATACTGTTAATTAACAGAACTTGAACTTTATTATAAACAGAACAATCCTTTTTCTGGCAAACATTTAGTAACTGGTTTTACCAGTACAATGTTAATTCCTTCTTGTCAATATTGCATTCATAAAGTAATACGTGAATAGCTATTTCAGAATATGTGCACAAATATGCCACTTTTCTAAAATAAATTTTGTTGTCACATGCATCCTAATACTTTCATTTTCTTCTATTTTTTCGCTTAATCGAATGCTCCAACACTGTATTGTGCTCAAGATCAGTTTTAGCGAGTGGCTGTCCACAGACAGGGCACTTAGCTCTTCCTCGCCCTCTGCTTATGTGCGGCATAATAGCATCATGTTCATAATTATGGCCGCAGACTTTACTCTTCATGGGCTTAACCATCTCTTTTAAGGTCAATGGGCATTTTGTTTGTTCTACCGGTGCCTGAAAAGAAAATAGGATCACAACAACATCTGGATGAAAAGGGAAAAATGTGTATAAAAACATGCATAAAATTAGGGTTCAGTGACTACTGTTGTTTACCATTTACCAAAATTCTTAAGCCACCAAGGGAAACAAAAATAATTATTGGTTTGAGAAACCTACTGTTGAAGAAATGAGGGATAATATACAGATTTTAGCCAGGTCTAAAAGCGGAGCTCCATATTTTTTGCTTGTTCTTAACAGTGTGAAAATCCTTGAGCCCATTTCTAATGAAAACATTAACGGATCAGCAGTCAACTTCCAAAAAGCACACAACTTTGATATCTGGCCTGCTTGTTTACAAAAAATATTGCGGACGAATCTGGGTATTTTGATGGGACAAGCACTATGGGCTGATAGTGCCTCTGTGGAAGATCATATGATCGATAAAAATATTTATATCACTGATGAGAATTATGAGAGAAAATTTAGTGGTGATCTATTAACTCTCATTGTGCCTCTCTTAGCAAACTCAGTAATTTCTGAGTTTAGTAATGTCTTTGATGCTAGCAAAATGACATTGTTATCTTCATGAAAATTCGCAAATAGAAAGATCACAAAGGCTCAGTATGCTCCTTTCTCACCTGTGACATTATAATATCTTCATCTCCCAGTCCCTCTTGGATATTAGCATTTGGCATTGGTTGCCCTTGATGATGAATGCTCCACACCTTTTCTCTAAATTCTTTTACCTTCAGGTGAGAATTTAAGTCATAATCCTTATCATTTGCTTCCATTAACTTCTGCTGAAAGATTTCCTCAATATCTGGGATATCATCGCTAAAAGAACAAAGGTTACCGCAAGCACTACTGTTACTGATGTACATCAGCATACAAGGTGAGGGGTCGAGGGGCTGCAGTACTCCTGGTTCTGAAAATTTTAAAAATGTTTCGGGCAAAATGCTCATGATTCGGACAACAGCACTTGGAAGAACACCAACAAAGAAAACGACCATCTATATAAGCACAGGAATTGCATTAAGTCTTGTTTTTGATTTAATGCTCAAACATTTGGGGCACTGTGTAATTTTTTTGGGCACGGAGATCCCCCCTCCCCACGTCAGGAAGTGCCTGTATGCCTATGCTGATCTCTGTTCATTTTGTGGCATGGTGACGTAGTGATTACTGTAGCGGACTCCAGATTGAACGGTCTGGGTTCACACTACTGGTGGGGTCACTGTGTTACGTTCTTGGGCGTGAAACTTCATTTTCAGTCTCTCCACCCAGGTATGTACCAGGGTTGTCAAAATAAGCCGGCAAACTGGCACATTTCAACTGCTATTCCGAATACGGTGCCGGCTACTCCGAATGTTAGTAGGTCAGTTTTGAGCATGATATTTGAGAAATAAAATGGAAATAGCCCCCTGCTTTTTGGATGGAACCTGCTACTTAAAAACCTACTGACAACCCTGAGCTACATGTAAATGGATGCTGGCAAATTGTAGGGGCAACCTGACCGAATGCTACCTAGGTAGGGGCCCCTAGGGAGTTGCCAGTGATGAACTAGAATCCCATCCTGGGGCAGCAACAAAACTCGTGTGTAAAGAAAGTTCATCATTATAATTATAAATATTATAATTTATTATCAAAACGTTTACCATGAATCATAATTGAAAGAGCACTGCACTTTGCAGTGAAAACCATGGTGATAGTTCCAGGAACCGAGGCACTATTCTTGGGTTGCAACCACATGACGTGGGGGCCATGTTGGGGGTCAAAACAATAGAAATTGTTTTCGAAGGATTTACATGAGAAATAGAATTTACTTCCCAGCGGAGGGAAAGGCTATTGTTATTGACCACCAACATGGCCGCCGTGACGTCACTTGCGAGTCAGCAATTAAAGTACATGTACACACGCACGACAATGGCCTTGATCACGATCATGAAAGTGTAGCTAGTGCAAACTCAGACAGGAATTGGATTTCCAGAACATTACTTCCTTGCACCATTCACTCACCTGGACGCGTTATATTTTCTATTAAACTCTTCTTTTGCTAAGTCAACAGCTTTAGCCCACTGGTCGAGTTCTCGCTCCATCTCGACATATTGAAGCATGGTATCTTCCAACTCTTTCACACGCTCGCTTCCCTCGGAGACTTCTTCTAAATCAAGGGCAACATCAAGAGTGACACTAAAGCCATTGTCCACATATTCCTTCACTTTCTTAACTTTTTCGACGGCGTTTTCGACGGCTCTAAAGTGGGCAGGCATGTTTTTCGAGTTGGCGCAAGAAATTGGCGCGAAGGTCATGTCATGCGCAGTTACGGAAACAAGCGAAATCAGGGGACACTGGGACGAGAAAACTCCTCTGAAAAAAGCGCGCTTTTTTGGAGGCTAAACTCAAAACGTCCTTTGCAAAATGAAAGAGCGTCGGGCGTTGTACTGGGCTTGCCTTCATTCCAAAAACTCCCGTGAACGCGTCATTTAAACAGGAAATTCTTGCCTTGGAGTAGCCAAGGGTTGGGACAATTTTTCCTCTAAGTTTTTCACTCAGATTTCTAAGCATATTTCATGCTCAATTAACTGTCACTCTGATCTGGGTATCATTGGAAAGATCTTTCCTCCTACAGAGATTGAGTATAAATGATGCCTTTTTCGTAAAACATTTTGGACCATTTTGCCTGTGTCCTGCTGAATTACAATTGGAAGGGAAGGAAAAGAGGACTTGCTGGCTTCATTGTCAAAGCAATGTTCAAAGCTACCTTAATTTTCAAAAAGGCTGAAAAGGCTGTCTTGAGAATTTTTAAACTTTTGCAAAAACTAAAACTTTTACCTCTAGAATAAAGAAGAGAGATATTGGATCTTTGTTTATTTTTTTAAATGCCTGGATGGGTTATATAGATTTTAACAGGGACCACGCAGGGGGAGGGGCTGGGGGGGGCTTAGCTGTGCTCACTCGTGAAATATCTTCCAACACTCGAACAGAAATTTCGTTTCTCCGCGCGGTCATGCAATATCCTCACAGGACAGGGGCCATATTCAAACTTCGCCTGTGAGGACCTTCTTTTATAGGTCCAAACAGCTGGTCATCACTGATGATTCTAAAACTGCAAAGAAACGTCATTACAATTTTAAATGTGACTGAAAATGTAAATAAAGCTTGACAGAATGTTATTTGCTGACTTCCTTTTAAATGGAAAAGAAACCCTCACTTGACGTATAATTTAGGTCATATTTGAACAGTGTGCCTCGCACGCGTGTACCGTCACAATCTCAAATACATGATTATATCGTTTTGCTCTCGAAATTCAACCATTGTTGTTTTTGTCTTCGAATTCGTTCCTGTAGCTATCGTGTATTTCAGATCGTGTTCAACAGGAGAGACTTTTTTTTATCTGAAATCCACGAGCCACAGAACTGTTTCAGTTCATTGGTACTATTAGAACATGAATTACTCTTTTAACGAATCGCTTGGAACAAACAATATTACTGCAAATAACGCCAGTGAAATTCTCTGGAATCGTTTCCTTGCCATGTGCCTCGTTTCTGCCATTTATCTCTCCGTTTTATCAGTGCTGACGACGCTATCCAACGGAATTCTGCTGGTAGTACTTTATCAAGACCCCTTCAAAACGTTTCGGCACCCTCCCAGCATTTTTATCACTGGACTAGCAATAGCTGATTTCTTCACCGGTATCGCTGTGGACCCACTGTTCGCTTATTTCTACTTCGAGCTGTACAAGGACACCATAAGTACCGAGCGTTACAACCACACTTTAAAAGCGGCCGGTGTTCTCTCCAGTATAACAATGAACGTGTCTTTTTTGACGATTTTTTTTCTTTCGTGGACACAGTTCATCGCCATCACCTTCCCGCATCGTCACAAAGAACTCGTTACAAATCGAAGAGTCATCGTTTGTGGGTGCGGAATATGGATCTATTCGTTGCTATTTTCCTTCTCTCTTCTCATGGGCGTACCAGAGAAAATTTTTCAAAAGCTGGACGTATTTCTGAATCTTTCTCTGATCAATCTCCTGGTTCTGGTCTCGTACATTGCGCTGCACATTTCATACCGGCGACAAGTCGGTAGGTTGACTCAAGCAGAGAATAACGCAATCCGCATCGCGGATTCTTCGGAGCACCGCAGAAAAAGGGACCAAAGACATTTTGTCGTCATAAGCTTACTTCTGGCGACTTGCCTACTCGTTCTTATTGCACCAGTGACAGTTATGTGGTATTTGACACTTTACTGGACCCCTGAAACTTATGAAGAACGCGTAAAGGCCTTGATGGCTAACGTTGTTATTGATGCAACTTTGTTCCTCAAGTTCTTAATTGATCCTTTTATATATGCCTGGAGACTTCCGAAGTTCAGGCATGCCGTAAAAGAGATTTTTATTCGACGTCGCCGATCTTCTTCAGTGGGGGTGCTAACTTTGAATAACATAAAAATCCATGCTTTTAAAAGTAGAGAGCACTGAGACCAATTTTAAGCCAAATTTGAAGGAATGCTTACTTCACTTTACGAAAGGCGCTCGCAAAAGGAATTAATATGAACAACAACAAACTGAGGTTGCTACTGTGCGAAAATAGAACTGGATAAACTGCAACTGAGCGTAAATAGTGTAAATTTGTACAAATTTATTTTACCTTATTTCGATAAAAAGCTTAAATTGTTATAGAATCGAGCTGTCTAGCTTTCATCAGAATAAGATAACTATTTTAAAAAATAAAGTCCCTATGCTTGATGACCGTGTAACATACAATTCGTTAAAGCGTAATTCAGCAGAATATAGTATTTACCTTCGATTTGCAATATCCGGCACCTGACTAACCGGCACGTGACGTTTCAGTTTACATTCAAACGAGTTGTCATCGAATTCTGAATTTGAAAATTCGAACTGAAAGTCGTTCCTCGGATTGATCACAGAGCTTAACCATTACATTATTATAAATGCTGCGGGCCAGTTCAGCCACATTTACTTTCAAATCCTTTTTACCGAACAACCTTTTCTCGTAATTAATGTATGCCATAAGCGTTACTTTTGCTGTTACAGTTTCATCTGCAAATCATATGCCATTATTAGCAAACTACGTTATTTATGATTTTAAGGTCGAAGGAAATGAACAGCAAAGATAAAAGGGCGAGAAATTGAAGCTGTTATTCTTTTTTGGAGAAAAACGGCCGGGCTAAAACAAAACTCTGAAGCTCACTGATTGAAAATAAAGTTTTTGGAGGTAATGATTAATGGAGGTAAATCAGTCTTCATTTCATGATCAAGCTAAATACACACAGCGACAGGATTATCGTTAACGATGTAAATGTAGATTCAGATCATTTTTCAATAATTAAAAAAGATAAATTCTGCAATCAGAACAAAATTGTGTTGTTATATATAAACCGATTTGAAATGAAACGTACCTTGCCCTTAGCGCAAACCGAAGACACGAAAAGTATGAAGACTAAGACCGTTTGTCTTTTTGTAATTACCATAGTGTTCGCAGAATTTGAAATTTTTAGAAGTTTTAGGAAGGAATCGAGAAAAGAAAAATTGGTTTGGAACGCAAACGTCATCTACTAATTTTAAACTTCAATTTTTAAAATATATTCAACTTTTTTTAGCTAATTTCCCTAAATTTTACTAATCCTTTGAAAAAAATATACCTCTTTTCAAAATTGTCCAAAATTGTCCAAAAATTTACAAAAAAAAACAAAACAAACAGGATTGCTTTAAACGCAAACGACGGCTTTTTCATGAGGGGGGAGGTGACGGGGAACAAAGAGATTTCCTACTTCCCTGCCCTTTACTCCTTGTCACTGTCCCCTCCTTAATGGTTCCGGCCTTTTTTGTGATTTTATTTTTATTGGAGACTATTTAATGTTGTCTTTACCTTTCAGCCTCTCCATACTGCACCAGCTTCACATGCACCTTCTCAGGGGCGGATCTAGGAAGAGGGTGCAGGGGTGCGAATCCCCTTCCCCATTGAGATGACCTGTGACTTTCTAATTCAATACGTCATTTCTTAATGGTGCACTCCTCCTAAGAGAAATCCTGGATCCCCTCCTGTTTCGTTTTGTGTTTATTTCTTTTTTAATTTTTATTAATAAGTTGCAGTTACTTACAGAGGTTACAGAACATATAACACTGTTACAGTCAATTACTACTGAAAAATTATTCAAATCACTTCCACCCAGCATGCCTTGATTTTTATGACGAACTTCTGTTTTGATCTTTAAATCCTTTTAAACCTTTAAAAATAGTAATAATAAATAAAATAAAAGTTGAGAACGAAATACTTTTCTAAAGGCGACAAAACAAGATTCCACTCAAATAGCGAAATGAAAATGGCGGACAATAAGCCACCCGAAGTCCCTACCTGCCTTGCGGGCGGAAACAGAGTTGCCACCTGAAGACTTGTGGGTAATGCAACAGGTCATCAACTTCCAAAGCGGTAGAAAATACTCCGCCAAGTAGGACGCTTCATGAAATTTAAGTTTTGCTAGATTCCAAGAAGAACTGGAAGTCATCAAGGTGCGTTTAACTATCCACAGAAGACATTTTGTTATGTAATTTAATATGGAATTGTTTTAATCCTTTCACCAAACTTGATCAAATCTACTGCACGTTGCTAAACAGCGTTTTCAAGATGCGTTCAACAGTTAAATTCGTTTATTTAAAATCAAGCGTCTTTGAAAATCTATGAGACTACCGCCATTATGTCTTCCTGCCTTGAATGGTACTTCAAGTTGATTATCATTTGACAACTAAATTTCCTAAAGTAATCAAAACCTATTTTCTATGTAGCAATGTCATCCAAGAAGGCAGGATATGACACTAAGGACCCTGAGGGGGGTGGTAGGGGGTTCTCATTTTAACAGGGCGGGATGAAATTCCTCAAGGAGACCAATTTTTCGGGGGGGAGGGGAGGTACTGCCATATATGAGCTATGTGTATGTGCCGCGTGATAGGGTATGGTTTTTAGAGGTTCTCGGTCCTTAAATAAGGTATTTTTTGCCCCTTTTGGCATTATTCCTGGTGTGATCCTTAGATTAGGTATCGAAATTGTATCGTTTAAAATTACATTTCGAAACCGGCAAGTGGAACGAAGAAGAAACAGTCTGTTCATTCAGACTGAATAATCCGTTAAGAGCATTAACGTTACAGGAACGAAATAAGGTTGACCCGTTCACACCTTTCTTAGTTTTCGTTTCAGTTTTCCTTGAATAGGGTCTCATTTTTCGAGTTTAGGCCTTAAATAGGGTATCAAATCCCGTTTTCTTTATCCTTAAATAGGGTCAGGGTTTAAGAACCTTCGCGACACACACCTATCCAAAATTTTAGCTAGTACCCCCACCAGCCCTCCTCCCCGGGACCAATCTGGGTATATCTCCAGTTGTACACCCTAGCTCTATTTGTCTCCTAAATTATACCATTACAAAACAGACTGAAATATAAAAGATAAAACTACTTGAACGACAACAAAGACTTGACTGTTGTCGAATGCTTGTATCTTTGAAGAAATGTTAAATATTTCGTGCTTAATTAATCGTGTCTAAACCGCTAACGCATGGGCAGCTTGAAGGGAAGTTTTTATGTCTTCGCGTGCAATCCTACTGAAAATACCTTGTTGCCGCACCAAGTTCTCTGAGCGTTTATAGAGCATTTTTACTCACGTGAAAAGCGGCCATATTGGATATATTGCTGAAACAAAAAACGGTGATGCATAAAAATAGAGTTCAATTCCCAGTGGATCGTTTTGGTACACCAACATGGCCGCCATTTCTTTGTTTGGGGACACCAATATGGCCGCCGTGACGCCATTTTAAAAAGCTCTATGGAAGAAAATGTACGGTAATCGCTAAGGGGAATTGAGATTTGGAACTTTGAATACTGAACCGTGTTGTGTTACTTTGTCTACAGAAGAAGTCTGCATGCTGCATGCCAGCACAAAGCTTGCCGCTTTCAAGGCGTTTCTCGCTGTGCCTTGCATGCACAATCACCATGGTTATTTTAACAATTTATTCAGGTAGGTGCCTTTGCTTGCCTGGAATTAGACCTCCCTACCCCGGAGATAGTCATCAAATGACCCCCACCACCCCAGTGATAGTCATCGAATGACCCCCCCTCCCCCCCACACACACCCCAGTAATAGTCATCAAACTCGGACTCCTTCCCCACTCCAGTCAGTAATAGAAATCAAAACGTTAACCTTCGTGCCTTTGAATGAATTAGGTGACGTCAATATTGTGGTTCACGTTTATCCTTGGTTTATATTTTATACTTCTTTTTTCCTTCAAACTTCTTTTTCTTTCAAACTTGTTACCATCTCATAATTTTTTACACGACTCCTAGGAAGACCATTTTTATTATAAGATTTCGTGTTTAAATAAAGATTGATTGATTAATTGATTTGATACCCCCAAAACACAGGGAAATACGAGTTAAACCAAGAATAAAACTGAACCACAACATCTACAAAATCAGAGTTTTGGGCAGTGTCAGAGAAAATCATCGTATACTAGTGCATAGCAACCAAAGAACTTACGTCAATAAGGGGCTGAGGCTTTCACTGTAGTGCTTGACAGAGATCACTGGAAAAGATTATTTTCAATCTACCCCCAACACAGGTAGAAGAAATTGTTGATATAGTGGTGATGAATATGTTAACAATCCCCACCCAGCGCCGCGCCGCAATTGGATGACATATTTTTCGAACTTCCCATTCGGAGGGGCGCCCTCTGAATGCGAAGGGAAAGCGCCCTTGGGACGATGTTAATATTTTTCCTTATTGTCAACCCGATGAGACACCGAGTGATGTTTGTTGCATAATTCTTCTCTTTCTTTGTTTAAAGGTTACAGTTGCACGAGAAATCTCAGTGTGGAAAAACATCGAGATCACCGCTCTATAAACACGCCTGTTTCAAATGGAAGCCGTCTGCTTAATAAGGAACATACCAGCCCTTGTCTTAAGGACGCCTTTAAAGACATTTTGCTCGTTATTGTCTACAATTATCCATTCTATGATAGTATACCTCATCTGGTTGCTCTATATAAACCTGCTTTCCCTCATTTGTTATTCTGCGGCCCGCCCCACAACTCAACGCGCCCAGGCATTCTCACGGTTGACATCTACAAAGGTATTCTGGGATATGAGTGTCTTGGTAGAGCAATACGGGAACATCCGGGATACAAAGGATATTTTTACATCAGCGATGACGTGATACTAAATTATTGGAATTTCCAGGATTTTAACCGTGAAAAGATTTGGGAATCGTCGTTTTCGTTTGGTTCTACTCCAGTTTACGAGCCCGCGAGCACCAATTGGTACTGGTGGGTATCTCCGTACGGTTTGAATAATTGCCGAAGAGCTTGCGAAGATGTCGCGAACATGAACTTCGGACCGAAGAAAATCAACGTAAAATATCATTTAAATACTCTTTTTAAGAACAGTAACGGGACCCTGCGATGTTTCAGTGGCCGCTCCGATATTTTATACATTCCTCAAAAGCACGCCAAAACATTTTCAATCCTTTCAGAAACGTTTTACGAGCGAAAAGTTTTTCTGGAAATTGCCATACCGACTATGATTCGTTTCCTAGAAAGAAATGAGAACATTGGTCATCTTCCCGGCTACTACATCCCTGGTGATGTGAGACGAGGCGATCCTCGGGTCACGGACAGCAGATTTTTCTGGTTTGTTTACTTCCCGAAAAACAAGTTATGGTTTATTCATCCATTCAAACTACATCAGCACGAACTCGATAGCAAGTTTAACTTGATTATGTTAAAGTTTATTCTTATAGAGAAAGTCAGAACACTGACGAACTGCAAGCCAACAATGTTGAATTTAGGCAGACAGAAAACGTAATTAGCTATAACAAATTAATGAATGTCCAACAGTAGCGATTGAGTAGGTACGGTTTATATGCAAATGCAGCTATAACACTACTGGAACAAAGACCTGAAAAGAAATTTCCAGGCTTTGAACGGGATTCGAACCCACGGCCTCTGCGTTACCGGTGCAGTGCTCTACCAACTGAGCTATCAAAGCCACATGAGAGCGGCCGTATATGGGTTAGCCCTTAAAGTGAATGAAATACCAAATTAATTCATTAATTTGTTATTCACCATACCCCGCCAGGTATTTCGTCCACTTTAAGGGCTAACCCATATACGGCCGCTCTCATGTGGCTTTGATAGCTCAGTTGGTAGAGCACTGCACCGGTAACGCAGAGGCCGTGAGTTCGAATCCCGTTCAAAGCCTGAAATTTTCTTTTCAGGTCTTTGTTCCAGTAGTGTTATGGTGCATTTGCATTTTAACCGTAATTAGCTATATTTTACGAAGTGTACATTCTCGTCCCCAGTGGCCGCGATCCTTTTGGTCAGCACCAAGAATCACGACCTCTGGCCACCAGCTTGTGAGCATGCGCGGAGTTCCTGTTCTGTAGTTTTCAGCCAATCAGAATTGTCAGATCGACAATGAGTCCGTGATTCGCGGACTTCCGGTTTTGGAGACGGCCAGAGGTCGTGATTCTTGGTACTGACCAAAAGGATCGCGGCCTCTGGGGACGAGAATGCGAAGTGGAAAGCTAAAGCATCACTAATTGGCTACTGAGCTCATGAATAGTTAATGAATTTGAGAAGCGGTGTTTCATTGGGTATCAAGATTAATCACCTGACCCAAATGGGCATCGCTGTTTGGCTGATGACTTCTATCATAGTTAGTAGAGTTAGTTACTAACTATGCGTCTATTCTGTGCTGAATCTCTCGGGGCTTTTACGAAACATTAGAGAGCTTAAGCAAACCACGACGGCAACGTCAACGAGAACGTCGCAAAACAAAAGATTTAATGAGCAGTACAATAGCTCTGCACGTGCGTTATAATTTTTGGTACATTTCTCTGCCGTCCCATGCAAAACAACAACGTGAAATGACCAATTTCTGAGTACTTTGGAGAACGTGAACCTCGACGGCTAAATTTTCGTTTTTCTGTTTGAGAATAAACGCCGTCCTTATATTTTCTGGAAGAATTGCGTTTGAAAGTGATAGATGCAACGAAGACATCAGGGCATTTGCGAGATTCGTGCGTAAAATATAAATTCATTTTTAAGCAGGCGTCGTCCTAGCCGTCGCCGTCGTCATTGCTTAAGCTCCCTATTGCGTCATTAACGGTACAACCTCTAACTGTCCAGCAGTAGGTCACTGAAGTATTTAAAATATAACAGGCATTTTCTTCCTCGACAGAAACCGTCACACGTGTACTTCATTACTTTGTTTCCGGCATTTATTCAGAAATAAGATGACTCAGTCATTCAGCGATCTCTTGAATAGGAGAAAGACGAGTTCTCGGACGAGTCTCTTTAGCTCTTCCTGTGATCCTATCAAATCTTTCATCTCGGCTCTGGGTTTCCTGTGGTGCTGTTTGTCCTGCAGTAGCGGCTTCCATGTCGAAGTTGGGTGTTAATGTGATGTTGGTCATGCCAATTTCGTTATTTTTAACGCTTTCACACGAAGCAACCAGTCGTCTGAAAAAATTTTTAACTCCGGATCGAAAGTCTCTTTTACGAATGGAGTAGATGATCGGGTTGCACAAGGCACTGATGAGAAGGATAGCATTAGTAACGAGTATAAGCTCAGCTGGAACTTCGCTTCTCTTTAGAAACTGACGGCAAATTCCCACGATCCAGGCGGGAAGAAAGCACACCATAAACGCCGCGATGACAATGCAAACATCTACAGCTGCCTTCCGTTCGCTCCTTCGCCTTGCCATTTCTTGCAACTGGCTTTCAGACACGTCAGCACCAGCCAGGTTTCCCACTTGTACAGGGTTTCTCTGCAGAATTTGTACCGTCTTCAAGACCGACCAGTTGAGGAACGCGATTATGATAGAGGGCACAACAAGGGTGATAATCGCTAAAATCGCCGTTCTCGCTGCAGTTGAGTCGCTTTCCACTGTCCACCCCTGCTCGCAGGAGAACACTTCTGGATTGTAAACGTACTGCCCCCAACCGACAAACGGACTAATGGAGAACGGAAGCGGTGCCACCCAGATAGAAATCATTAACAACCCTCTGGTCTTGGTAATCGCACCATCGTACGTCATAGGGGATTTGACGATGGCGTTGTATCGCTCATAAGACACGGCTGTGAGATGAAGAACTGTGTTAAGGTAGAAGTATCGTACAAAGAATGGAGTGAGATAACACATTCTTTGACCGTACCACCATCTTTCTTGTGCAGTGCTTACGATACGGAAGGAGTTCACAAGAATTAAAAGCAGAAAATCTGATACTGCGAAGCTGGCGAGTAGAATATACCGCATCACGTGGAATCTTCTCTCTAGGGCTATCGTCACTATTACCAGTAAATTCGTGGGAAGACCGATCACGTTGCAAATGGCATGAAACCCAGCAATGACCTGCGGGAAAACCATGATTCTAAAATCGAAATTCACAACAACAAGCGCCTCGCTCGCGTTAAGACTGTGCGGTGGTCGAGTCCCGGTTTTTGGTTTTCGCGAATGCTATTTCCTGCTCTAATTATCATAAGGCGAGCGACGTTTTGCAAAACACCTCAGCTGTAAATTGCAAAACTAAGAAGAACCCAGAACAGAAGAAATACCTTGATTTCCCTTTGTGAGGAATCACAAAAGATCACTCAAAGGACAATGATTAATTTCCTGAACTCGAGAGAGGTTTATCCTAAGCGATTAGTATTTTTCCTGTTTTCTACGAACGGAGAAAAGAAAAGAAATGCTGAAATTTGTATTTTTTTAAAAAATCTGAACTTGGATTTAAAATGCATTGAGTATATATATGGGTTATTGATCAAGCGTGAAGTCAAGATGGCTGGATATTGGCCAAGTTCTTCTTTTTGCGTATTTATGGACCGAGACGAAGTTCAGGTAAACACGCAAAAAAAGAACCAGGCCAATATCCAGCCATCTTGACCGAACAAGCTTGGTTAGTAAAGGATTTATTATAGGGGATAAAGCTTTCACCTGAGAGAAATTGTACTTGCGGGACAAAGCGCGTAATCCCGAGCGGGCAAGATAGTTCCATCCGTGACCGCTCGGTAGCCAATTACAGAGCGGGATTTGGTTCATCTTTCCCGCTCACGGAGCTTGTCATATATTTTATTTTAGCTGTAAAGGAGCTTTTCGGCAATTGGCATGTGGTTTCTAAGATCAAAATCATCCTTCTCCTAACATTGTCAACACATTTCCAAGTTGCCGCATGAGGAGAATATAAAGAAATCGTCCTCTTGCAATGCTGTTTTGATGTAGCTCCAGCAACTTGACTGGAGAAAGGCAAACTCTAAAAGGTTTATTGCGCTGTACGGGAAATTAAAGCTAATTTAACTACAGTGCTCGATAACATGTCCGCTAGGTTGTCTTAGATAAACCTTCAAATAAAATAAAATAATAAATTAGATTTATATAGCGCTAAAATGCAAGAATGCAGGTGTTTGATTTCGTAATTTTAAAAGGGCATATTGGAGTGGAGAGCGGATTTTGGCGGTGCGAGTGGATATTCCCATCGGTTTTTCAGGCCGCCATCTTGAACAGTGGAGAGTTGGGGCGAGGTAAAAAGTTTACCAAGCGTTCTCGCGTTCTCGCCCCAATTCTCCCCAGTCTGAAGCCAATCCAAAATGGCGGCTAAACACTCGAAAGCTGAAAACCACCAAAACCGCCTGCACTGCAGGCTACCTAGCCTCTCTTCCCATAATGCAAATACCTAGCCTCTCTTCTCAAAATACAAACAAATTTTAATTGGACAGATCTTTGCAACAAAATGCTACCTTTTGATCAATCAGGGTACAACCACTTTTCTCCGCTGTCAATCATCGGGTAGCCACATTGGTCCTCTGTAAGCACTACCTGTATTGTTTTTAGGGCCAGAGGCATTCTTGTGACGTGTTATCTATTGTTTCAGAACCAATGACATGTCTCGCTCCGAGAGGTATTGTGCGACTCTCGATCATGCATGAAAAATCAAAACTACGAGCATTTTAATTTATTTTCCCCACCAATTGTATTCTTGCTCATTAGTTCGTTCGTCCAGTCGTGCTTTTATTTATTCGCTGGGTTGATTGAGTGATTGTTGCCTTCCGTTCGACCATTTTTCAGAACCGTCAAGATATTCGACCTGCACTGGTCATGGGTTTCGCTGCGGATGTAATTTTCACGTGGTATATAGTTATTACAGGTTACAGCTGCAAGCCAATCAAATCACACGTAGTATGCATCTTGAGTTATCTCATAAAACCGTCTGACGTAAAACTATTCACGAGGGATCAAGTTTTCAGCTCCTCGAAATTTGGTGTGCAGTGAGAAAAAGATGTCAAACGACACATCGTTTCTTACAAGAAATTAAAATAATTAATACCGTTCAAGGAACGGAAGTAATTGTTTAATCTCGAAATGAGCGCAAAAATAGTCTTCTGTGAATTTCATTTTGCAAACCACCTAATGGCTAAAAACAAGGCTATAACTGGTTAATATAGTTTGTTTTACCCACAAGCTGGAACATACTTTTAGTATTGGACGAGAACGTATCACGTGACACGCCTCAAATGATATGGGGTGGGTAGGCACCCCATTTTGGAATATGGGGTGCCTACCAGGAGATTTATCAGTAAGAAAAGCACGCTCAAAAGTGTGGTACTTTTTGAGAGGGGATACTAAACCGCATCACGGTACTTGTAGGTCACTGGTCGTGATTGCAGTTTGTCAGTGCTTTGATTCTCTCTATGAGGAAAAACTTGAACATAACCAAGTTCAACTTGTTATCAAGTTCTTTTCCATGAAGTTTGAAAGGATGAATAAAGAAGTACTGATCGTTTGTCAAGTAAAGATGCCAGAAAACCCTGCTATCAGTTGCTCGAGGTCCACCTTTATAATATCGGATATAACGGCCAGGGAGACGGCCGATGTGCACGTTTCGCTCCAGAAACCGATTTATAGTCGGCACAGCTATTTCTAGGAAGACCTTCTGCTTGTAAAATGTTTCTGAAAGAATTGAAAACGCTGTAGCGTGCTTCTGAGGTATGTACAAGACATCCGAGCGAATGCCAAAGCATTGCAGTGCTCCATTACTGTTCAATAAAAGAGTATTTTTAAGCAGAGCTCCGTTAGGTTTCTTCATTTTCACCACATCTTCGCAAGCTCGTCGACAATTATCCAATCCATAAAAAGATTTCCACCAGTGCCATTTTGAGGTCACAGGTCCTTCAACGAGCTGAGAAGAAATCAAACCAGACGATTCCCAAATCTTTGCGAGGTCAAAATCCGGGAAGTTCCAGTATTTGAGTATGACGTCATCATTGCTGTAGAGGTATCCCTTATATCCCGGATGTTCACGTATCGCTCTGCCAAGACACTGGTATCCCAGGTAACCGCGTATGACATCAACCGTTAGAATGCCTGGGGGTGCTGTGCTGTGGGGCGGACCGCAAAATAACAGATTAGGGAAAGCGGGTTTATATAGAGCGACCAGATCAGGGATACTGTCGTAGAATGGATAGTTGTAAACAATAATAAGTAAAATGTCTTTAAAAGCGTCTTTTAAACAAGGCGTGGAATTTTTCTTGTTCAGCTGACAGTTTGTATTTGGCTGATCTGACTGAGATTTCTTGACACCAAAATTTCTTGTAAAAGTGAAGCCTTTAAAAAACATAAAGAAAGAAAAGAAATATTCAAGATCATAATTTAAAAGCGAATCTAAAGCCACGCTATGCTAACCATTAACCGGCTGTTAGAATGAAACATTACCGTAGGTATAATGCTGTTTTAATTTGTCGAACAACTCACCAAGTTATCTTAAACGGCATGTTACTTGAGGCAATTTCTCTTGCAATTTTCAATACAACAAATTTTTCATTGCCAGTTGCCAAAATTTCACGTGTAACATGCCATTTTTGCAACTTGTAATTCAACTAAATGTCGCTTTGCGAGCTGCAAGGAAAGTAGAACTCTCCTTTTCGAAACGTTGCAAGTCAATTTATTTTGTCCCTTCGTCCTGAGGACGTGTACGGAAACAATAAAATGCCGGGGAAACATGTATCGCTGTAACATGTCCCCGCTACAATTGCTTCTGTGTGTGAAGATGTTGCGACTTTGTCCTTGGCGTGCAGCATTCTCCATAGCCGTGCTCCTTAGAAATATTCTGATGAGGAAAACGCATGCACTAATATTTTCATTATTTTTATATACAGTGCAATCTCGATATCTCGAATCTTCAAGCAAATTTTCGAAATATTTATTAAGAATTGAGGCGATGCATCGAAGAATTCGAGATATCGGGGTGAAAAGTGCAGTGTCCGACTGAGTGAAGCAAATCCAAAACTTTTGGTTTGAGATATCGGAGCGCTCAAGAAATCGAAATTCCGATCTACTTTTTTTTAAGTGTGCCTACATATAGGCACTGAGATTGACTGCTAATATACAATTTTAGCACAACAAATATTTTATAATACCTAAATAAGTTATCCAGATGGCCAAGACGACCAGCAATGTAAAAATCATCTGGTATCGGCTTGGACCTTTCTTCTAAAAGGTAAAACAGATTATTTATTTTCATTGCAACTTCAAAATATCTATCCTTTTTACCGTACCGTTTTGGAAATTTGGTGATAAACTGAAAGATTATATTCTTAATTCCCTTTGGTTGTCGGCAATGCAATGAGGATCACTGATGTCTTCTTTCCGCAAACATATTGAGGCGAAAAGCCTTTATCCTACAAAGCTATTTACAATTAACTGTTGTACATAATAGATCATCTTAAATCGAAATTTAATAATTAAAAACAATGCTTTTATGCTAGGTGGTGCAGATTGTTTTGGCAAACTTGTTGTAACAAACTCTTAACCTAGAAAAGTAAAATAATTTATTGTTTTGTTTATATACTTGGTTACAATACCTTAATAGCGTTCATTTCGTCTCGAAATCAAGCGAGATTAACTTCACCAAGCACCGTCGTCGAGGAAAATTTTCCATTCCCGACTTCCAATATTACACCTTGAGTAGATTCACTATATTGGACCCTGAAAAAAACTGAAGTTGCCTTTCACAAAATCGAAAACCACTCATCCTGCACGTGTTTTTATGCAAATGCTGTAATCTGATTGGTTGAGCTATCGCACACTATTAAACAAAAGGGGTACTGTTACTAAGGTTTTGCTGTTTTCAGCTTCATTCGTTGCTAAATCATTTCCTGGTACCTTCACTCATACCCAAAATGTTTCTGGTGGACTTAGAGGAAGATATCAAACGAATTGTGGTTGTTGTTGTTAAGATCCTCAGTAGATGTCACATTGCCTAGATTGGTGAAGGAGGTAACACCTCCAAGGGCTTCATGGCTTGCGCTGTTGACTCTCATGACCACAGCACGTGCGCATTTTGATGTATAAATCTGTTAGCTTTGTCATTGTAGCCGGTTACAGGCATTTTGTTACTGAGGAACGGCGCGACGGAAAACGGCGAGCGAAAAAATAGGAAGGAGAATGGAGAGATTTTCCTCCCTGTGTTTTTCGTGAGCTATTTTCATTCGCGCCGTTCTCAGTAGCCGAACATCTGGAGCAAGCTACGGCCATTGAACAACCTAGAACCCAGACTCTCTCAAGTGAATAGGCCTTCGCTTGCGCATGAGAATCAGAAAGTGGTGACACTTTCTCATGATCGAGGCTTGGTCGTGAAACCAATTATTCGGACGTAAACATGCATAAGTGCTATTGGCACAATCCTGGGCAATACTATTATGTAATTCTCGATTATTTTGACTTTATTTCTTTGTCTGATTAAGGTCTAAAGCAGAGAGCTCATTATTTGTAGCGCTGTCACTCAGTCAACTTGCGAAAATGTTGCCCCTGGTCGATCGATATTCTCGATCTGGCAAGGTTGTTTTATCCCTGTTCTGGTTGTTGTTGTTGTTTTATGTAATTCAACAGAAGAGGGTCACAGGAACTTTAGCGCCCCCCCCCCCCCCCCTCCCCTCCCCGCAAGAAGATAAGCCTTTGTCGAGGACCAGGCTTGGTGAATTTTTGGCAAAATTGTTGTCAAAGATTTAAACGGATCTTTCGTATGGCTGTCAAAATTTAATTATCTGGTCATATTGTGTATTCAAATACATGCATTTGTTGTTGTTACAACAGCTTTGTTATCAGTTCACGTCAACACTAATTTTCATGACCAGAGCATCCGCAAAAATACTGAAATGTGCCTTGGCCGACGAAAAAATTACAGAGGTGCCTGCGTGCAGTTCGTGAGAACTTTGATTTTATCGATAAAAATAAACTCCATCATAACTAAGTTAAACTTGCTGTCAAGTCCTTCTCGATGAAGTTTAAACGGATGGATGAAGTAGAACTCGTCATGACGGAAATATAAATACCAGAAAAACCTGCTATCAGTCACGCGAGGATCGCCAATTTTACCTGGAATGTAGTAACCAGGAAGGCGGGAAATGTTCTCGGTTCGTTCTAAAAGACGATAGATAGTCGGCACGGCAATTTCCAGGAAAACCTTTTGTTTGTAAAACATTTCTGACAGAATCGAAAACGCTGTGGCGTGCCTTTGAGGAACGTACAAAACATCCGAGCGAGCGCCAAAACAAAGCAGTGTTCCATTGCTGTTCTTTAAAAGAGTATTTAGAAGGGCAGATCCGTTAAGTTTTTTCAATTTCGCCACATCTTCACAAGCTCGTCGGCAGTTATTCAAACCATATTGTGTATTCCACCAATACCATGCAGTGCTTGGAGGCCCACTTGCTGGACTTGAAAAAGGACTGCGAGATTCCCACAACTTGCCCCGGTCAAAATCCGGGAAATTCCAATATTTCAATATTACGTCATCGCTGATGTAGAAATATCCCTTATATCCCGGATGTTGTCGCATTGCTCGGCCAAGACACTCGTATCCTAAAAATCCCTTGATGATATCGACCGTGAGAATGCCTGGATCTGCTGTATTGTCCGGCGGACCACAGAATAACAGATTAGGGAAGGCTGGTTTATACAGAGCTTTCAAGTGAGGAATACTGTCGTAGAATGGATAATTGTAGACAATTACAAGTAAGATGTCTTTGAAGGCGTCCTTTAAACAAGGCCTGGAAGCTTTCCTTTTAGGCTGGCTTTTTTTATTTGGTATGGCTGTGTCAGTTATGATGCGGTTACTGGGAGGCCTGTTTACTGTTGCTCTTTTTGTTAGAGTAAAGCCTTGAACATAAAAAGAAGAGAAATATCACGCAAAGGCGTACGGAACGGGGGGAAGGGGGGCTGCAGTTCCCCCCCTCCAAATTTTGGGCAACTCAGATTTTTTGGGCAGCAAGAGAAATTTGGACAAGGCAACATGGGAGAATTTTTTTGGCCATTGGTTCCAATAGTAGTTGTTACGCCATTCAAACCTGTAGAAACACATTTTCAAATGCTCCTGTTTATAATGCTTACCTGAATAAATTATCAGGACAACCATTGTTATTATGCATGCGAGGTACAGCTGGTGTCGGCTTGGAGGTTTCTTCTGTGGAGAAACACAACATTAAGGTACTGCTACACAGAGGGAACACGGAAGGGCATTTCGTGCCGTCATACATGAAGCAACGATCCCGAGGGGCAGAATCTCTCACTTCCTGTACCTTTTACTCCCGGTTCCCAGGCTCCCCCTTTCCTTAGCAACTCAAATTTGGTTCGTCAAAAAAGAAAGCATTTTCATAACTTGCTGATATGGACTGAACGGGTAAAACAATATGATCAATAACTTGTCTGCTGCGCGTTAGATGGGATGCGATGCATGTGTCCATTCAAGGTGTGTTCAATATTCCCAGATCAAGACGACGAGTGACGGAATGTATTTACACAAATATTTAGCATATTTGTGAAGTGAGTGAGTGATCGAGCGAAGGTGAGAGTCTGGATCGAGACCATCGCCATATACTTAACTCTAATTGGCAAGCAAGTTCTTTGAAATACATTCTCCCGCGGTGAAACGCAGAAAATATTCGGCGATTAAAATTGCTTTAGGAGCCGATGGGAAAATACCTTAAGGCTTAGATCAAACCTCGAGCTTCAGATTAGCGGAACGTAACAAAAATGAGCAAAAGCGGGTCGTGTGAAGTCTTTAAAACCTATACACCGTTCGGGAAATACAAAAGAATGGTGTAGTTTCAATTACGTGATGGAAACGTCGCGGTATCCAAACTCGTAGCATTTATATTCATAAACATGAAAATGTGGACATGATATTGCCTTTCTTCTGGTTAAGTCACGATTCAAGGGCTGAAAAACTTAAAGCAATTCAACTCCTGCAGCGGAAAGCATATCATCGCATATCATCGCTGGCTGTGTCATGATCACTCGAACAAAGATCTCTTTCATTAAAACTAACTTGGAACGCCGCTAAACATTTTTCTTTTGTTTGAGCCTGGACTCGAAACTCCGAGACGTGAGGAAAAAGCTCTATACTCCTCGCGATGGCACAAACTCAGAAAATCAATATTTAATATTAGTTACAAAGCTTCCGAGATTTCGAGATGAGACCAAACGTTTCTGACACCACAATTCGCCCCCTTCTTTGGATAACATTTCAAATTTATAAACGTTATTTATAGTGTAATTTATATATTTTCAGTAGCCGAGAATTGGCCAAAATCACGAGCGAAAACGTTCGTCAACTCTCGGGAATATTTGACCAGAGTCAATTAGAGCGCGAGAGAGTTTCAGGTGAAATGAACGCCAGAGTTTACAGTGAGGACACGCTAACCGTGAACACTTGATCTTTTTGCATATTTACTGTTATCCAACGTTAGCCAGCAGCCTTTAAATTAAACTGTTTCCCTTCAAACTTGATATGATAGCTAACTTGTATAGTATATGCTATTTGTATCCATTATGTTTGTTTGTTCACATCAAGAAGTATACGACGCTTACTACGTCACGATATTTTGAGTTATTTCTTGGACAACCTAAATTACCCTTAAAATTTAGGAAACCTGAAAATAATAGAGGGGATAAGTTTCTAAAGAAACTATGGTGCTGCGTCGGTGGGAAGTATAACAATATAATTTGGTTTTATCAACTGGGTTGATAATGTGAATTGGCCACCGTAAAGAGATTCAAGAGCTGACGTTTCGAGCGTTAGCCCTTCGTCGGAGCGAATCAAGGAATTGTGGATCGTGTGTTTTATTTTTATACAGAAAGATGCAGCTTCGCTATTGGCTGGTGCCTGGCAACGTGAAAACAATGGAATAAATTAGTTGAATGAAAAGCGTTCGTTGATACCGTGGGATTAAGAGTGCGGATTTGAAAAATAAATTTTTGTTCTAGAGTTTTGCGGCTTTCCGTGTTTCCTTGGTGAAGGGAAAGGCCGCAGACTGCCATATGCTGCTTAGAATGATTTGGGAGATTGAAGTGTCTCGCGACCGGTTTCGATGCAATTTTGTCGTCTTTCTCTACGTCGCGAAGGTGTTCTCGGAATCGGTCGCCTAGTCGTCTCCCTGTTTCGCCGATGTATAACTTTTTGCAAAGAGTGCAAGTTATGCAGTGGATGGCATTGGCTGAGGTACAGGTGAAATGATCAGTGATCTTGATAGATCGCTTGGGTCCCGATATTTTGTCAACGTTATGAATGAAAGGGTATGTTTTGCATCGTGCGCGAGCGCATTTAAAAGTTCCGGGTTGATCACTTGTTTGGAATGCACTTCTGCAAAAAGTTACCTAAGTTTTTGTCGCGTTTGAATGAAATTAATGGTGGTTGCGAAAAGATTCTACCAGTGTCGGGATCATTTTGAAGTAATTTAAAGTTTTTGAGAATGATGGATTTTACTACGTGGTTGTGAGGGTGAAATGTGAGGGTGAATGGAATTCTATCGTTTTCTCTCTGTGACGTTTGTAGTGCTGACTGTCGATCAATTTGTTGGGCGCGATGATGGCCCGCTTGAACAACAGAAGCAGGATAGCCGCGTTTGTCGAAGAAATTGTACATTTCCTCTGATTTTAAGGAAAAATCAGAGTCGTCACTACAAAGACAGCGAAGTCTAAGAAACTGAGAATAAGGAATGGAATTCTTGACATGTGATGGATGTGAAGATGAATACAACAAATAACTATGAGAATCTGTGGGTTTGTAGTGCACACTGGTGGATAAACCGTTACCTTCGATAGAAACTTTGATATCCAGGAATGCTAAGGAAGTATCGAAAATTCCCCAGGTATATTTAACGGCAGGATGAAACGAATTAACAGCGGTTATAAATTGATTTAGATCCTCTCTGGTAGAAGAGGTAACGCCGCCGGATACAGTCGTCAATGTAGCGACGATAGAGTTCAGGTTTTGGGCCGTTGTATTGATTGAAAAATTGGTGCTCAATGTAGCCTACGAAAAGATTGGCGTAGCTGGGTCCCATTTTGGTACCCATGGCCACGCCATTGATTTGTTTGTAATAATTGTTCGCGAATGAAAAACAGTTGAGTGTTAACACTCACTCAGCCAGGCGGAGTAGTGTTACCGAGCAGTGTTTGCTAAGGAAGAAAAATACCAAAGAAGTGATACTAAACCAGAAATGAACAAGGATGACTGAGGATGGAGAAGATTGAAACGGATTGGAAATGACGATTAAATTTTTCAGAGTACACCACAGGCAGCCCAAGCTCACGTTGTGATCAGGATCACAAAATAAAAGAGTTTGTATGGGGATATTTTACAACACCTTTTAGCAAACCGAAATACTGCCAAACCTTAAATAAAATTACCTTACCTTACTTTCACTGTGCTTTCCTTCTTGTCTGAACGCTTATTTTGCCGATTCTTGGCCATTTAGACGAGTTATCGCTTTCTGGGTTCCCCTCTACAAAGAAAAGAACAAGGCTGCACACTCCAGTTCGGAACGCCCGACGAGCCAAGCGAAAAATCCCAGCTTAAAATGGTCAAACGGCCTCAAATCCATCGCGAATTCCAAGAAGAAATGTTCTAGTTTCATTTTAACTCAACAACAACTCAGTCCAGGCTCTGTCATCGATGCCAAGCGGCCGTTTGCTTTCAAAAATCCAAGGAGGCAGCGTGGCCGAGTGGTTAGAGGGTTGGACTTGAAATCCGTAAGTCGCGGGTTCAAGTCCCGTTCTGACCACTAGCCGGTGTTGTTCTCGGTAGCCCCGAGTTCAACTCCTCAGCTACGCTTGTAAATAGCCAACTGGTCTGCCTCCTGCCAGTTGGGATTCTTAACCTTGTTATGTTTATTTACAATGTTTGTTTACATTGGCCCTGAAAAGCCCCAATGGGGAGTGGTCAATTAAGTAAGTAAGTAAGTAAGGTAAAAATATCTCCATTGTGCCTGTACACGCTCGTCACGACACACGACCGTTAAAAAACTTCTTGGTAACCCCGCCTCATTAACAAACTATACCTCACCGGAGTACCACACCGTAAACCACACCGTCAATTGCCCTCAACAAGTTTTGTTTGACTCCCCCGGTCCCCTCAGGACGATTATCGAGGCGGGGTTACCAAGGAGTTTTTTAACGGTCGTGTGTCGTGACGAGCGTATACAGGCACAATGGAGATCTTTTTACCTTGGATTTTTGAAAGCAAACGGCCGCTTGGCATCGATGACAGAGCCTGGACTGAGTGGTTGTTGAGTTAAACTGAAACTAGAACATCTCTTCTTGGAATTCGCGATGGATTTGAGGCCGTTTGACCATTTTAAGCTGGTATTTTTCGCTTGGCTCGTCGGGCGTTCCGAACTGGAGTGTGCAGCCTTGTTCTTTTCTTTGTAGTGGGGAACCCAGAAAGCGATAACTCGTCTAAATGGCCAAGAATAGGGAAAATAAGCGTTCAGACAAGAACGAAAGCACAGTGAAAGTAAGGTAAGGCAATTTTATTTAAGACTTGGCAGTATTTCGGTTTGCTAAAAGGTGTTGTAAAATATTACCATACAAACTCTTATATTTTTGCCATGACAGCTATTATGCAATATGATCCTGATCACAACGTGAGCTTGGGCTGCCTGTGAGTACACGAACGAAACAGGAAACAATCTATACACGGCATGCGCCAATCCGATTGGCGTTCGTATTCAGTATCATGTGATCATCATGTGAAATATTTTAAACTGTTAGTGAAATCACAGGTAGCCCAAGCTCAATATATGACCAGCTCTTTATATGTTGACCTTTGTGTTGCTACGTGACTCGAGCGATTTGCATATTTATAAGGATACACCCCTCTGTAACAGACCCACTGAAACCCTACCCAGTGGATTATTTTCCCCTACCCAGCGGAAATTTAGTCTCCCCAGTACCCAGTGAATATTTTGATTTTACCCAGTGATTGTGCGGTGTGACCCAGCGTATTTTGTTTGCAAAAAATAATAATAAATAAGCAAAATAAAAAAGAAAGCGAACGGACTCAGTGGGAAATTAGCCAACCCGGTGAATATTTTTCCGAAAGCCCAGCGAGGATAAAGATTCCACTGGGTCTGTTACAGAGGGGTGTAAGGATTTGTATGGGGAAAATAACGATTGTTTCCGTAACCTTTGAAAATGTAGCAATTTAAATAAAAATCGTCTTACATAAAAATCGTCGTTTTGGAGCAAAACCGGTTCCACTAAAACTAATAGAATGGTCATAAATCGGCTCGAAGACCACACAGGGAAAAACCACTCAACTAAAGTAAGGTAGGGGGGGGGGGGGGGTAAGTTTCTAAAGAAACTGTGGTGCTGCGTCGATGGGAAGTATAACAATATAATTTGGTTTTATCAACTGAGTTGATAATGTCAATTGGCCACCGTAAATAGATTCAAGAGCTGACGTTTCGAGCATTTCGACGAAGGGCTAACGCTCGAAACGTCAGCTCTTGAATCTATTTACGGTGGTCAATTGACATTATCAACCCAGTTGATAAAACCAAATTATAAAGTAAGGTAAGACGATTTTTATTTAAATTGCTACATTTTCAAAGGTTACAGAAACAATCGTTATTTTCCCCATACAAATCCTTATAAATATGCAAATAGCTCGAGTCACGTAACAACACAAAGGTCAACATATAAAGAGCTGCTCATATATTGAGCTTGGGCTACCTGTGGTCAAATACTCACAGCTTTATTTGAACAGCAAAACAACCACAGGCAAAAAAGACTGAATGTTAGCACGTATATGTTTAGTGACTAATTCACTACCGTCCGTTCAACTATTGATGATCGAAATAAGTCGAATCGACAAATTTAGAAATTAAGAAAAAATTGTCTTCGGAATTTTATATAGTTCAACCCGTTAGTATAACAGGTATAACAGAGTTGGTTTATTTAGCTTTTTATATTATCTAAACAAGTGAATTTTTAATTGAAAAATACCTTTAATTAATTATTGATCATCCGACTTGAAATTTCCAAATATCGCGGTGCAGTGTTAGCACTAAAATCATCACTTCATCACTTCTACTCTTGGAGATTTGTCGGATTCGACAACGGACAGCCTACACATCTGGGGTATTGGATGAAAACAGTGAAAAGTTCGAATACCACTTAGTTTTTCAAGATGAACGTGTACGAGAATAAAGGTGAAGGTCTTACTACTAAATCGCAAGGAATAAAAGAATAAAATCCGAATTGAATTTAACTGAGGGTCGAATGGAACGGTCGTAAATAAGTATAAATGACGCGAGTCTAGACAAGTTTTCTTAGAATCTTTGCGAGTTACGGGACGCTCATCGACAGCTTTTTGAGCATAGGATTGATAATGACAACATTCGAACAGTATGAATAGAAAAACTATCAGCTCCAACCTACCGAATGAACCTAACAGTCACGATTTACAATTTACCGTACCTTGATTGCGTCCATGAGCTGGTCTTCGCTCAAGTCAGGCAAACTCCTTCGCTGATTCTTCAACCCCTAATATTTGACTAAGAGTTATTTACGCGAGCCCTATGGAAATATTGAACTGCTTAATATTTCGGCACATGACGAAAAATGGAAATAAAATTTAGTTTGCTCACAGGCAGCCCAAGCTCACGTTGTGATCAGGATCATATTGCATAATAGCTGTCATGGCAAAAATATTTAGTTTATATGGGAATGTTTTACAACACCTTTTAGCAAACCGAAGTACTGCCAAATCTTAAATAAAATTGCCTTGCCTTGCTTTCACTGTGTTTTAATTCTTATCTGAAGGCTTATTTTGCCGATTCTTGGCCATTTAGGCGAGTTATCGCTTTCTGGGTGCCCCACTACAAAGAACTAGGGACTAAGTGGGGACTTTACGAAACCACGGCGGCGACGTCAACGAGGACGTCGCCAAACAAAAGATTTACTGAGCAGAACAATAGTCCTGCACGTGCGTTATCCATCTTTGTTCATTTCTTTGTCGTCCTCTGCAAACCAACGACGTGAAATGACTAAATTCTGAGTTGTGTTGAGAACGTGAACCGCAACGGCGAGTTTTTCATGTTTCTCGTTTGAATTAAATAAGAGCTGAAAAATCCAAGTAGAAATTAGCGCTGATACTGATAATCACACTAAAAAAATTCTGATAGTTGCGAGATTCTTACGCAAAATTTAAATACATTTTTTTGTGGACGTTGTCGTTGGCGTCACCGTTGTGGTTTCGTAAAGTCCCTAGTGTTAACATCATGACGCGGCGGTTGTTTCATGACATTCGGGTTCCAAACGTCGTACGAGCGACATTAACTTCTCAAACTCATTAATAATTCATCGAGTTAAAACAAAGAAAATCATAACCGTGAAGGTGGTTTTGATACCCGATCTTAATTAGCATAGATTTTGGCGATTTTATTTCTCCGTTTACTCCTTGGTTTTTGTTTCGATTGAGAAGATATATCAAACACTCGAGACAGTGTTTCATCGGCTATCCAAACACCTCGAAGTTCATTAAAAATACTCCGCTGCGCGTCGTATTTTCAACTCTCTTCTCGGTGTTTGGATATTCCGATGAAACACTGTCTCTCGTGTTTGATATATTACTTCTCTATTACGAGTTTGACTATAAAGACAGGACAACAACGAAGAGACTGGGTTTACCTCGGTGTAAAAACCTGTGACTTTTTTCTTTGTTTTTGAGCTATTGTTTTTCTGTTTTATATTGTTTCGAGGTTCTTCGTTGTCTTGTTCGTTCTTTGTTTTACGTCACTGGTGAGTTTCACAGGTTTTTACACCGAAGATGAGCCAAGAGATTACTTAAATACAACTACCAAAGAAATAAAGCTAAAGAACTAAACTAACAGAAGAAAACTTACAGAATTTTCTCGAAGTGAATGATGCGATGCACATGGAAGGGCGATAACAGCGTAGATAAATTTCAATCATTAGCCGTTTGAACTTTCGAATGAACCCGATTTTACCGTTACCACCCATAAAATATTTGAATATTTAAATTGACTACTAATTATGTCCCAACGGACCTCGGGTGTTCGTAAAAGGCGCGAGAACCCGCACGAGAATGTTGCAGTGACAACTGGAAATAGCGAAACCTTTGTTGGCCTGAACGATTCAAATATTAAGAGAGAGGACGTTTTTTTCGTCTTCTACCTAGAAATTTAACACAAACACAGTCTTTTTTTTCCAGTCCTTGTTGCTTTTCAAGCAATACCGTTATAAGAAAAGTCTGCTTTCTTTGTTTCGTTTATTGTTCGACAATCGACAACCAAAAATAAATTTTCCATACCTCTCAATGACAAATCTGTATATTTCGTGTCTTTTTCTTTTGCTTAAATTGGTTTATAAACTAAAATTTCGAATAAAGTAACTCTTTGGTGCTAAGGGAATGGTCATTAAGAATGGGGGGGGGGGGGGTCGGTGCAGTGGAGTTTACTTTGACTTTCTCAAAACATTTCTTCTCGTTGTTAAACTTGAAAACATTCACATAGATACTTCCCTCAATATATCGGTTACTCAGAACTCGAAAACATAAGGCGAATCGATATTTTCGCGCACGTAACATGTTAGCCAGAAAAAATGCCGATGTCACGCATTGTGAAAAATCTGAAATTCAAACTGTTCTATTTTCAAAACAAAACCGTCTACCGAGCTGAAAACAGGCCAGTAGATATATGTTTAAAAATGACTTTTACCTGATGGAGTCGAAAACTCAAAATTTTTGATTTTAGTTTTTTCTGACGTCACGTGAAAACCAAGAATAAAAATAAACATCAGAAACTCGTTCATCCTCGGAGTCCCAGGGGCAGTTAGGGAAAGTGGAATCGAACCTGTGGGGAAAAAAATAGGCAAAGTAAAGTTGGAACGAAAACGGGGACGCCCTGAAAAAATGTATTACCACACCAGGCATTTTCACGAGCTAACATTAAGCCACTTGTGACGTCATCTTGATGTCATCAGTTTGCAGGTGACTAAAGATATAGATCTTTCCACATGACTTTCCATTTGAATATCAGCTGCATTCTCACATCTTTGAACTGCATGGTTCTCTTCCAATTTCTATGGCTATAGGACTCCGGAATAGGTCAGCAAAAATGTAAAATGTTGCACGTGTTAATAATATTTTAACAATGATTAGAGTCTAGCTCCAGAGAAAAACACATGACACACTAAACGGAAGCCTAACGCGACCCCTCCAGTAGTACATATAATTTGGTTTTATCAACTGGGTTGATAATGTCAATTGGCCACCGTAAAGAGATTCAAGAGCTGACGTTTTGAGCGTTAGCCCTTCGTCGGAGCGAGTAGTATACTGTTATAATGTCAACCGTTTCCAATATTTACAAGCAGACAGGAACGGGGGATATAGTTAAAACCCATCAAAATTTTGTTCCGAATCTTCCAACAAAATTTAACGTCACATTCGGTCAAAAACCGCCCCTGGCTAATCACTAACGCAGGTCACTGAACTAGCTAGGTGAGTCCTTCAAACTAATCATGGTCGCCTCGCTTTTTAAACTTTCCGTCCATGTCGAAAATGTATTGAGCGCAAGTTCAAAATTCACAACAAGTCGTATTAAAAGAGTAGTCAAAATATGATACTACGTGAATCATGGACGAAAGTGTTGATACATTTAATTTGAGCAAAACAAACGCTTTCTATCGGCGTCCTTCCGTAATTGAAAAAGTCACGTTTCTGTCGATAGCAAACCCCCCCTGTCCCCCTTTCCAATGTTGAGATACGCTCCGTGGACACTGCCACGTGGTTACAACATTGAAAAGGGGAGAGGGGGTCGAAATGTAACATGTGGAGATGGAAAAACTCAAACGTTAAACGAAACAGGTATTTTTCGGGGAGTGTCTTAACTACTTCTGTCCATGATTGTAGCTTAAAAATAATAGATGAACTAGTTCGATTTTCTGAATGCTTTTTCTAGCTTTTAATATATTTGTGGCAGAATGTATTTAAAAAAAAACATTTTTCCTTTAAAAGCTGTGCAAAGCGGGACAAATAGAATATCATTGCTCCTGAGCGGTAGCTCGAAAATGAGGCAGTCTCGTCCCAAGAGCCACGCGTCCCTTTTAGCCGACTAGGCTTGTGCACGAGTAACAAGCAGCCCAAGGGAAACATGATATGATTGGCTAGAATCTAACAAAGCGAGTCCAATCAAAGCTTTTCTTGCCGATCAAATGGTGTATCCCAGAGCCACTTGTTCCTCGTGCACAGGTCCAGCCGGCTAAGAGGGACAAGCGGCTCTGGGGACGAGAATACAAACTGAAGTTAAAATGCCCGGCTGAAATTCCTTTTTTTTTTTTTCATTTTCGTGAAAAATATGAGTTCCTCGCGCAGTCTTGACGAAGAACGAGTCCAAAGCTGTTTTTGGTCGTCAATAATTATTGTTGTCACTTCTTCCTTTCGTTGGAACACTGAAAATTGACCGAAAAAAAATGACTTCTCATTTTTGGAATGGATTGAAGATTTTCAAGAAAGAAAGCCACAATGAGTACGAAAAAAAGTCAGGAAAATGAAAACGTCAATGTGATCCCAGAGGCACTTCAAACAAAAGTATTGAACTGTGCCATGGACGATGCTAAAATTAACGAAGTGTCGGTGTGCAGTTCGTGAGAGCTTTGATTTTATCGATAAAAATAAACTTCATCATAACCAAGTTAAACTTGCTGTCAAGTCCTTCTCGATGAAGTTTAAACGGATGGATGAAGTAGTACTCGTTATGTGGAAAATATAAGTACCAGAAAAATCTGCTATCACTCACTCGAGGATCGCCTACATCACCTGGAATGTAGCAACCAGGAAGGTGGACAATATTCTCGTTTTGCTCTAAAAGGCGATATATAGTCGGTACAGCAATTTCCAAGAAAACCTTTTGTTTGTAAAACATTTCTGAAAGAATTGAAAACGCTGTAGCGTGCCTTTTAGGAATATACAAAACGTCTGAGCGACCGCCAAAACAAAGCAGTGTTCCATTGCCGTTCTTTAAAAGTGTATTTTGAAGCTGAGCTCCGTTAAGTTGATTCATTTTTGCCACATCTTGGCAAGCTAGTCGGCAGTTTTTTAAACCATATGGTGAGTTCCACCACGACCATGCATTGCTTGCAGGTCCACTTGCTGGACTTGTTATAGTGTCGTATGACTCCCAAAACTTGTCCCGGTCAAAATCCGGGAAATTCCAGTATTTCAGTATGACGTCATCGCTGATGTAAAAGTATCCCTTATATCCCGGATGTAACCGTATTGCTCGGCCGAGACACTCGTATCCCAGAACACCTTTGATGATATCGACCGTAAGAATGTCTGATGGTGCCGTGTTGTGGGGTGGACCACAGAATAACAGATTAGGGAAGGCGGGTTTATACAGAGCAACCAGATAAGGGATACTGTCGTAGAATGGATAATTGTAGACAATCACAAGTAACATGTCCTTGAAGGCGTCCTTTAAACAAGGCCTGGAACCTTTCCTTTTAGGCTGGAGTTTTTTATTTAGCAAGACTGTTTCAGTTATAATGCGGTTACTGGGACGTTTGCTTGGCAAGACGGTATTTAGAATTCTGTATCTAGGAGGCTTTTTGACAGCAGTATTTCTTGTGAAAGTGAAGCCTTGAAAAGGAAATAGAAAAAAACGACGTAACTATAAAAATGATTGAATCTGAAGAAATTATTTGATACAACCAGTTTAAATGATACATAAATAATGATTATATATACCATCTGTCACTCCACTGTTACTATGCCCTACTACTATTAATTCTACTACTGGCTACTCTGTTGCTTAGAAAATAGTAACAAATTAACCTTTGATTATATGTGATCATCTGATTATTAGGCTACTGATACTACGTATACATCGAGCCACTTAAATATCAGTTAATTCAATGTATCTTTCTTGGCTAGTTTCCGACTTGTCTTTAAAGTGTATTGAGCCTAAATTTTAATCTTAACTGCACGAAAAGTTGGCTTTGACCCACTGATACCTTAAACTGGAGTCAAAGATTGTAAAGGCCGACCGGGCAAACGTGACCAAACGTTGATTGCGGCACGCCTTTGTCCGATCTATTAAAGTGGTCCCTGCATCATGTACACTCACTTTATAACTTTGTCGAGCGTCAAAACCATGTCAAAGGCGATGTCGAAAGACTTCTTTACCTTTGAAATCGGTGTCAAGGATAGTCATTCATCTTGGCCCAATAAAAATTTCGACA
Source organism: Blastomussa wellsi (assembly GCA_947652115.1). Classification (NCBI taxonomy): domain Eukaryota; kingdom Metazoa; phylum Cnidaria; class Anthozoa; order Scleractinia; family Plerogyridae; genus Blastomussa; species Blastomussa wellsi. The sequence goes on along the minus strand of OX393573.1, from coordinate 1,086,521 downwards.
AAGCCAATTTTTCACGATGCGGACGAGTTTCAAAAGAATAATTTTTTGATATTTATGTGAGACTTACCTGCATAAATTATCAAGATAACCAGTGCGATTATGCACGTGAGGTACAACTGGCGTCGACTTGGAGTGTTTTTCTGTTAGTTAATTAAGGAGCTCAACATTAGAAGGTGGCAGCTGGCACACGAAGGGACATATTGGAGGGATAACTAAGAAGCTGTTCGAGCAACTTAAATGGTTAGTTCGCTGGGCTCTGGATCGGACGGTCCGGGTTCGAGCCCTGGGTCACTGCGTTGTGTTCTTTGGCAAGACAGTTTACTCTCACAGTGCCTCTCTTCACCCAGGTGTATAAATGGGTACCGGCGAAATACTGCTGGGGGGTAACCCTGCGATGGACCAGGGGGAAGTACCTGGCCCTTTGCGTTTACAAGAAATTGAACCTTCCCACTTTCCTTGCGCGCTTGACTTTGAGGCGCCTGGGTACGAGGCAGCTCCAAAAGAGGTTTTAACTTGATGCGGGTGTATGTCAACTGATTGACTTAATTGCACTACGCGAGTTTTGCTTTCAAGACTGAATTGTTGCCAGTGTTTATTTTGAAATTATTAATTATTTCATATTTGGCCTCTGCTTTATAAATTCGTTGAAAGGGAAACATTTCAAAATTATTCTAATTTGATACGTGAAACGAGTTTGTAGTGAATCTCAAGAAAAATATTGCGCATTGAAAAACAAAAATAGAATTGAAATATTTTCTTTCGCAGTGTCAACCGATTCGTTCCAATATCGACATTAATGACATTTATTTCGATGAAAAAAGTATTTTTTTTCGTTGTTGTGTGTTTGTGTTGAAAACTGGTAAATAAATTGTTTCAGTTTTTTTTAAGAAATAGTGGACTGAATCGAAACTTGTTGAAATTCTCGCACCAAATATGGATGATCGAGGCAAGGGTGTTAACGTAAGACTGATCGATGTGGAGTATTCTATAGCCGGGTTGCTTAAAATTCAGGTGAAATTTATAAATATAATGTCGGAGCTAACTTAAGTATTGGACGAGGACTTTGAATTCCGATCGTCTTTGAGACGGAACGAGCTTGAAAGGCCTGCGATAGGATTGACTGCAAAAGCGAAACTGTAGGTAAATGGTCGTAAATTGTATCTGAACTGAATTCAACTTGTTGAACGGAACGTTAGAGCGCAAATGATTACGAAATGATCGGAAATTGTGATGTTCCTGTTAGCGTCTTTGTACGTTATATGACGCCAACAGCAGCTTTCTTTCAATTTACAATAAATTATTTGTAAGTTGTCGATTGAGTCTAATAACTTTTGACATAAACAGTTTGCCGTACCTTGAAAGCATCCATGAAGTTGACTGATCTTTGCGTGCTCGACACACAAACTCCTGCCAAAATGGCTGTACCAAAGCTTCTAATATTTGACTCCGAGACATACACGCGAGACACATGCAAATTCACCCTCCTTATATTAGACACCATCGAGAATGGAAATTATTGCAAACGTATAAGTATATGGTATCCGCTCTATTCATACCATGTGAAAGCAGAAATAGCAATTGAAAATGTTTCATCACGTAGTTTTAAAACTTACAACAAAAATTATTCTCCAAGGTATAAGGTTCTCAATCTTTCCTAATACTTCACATACCATTCGCAAAATAAAAACTCCTGAATTTGTTCAAACAAATTCATTGAACAAATTCAGGAGTTTTTTATGCAAATGATACAATGACATGTTTTAATAAAATTAACTATAGATATACATTTAAGAGATCTAAAGAATGTAAATTCAAGGAAAAAAATGTCTTTCTCTTCTCACTAGCCTAGCTAGCTGATCAGTAAATAAGCGGGCCAGCCCGGTTAGACGGCTGACAAAGCAAACCAGCCCAGCTACAATCGGGACAGCCCGGTTCATGTAATCAGGCCATTCTCGTCCCCAGAGCCGCTTGTCCCTCTTAGCCGGCTGGGCCTGTGCACGAGGAACAAGTGGCTCTGGGGGCACACGATTTGATTCGCTGAAATCAAACAAAGTGAGTCCAATCACATCAGCCGTTTTAAACGGGCTAACGATAAAGGATTTTAAAACGGCTGATGTGATTGGACTCCCTTTGTTTGATTTCAGCGAGTCAAATCGTGTGTCCCCAGAGCCACTTGTTCCTCGTGCACAGGTCCAGCCGGCTAAGAGGGACAAGCGGCTCTGGGGACGAGAATGGTAATCAGGCCCGTAAGCGTTTTAAAGCTAGCTAGGCCTGAGCCATCCTATCGTCCATTTCGAAAAGCCTGTGGAACTCAAAGTCGTGGACCCTCGTTCTGTTTTGTCTTCAGTACAGTAAGATCAGACTCGTACCCTGTCGCTATTTACGGGTTCTGGAGGCGAGAGAAGATTGAGTACCAGTGAAGATGGAGGCACGCGGGGTTTCATGGGAAGAGACGAGGGAAAATGAAGAGTGGGGGAAATTTTACATTCTGCTCTCAGAAGCAGAATAGCCGGAATGGAAATCCTGGTATTCCGGAATGAGAATAGCTCCCAAACAAACGCTTACTCGCATTATTCAAATTATTCTTATTCCGGATTGATCCCAAACGAACGCGCCCTTAATTTCCTAGAGCTAACGATTGGAAATAACCCAGAAATGTAATGGAGTGATCGTAACATCTTTTACCATTGTCATGCAGTTTCCAATATTTTTTTTCAATTTGTTCGAAATCAGATACACAGCATTTTTTTTAATTTTGTATATTTGACTTGCAGTTCATCTTAGTTTGAAATCGGTACTATTTGTTTTATGTTAAATATGATTGACGCAAAATTCAAGTTTAACTGGTTTCGTGCTTTTCTAGTTTTGTTTATCTCTGGCATGGCATTTTCATAAAATATTCGATGTAAATTTCATGTCTATCTGAGTCTGAGAAGACTTATAAACGGCCGGTTTAAAATTTAGGTATGGGCCGGATAATAACGGAAAACAGTCAATTGACACCTCCCACTCAGAGACCTATAGTAAATATTCCACAACAATAGGAATGGTGCCAAAAATTGAAAATCTATAGCAATAAATGAAAAACGGCATGCACTAAAACCAGGAAACTTTGGAGAGCGCTTTAAAAAAGTTCCGTTTTCGGTGACCGAAAACGCCGTTTTAGTGTGGACGGAAGGCCAATCCGGAGAAAAAAGTTGCGTTTTCAAATTTATCCGGATTAGTGTGGACGTATCTGACATAGCTCCTTTGAGCGTGCAAAGTGACGGGTCTAATTATCAGGATTTTAACGGGCTGTAATTTGTCCATTACTCCACCCAACAACAGATTAAACTCATTTCTCGTAACTTGTCTCTGTACATTTCTCCGTGGCCTCTGCTCTTCCCAGCTAGCTGTGCGCGCTGTCTAACAGTTTTTCGCGCTGTACTGAAGTGGCTTCCTGAGCCAGACGACCCTGTGAAGGGGAGGGGTCAGTCACAAGCGTCACCTGCAAAATATAAATAACAGCAGTAGCGATCAAGTTCAATTTGGTCAGTTAGGTTACTTGGGCAGACCAATCTGCCGAGCACAAAGCGAACACGCCCGAATAGGTACGAAAACCGGTCGAAGTTCAGTTTGGCAAAATCTTTGAAAAACCCAGAACGTTGGATTCGTACTGTACAATCAAAAGTTACGTAACACCGAAGAATTGCAGAATGATAGAGAGGTTAATAGAGCTATTCGGCTAACGTGTTTACCTCCTTGTTGCTACCCAATTCAGATCATGTGATGATTCATTTGGGTGGTTACAATTGTTTTGTTCGTACATACTTGCATTCAATCAGTTGTGTATGACAATTTGCACAATTGTAACCTCCCAAATGAATCATCACATGACCTGAATTGGGTGGCAACAAGGACGTAAACACGTTAGCCGAATTGGTCTATGGGTACTAGAGTTCTTTTCGATTGATCAGCAGTCTGTTCGAAGGAAGGCCACGTTGTAATGTTACGATCACCTGCACTGCATACATGCCACACACCTTGTTAAAAACACCACGCCCATAATACTCAGCCACGACGGAAAATCCGTCGGCTGCTCGCTCCAGCTGCAACATAAACAATAGAAACATTAACGCCCTGCACTAATCTAACAGGATCGAGTCTAACTTCTCCTTCAGTTATGGTGCTAACGTACACGTGAAAATAACAGGAATATACGATTTGGTCATCAATTCATCATGACGAACAAACTAGAGTTCATTCAGTCTAATCTCAGCCATCTCGCGCATTTTTAACAAGGAAGACTTTTCTATGAGCGATTTGTTAACGAGCCGCAGCCGAGTTGAGTTCACTCACAGAAAACGACTCGGACAATTTCGGTGAGCCTTAATGGAGCAGTATCACGCCATTTGAAGTCATTTACTTTCAAATTGAAGGAAATCTAAAAGTAAGAGTTTTCTAATGCCGAAAAACACCAACGGGATAATAAAATGCTGAAATTATACAAAGATTGTATCGAATGACAACGATATAGACCGATTACAAACGACAAACTTGAAAAAACTTGCCAGTTTTTTCAAGATGAGTTTCCGTGACGTAGATCCTTTAAAATCGTTTTAGTAGATACTTTCAAGGAGAGAGTAATTATCAGTTGTGCAACGCGCGCACCGTGGTGTTCAGCTAACAGAAACCACAATTATTTTTCCGAATTCCCAGTGAAAAAAAATTAGGTCGCACTGTTCATGGTTCGTCAGATGTTTCAGCTAACAGTGAACCGATCAAATTCGCGGATAGAAACAGAATACAATAAATCTACTAAACGCAGAACCAGAAGTTTTCTTCACCTGGTGATGAAATTGTTCATGAAGATCTTTAGCCTGCTCTTGTTGTCGTATAATGTCAAGAACTTTTCTGTAATAGAAGAGACAATATGTTTATTGTACATAGGACTGCAAACTAAATGAGCGCTAGGGGCTTAATAGATAGAGAAAAGTTAACTTATTTCCATGCCACAGCGTCAACGGAGACAGTAGACTAAATAGAAGAAATACGCTATAATCTTTTCCAGTGTTACAAAGCCAATCTGGAAGAGAATCGCACCCACCTGTTTTCAGGAGCACAAATTGGGCATTCGTTGTCTGTTTCAGCATATCCCTCAAAACAACTGCAAAGAAAGGTACCAAAGTTTGTCACGGATCATGTGATCAGGCGATCACGTGAAATTCACGTGTGCTGTACACGTGCTGTACTTACATCTGGTGAAATGAATGCTGACACAGGAAATGAACTGCAGGGAGGTCCAAAGGTCGGGAACACACACTGCACTTTGCTCCTTGAAAGATCTTCGCACTGTTAATTGAGAATTGAGTGACGTGGAATGTTATACGAAACACGTGACAAGACAAGATGGCAAAGCAAAGTAAACTTCTTTTATTTTCAGACAGCCGGGTCTTATTACCTCCAAAAAAAGATAAGAGGGAATACGCGAATGTACTTTTTCAGGTAAACTTCTTTGCAAATAACACGACGAACGGACAGACAGACATGTCCAGACATACAAGTAGACGGACACAAATGGAATAGTTTGATCAGCACATAGTTGTACAAGCAAATGATAAGCAGAAAATACAGGCACTGCAGGTAGACGGACTGACAGACAGACAGACACAAACGACAGACAGACAGACAGACAGACCAACAATTGCTGTTCCAGCTGCCAGTTTACCAGAACGAAAAATCTATCTCTGAATTATTTATTAAGTCAATGCTTATACGAACATCCTTGCTATGTTTGCGGTTCTCACCTTGTCTTCAACTCTTTGATCTGGTTCCGCATTTTTTCAGTTTCCTCTCGATACTGACGAATATAACGCTCATCCTGTAACAAAACAAATACAAACTTGTACAACACTAAATCTGAACAAAGAATTTTTTCTTGAAGCATTTCTTTCTCTGCTTTCTGACACTGGGGATTATTAATAAACTGCAACTTGAGCCCATCTTCCTTTAATATTTTCTGTAAATTATTCTAAATTAATAGCAACGAGATCGCGAGGCAACCATTTCCATCCTTGCTATTCTTTTTCATCCTCACGGCGCGTCTTCCAGGTTTCGCGCGGCCATTGTTTCGCTTCTCGCTCGACGGTCTGAGAAAAAAAGGAACTACTCGCAGTCTAGTAACATGACCATAAATGAGAATCATTTCCATCCTCGGCATAGTAGCTATTCGTCCTCACTTCCAAATGAGTTCCTGTCAATTGTCGATTTCTGTTCTACAAAATCACACTATTCTTACTGGGTTTCTAGTTATCAAGGAATGGTTTAAGCTTGATGAACCATGATAAAACAACCAGCAGTCAGTTTGCCTACATCTGCATTTAACTCTGTCGGTAAAAATCGTAAGATTTCACACCAACTTTTCTTAAAAATAGACCACATACTTAATGATAAAAAAATAAAAAGGAAAATAACGAAATAAGTAAATAAATAACTCTAATTCATTTACACTTGCACTACACTAATTCACTTACATTAGCAATGAGTTCATCTTCCATTTGCAAACGATGGATAATGTATTCCTACAAAAAAAAACATTGCAAACAAGTTGCTGAGTCCAAATCACACGCGAACGCTGCAAAATGAACGGTAACATTTTACGTCTGGGCCTCACGCTCGAAACGTTAGCCTCCAACGGAGATTTTCTTTTGGCTCGTCACGCAATATTCTCTTGCGTGACGAGCCAAAGAACGTCCACTGCGAAGGAGGCTATCGAAACGTTAGCTTTCCAAACTCGCTACGGCACTCTATTTACGTTTTATCGACAAGCAGATCAAATCAAATACGAGTTTCATACTTCATACTCAATTTTTTTCTTAGATACGCCTACGTCCGTCCAATGGGGGAAGGGTACAGCGAGGTTACCCCTATGTTAAGCACCAACCCATGAAACGAGGCCAGACCACAACACTTACCTGTTAGCGCAGCACAAAAGTTGACTGAACTGAGAATTGTTTTGATTTACGGAGAAAAAAATAGCCGCCTCTGTGTAGATCAATTTGTGGCTCCATAAGCTATCCATACCCTCACAATTGAGGGTCTATGGAAATTCCAAGGGGTATGGGGGATAGGGCGTATGGGGTGTAGGGGGGGGGGGTGGAAATATGGATATTTTCTGGAACAAGACAATGAAAACTAACAATCACTCTTACCTTGACTACAGCGAGTGTGGCTGTGGAGTTGTGAGCCAGATTTTGTAACACTAGCAGCGGAGACATGAGGTTTCCACGATCGATATTTGACTTGCGATTAAGGAAATATTCACCTTGTTTTTCAACATTATGGTAGAATACGTTATTTTGTTCATTTTATCCAATGTCTGCTTTATATGGGTATTAAATAAGAAATTATTTTATCGATTAATGACCATTCTCGTCCCCAGAGCTACTCGTTCAAGTTGTCCGTTCCTCGTTCGCCGACCACGTGACCAAAAGAACGAGGGCTCTGGGGACGAGAATGATTAATGACTTTAGGAACATTATGAAAGGATATGAGACAGCACTTCCATAATTTGGGACTTGCAATCTGTTTCCCGTCGGGCAAAGTACGAGAGAGCTTGAACCCACAAACTAGCATCCAGAGTGCTGTTAACAACGTGAAATGATTTATTAAGAAAGTAAATTAAATACGCCAGAGAAGAACAATTTATATGAAAATTCAATTGAAATAATAAACTGCTGATACTGTACAGAGTTCACTTACCCATACTTCTTACACGTGTCAATCACGTGACCGTACTCGTTCTGCTCCATGTGGTAATGAAGTATCTGTTGGTAACTAAAACGAGTTCAAAAGTGTCACGCCACTAAACTCGATTCTGTAACGCTATGTCACACAATATTCAAATATTTGGTTACGCTCGGTCACGATTAACCTCGATTTTCGCTGTTCTCTCGACTCCTAACAGATGCTGATAATCGCAAATGGGGCACGATTTAAAAACAACGTCCCTGTGGAAAATTATGATGAGAACAATCAAAAAATGACTACGTACGAGTAAAGTTGTACGAGGGACGAGACCTTTTATCTCACCAGAGAAACTGATTACGTGAGTAGTCAAAGGGTTTTACTTTGTGTAGAAAGGTTGAATAAGGATCCACCAGGAAGGTACGAAAAAAGCATTTTAAACAAGAAAACACACGCGTCCAACCACAGGCTAAAGCATGTACTCGCCCACAGCCGTATCAAGAACCTTAAAATCAGCGCATGCCGAGTACCACTTTTCAAACATGGTGTTGTCGATTATCACGGTTTACAATCTCGCCTTTCCAGTAGCCTGATTGGAATTTGAAAGTCGCAGTTGTGTTACTATCTAAGGTTTGCTAATATCTCACACTACACTGAATACTTACAGTTTAGCCTTTTCATATAGATACAGGATACCCGCTTTGAAGTGGTGCATCTGTGCTAGAACTAGGGCGTGGTCAATGTCATAACGTGCCTACAAGATAACCAAAACAACAATTATCAAAAGCTCTAGTAAGCCCGCCCCCCAGCAGGGGAGAGGGGCTATTTCTGGTTCACAGAAGAAATGAAGTGGAATTTTAAATAGCTTGCTCATTTTAGTGTCAGTTTGGTAACAAATTTAGCAGTAAAAGTAAGTGCCTATGGTAGATAAATGCCTTCAGGCGTAAAGATGTCTTGTTTTCTATTTGATTTATCATCTTGGGAAGTTAATTAGAGGGGAGGGGCATCCACATGGGGGCCAATTTGTAAGTCATTAAAGGTACCTCTACATTTTTGAGCAAATCAAGTGCTTTACGTTCATATTCGACTTGTGCCTGTTATAAGACAAAGATAAAAAGTACATTAAAATGAGACTGAAAAATTATTCCACTCGTGGCATCACAAAAATTTTCTACTAGTTTTGCCACATTTGACGTTCATGCTCTTTTCTGTATGGTATTCAAGGGATTACGGTCTACCTTTTTACTCAGGAACACAAGACATTAGTGACTACGTGACATACTGGTGTTGCGTGATATCATGTCACGGTAATTCCACAATCTTCTGGCGAACTTCAACACGTTTTATGTTCAGGGTAAAATTCAATAAAAGTACTGATTTCTGGTTAAATACACTATGATTGTGTGACATGCTGTTATTGCGTGACAACGCTTAAAATACCTCCACATCCTTCTGGCGAGCAGCGTCGTTAAGGTAAAGTTCAAGAAGTGTATTGTACACAAGGTTAGATGAATGAGGTTGCACCTGTAACCAAGACACACAAAAACGGTTAATAACTTTTCTTCACTCTTACTGCCAAGAAACACTCTAAGCAGATATTTCTGCTGATTTTTGATCAACGAAAAAATTTTGCTCGCTTTTTAAAGTCAATAAGGCGAGATCGCGCTTCAGGTGCTGGCAGCCCTTGGCTAATATCAGTTGCAAATGGTCACGATTTACTGTACTTGACAGCCCTCGGCAACTCTTGGTGGCGTTCAGCAAAAATTTGTTGTGCACGGCAGCCCACGGGCACATTCGACTTCGTTTGGAAAGGCGTGACTTCTTCGGCCGTTTAATTATCAGAGGCAACTGTAACACCTGTAGTTAAGTCAACACGAAAGCACTGAACCATGACTCTAAAAGGAAGGAGGGTTGCGTGACTATCTACGAGTGTGACGTAAAGCAAAACACTCTGGAAGTGGTGTGTTACTTACCTGTACCATGTGCTCAAGGAACTCGATCAACTTGGCCTTTTGATGAACAAAGATGTGAATGAACTCTTCTGCGCGGGCTTTGTGGATCTTCCGCTCCACATCCGCGGCAGGATCTGAAACAAATGCTGGAATTGTTAGCATAATATAATCGCAATTTCAATGTTTCAAAACACCTTTTGTTTCTCGGAAGAACATTTGATGGTGAGAAAAAATTTGGCAAACAATTTGGCTATGATGATGTTTTAGACTATTGCGATGTGAGATGTACAAGGCATGGTGGAGAATGAAGCGTGACGTGACATGTAACACACACTGTATAATAGAGCAAGAAGCGTGACGTGAAATGTAACGCATGGAGCGTGACATAAATGAAGGGTGGATGTGAATGGATTGCTGAAGCTTACCCAGAACGGTTGCCATGGACTGAAAGACCCCAACACTGAGTGGAGTAACAGAACCAGAAACTGTGCCTACAGAGCAACAGCATCAATATTCTCCTCACTGACTTTCATACAAATATTGTGGTTAATCTTGGAGAATCTGTATTTTGATCAACACTTTTTACTCTGAAATGTTCACAGCCCAATACCCATGAGCTCTGTGATTAGTAATTTGTGTTATGATTGACACTCTGACTAAATATAGAATTTATACTGCAACATGATTTTTGCGCAGTTTCGATAGAATGCGATTTAATCTTTAAAACGCGAGCCTTGAGTTTCAGGTTTGTCTATATTGTAATTGTATAATTTGGTTTTATCAACTGGGTTGATAATGTGAATTGGCCACCGTAAAGAGATTCAAGAGCTGACGTTTCGAGCGTTAGCCCTTCGTCGGAGGGCTAACGAACGAAGGGCTAACGCTCGAAACGTCAGCTCTTGAATCTCTTTACGGTGGCCAATTCACATTATCAACCCAGCTGATAAAACCAAACTATATTGTTATACTTCCCACCGACGCAGCACCACAGTTTCTTTCGAAACTTACCCCCTCTATTCATATATTGTAATTGGTAGTGCAGAAGTTCTCGTAAGCTTGTAATTCTACTGGTAGCAGTTGCTATTGTTTTAGGGGCTCGGGGCATTGTTCTTGCTGTTTGTTCTATGAATGGATACATGGAGCGTGAAATAAATGAAGGGTGGATGTGAATGGATTACTGAAGCTTACCCAGAACGGTTGTCATGGGCTGAAAGACCCCGACACTGACTGGAGTAACAGAACCAGAAACTGTGCCTACAGAGCAACAGCATCAATATTCTCCTCACTGACTTTCATACAAATATTGTGGTTAATCTTGGAGAATCTGTATTTTGATCAACACTTTTTACTCTGAAATGTTCACAGCCCAATACCCATGAGCTCTGTGATTAGTAATTTGTCTTATAATAGTTATTTCATAATTTTTGGCATCAAATCTTATGATTGACAAATATAAATATAGAATTTATACTGCAACATGATTTTTACGCAGTTTCGATAGAATGCGATCTAATCTTTAAAACGCGAGCCTTGAGTAGTTAGTGTTCCTCCGTCACTATCTTCTGGAATCTTGTCAGTTGCCATTTGCTAATCTACAAAACCAAACCATTGGTGATCTAGGTTCACTTTTAATACTCAAAATCGTACTAAAAGTTTTTCTTGTTAGCAACAAAACAGGCATAGCTAAACTTACATGTTTACAATGAAAAATTAAATTCTCTGTTCACTGTTGGGAAGGTAAAAATTGTAAAACTTACGTTCAAGTCTTTGCGGTCTGTAATCCGTGCATAACACTTTGAGTAGCTTTGTTGCCTCATTAGGAACAGCATTTACCAGACTCTTGCCATACTTTTTCATGTTTCCTTCGGCCTTAAATGAAATAATAATGCAGAACTTGTCTAGTAACTACATTCCACTAACTTTCCAAAGTTATAATAAAGCACGTTCTTATTTAGGTTTATATAGCGATTTTCGATTGACTATCGTAAACCAAAACAAAACCATAGCAATCACTCTGACCAATGTTACAAAGAACACAAACAATCCAGTCAACCAATCAAAACTCAACAAGAAACACGGGAAAACGTCTCTGTGCATGAGTCATGATTGGTTTACGTTTTACTCCTGATTGGTTGAAAAAGTGGCAGGAGTTCTTTTAAATGATCACTAAGCGTAATTATGCAAAACCAAGAACTAGAATAGAACGAGATCTACAAACTCTGCAATTTGCTGTTTAATCTTGTGCATCACATTTTAGCCAATCACGGTACAGCTGCATTCTTTATCACAAATGAGGTGCAAAAACTAACAAAATGGTAACTTGATTGATAAGATTTTACCTGCCCTTTGCACAAGCTGGATGAACAGCTCTATTTTAAAAACCACCATTGTTTTTAGTTGTTTTCTTCTTCTGAATAAACATTCACAAAAGTATCACCTATTAATGTCTGCACTGTACCTCGTAAAAGTCTAGTTTTCCAATGTAGGACAAAGCTCTCTGGTAATCTTTGAGATCTTCCAGTTGAATCTTCAAATATCTAAGAAAAAATCAGCAAAAGGTTTGTATGTGTTGAACGATGCCACAATCTCTGATATTTAACTGAGATTCGAGTGAGGATATAAACAGCGTAAAGGGGTTTACCAGTGAACACATTAACAATTCTGACTACTCGAAACCAGCCAAAGGGGCAAGGTGAAAGGATGCTGTTTGTTTTTAGAAAGTTTTACAGTGCCATTAGTTGAAAATGGCCCTCTTTTATTCAGTGTGTAGCACTTACAAGTCATGCTGGTCATATTTCTCTGCTAAATATACTGCATGCTTGAAGTACCCAGCTTGGCGACAGACCTGTAATTAAAGAGATAACAGTTTAGTTAATTAGCACATTACAACTTATTAATTCCTACAAAACAAAGCAGAATTTGGCCAATCCTCTGTGCAAAAACCTGTGAAACTCACCAGTGACGTAAAATAAAGAACAGTTGAGGTAAAATGAACTCAAAACAATATATAGAGCAGGACTTGCAGGATTGCAGGAAACAACAGCTCCAAACCAAAGAAAAATTTCACAAGTGTCTACACCGAGGTAAACCCCAGAATTTGACAAAATGATTTTCAACGAGTGTTGTAAAACCAGACCAAAGTAACCACACTGCTCGATCACAACTCAAAGGAAAATCCATGTAGCCAGCATGAAGCGAAAGAAAACGTGCAATGAGCGAGTCACGATTGGTTTTGGTTTTCCATTTGATTGTTTGAGAAAGTAAGCAAAAGCAATTTACATTTGGAGGAATTCTACCTTGAGTGCAGTTTCAACATCAAAGTTTAATTCTCTGTCGGTCTGAAATTAAAATGAAAACAAACACATTATTGTTACACGAAAGACTGTCCACTCTAACCATTTACTTTCCAAGAGTGATCTACATGAAATTTCTCTTTACATTCTCAATACATTGTCAAGCAGACATGTGATGAGCTCACCTCCCACGCCCCACGCAGGCGTTATAAGGTGATTGCGAGACACTTGTCCCCACAAATGTGGGGGCAAGTGTAACGCAATCCCCTCACCTGCATGGGAGGCTAGTGATGAACTCAAGAAAATTATCAGCTATGTCACATTGCCAACATGGTCCACCAAGTTCTTAGAACTCACATTAAAGAAATTAGGTCAATAAGTAAAGAAAATTTGTACCATGATAAACTCATCCAGCATGGAGACGTCTTTGAGCTTGGTATAACAGTTAAGAAGCAGCGTGGTATGATCGGCATTGGCAAGTCCCTGTTTGTGCAGAGCCTAACAAGAGATACAAACAATAAACGGCATGCTTCTAGAGGGGGGGGAAGTGGGTCATACGCATATGAAATGGATGGGGATAATCCATTTTCTTGTCTAACTTTGGGGGGCGGGGGTGGGGGAATTACGGATTTTGGTCCCAGGTCTGCATTAGACTTTCACATGAATAAAACAGTCACAATGAGTTGGCTTTCTAAACTGAGCACACCTGAAAAATAACATTTTTTTAGGGTTCAACATCAATGATCAGGTTTATTTTGTACTAACCTGAAGATACGCTGTAAGGTTGTGAATTCTTTGGGCATCCAAGAACTGAAAACAACGACAACAAACTATTTGCAAACACTATAATTTGGTTTTATCAACTGGGTTGATAATGTAAATTGGCCACTGTAAAGATATTCGAGAGCTGGCGTTTTGAGTGTTAACCCTTCTTCAGAGCGAATGGATATTGTTATACTTCCCACCGACGCAGCACCACAGTTTCTTTAGAAACTTACCCCCTCTCAACACTGTCTAAAACACTCAAATGTCACCATCTAGTTAACCTGTGATCAGGCAGTTATTTTTTTGAAAGGAAGAAAAAATTAGTACGCAAAATGAAAGAAGGCTTTGGAATGCAGGTACCACCAAGTGCAAACATACATTTTCACTAGTCTAAGAGCAGTGTCATTCTATCAGTTAGTGATTCATCCCAATTTTTGAAAACCTCACAAACAAACCAAGACCATATAGGAACCAAACCCTAATTATGAATTTGCCAGTGTATACATATTGAACTGTGTCAATTCACAGTACCTTGCGAATGACATAAGATGGTTCCAGGTGTCCAATGGTTTTAATGTACTGTTTTATTGCACCATCATGATCCCCTTTGCTGAGTGAAAAATATTATTATTATAATTAATTAATTACTATAATTAATTATAATTAATTAATTAATTATAGTCAATTAATTAATTAATTAATGCAATTTTATTGAAATTTTTGGTGGCCTCTGTCAACCTTCACCAGAGTGAAGGACAGAGGCAGTACCCACCAAAAATTCACAGCTTGGTTGAATAAATCAATAAACTCAGTTAATTAAAAATATTTAAAATAAATATAACGTGCTAGTTAAAACAATTGCTACCTGTACAAGTGATCTCCATATTGTGTAAATATGTCAATCAAGCCATCCGAATAATGCTGACTCTTTGCCAAACTTGAAAAAGAAAGAAAGAGGGAACATAAACAGAAACATTAAAACGATTGAATGATGAACATTGTAAAGAGTGTAGTTTCAAATTAACCATGACTGCTGAATAAAACATTAAATGTGCATCTGTGAAGGGTCAAGGGTTAGTTTCTATCTGAAGTATAAAATATTCACAAATATCTGTGAGAAAATGAACTATTTGTAACTCTGTATGTTGTTTTTTCATGCTTCAGTACTTTCCCGCTGAGAAGTCCTTTTATCCAGCAGTCTTGGGAAGATTTGTCGACCTGTGGTTGGTGTACAGGTCAGAGTTTATCCCAGCTTCCTTAGTATGAAGCCACTAGGAGTTAGGAGTATTTCTACTCCCCCTCGATGGGATGCTTGTCCCTAGCAGGGTTACCCCCAGCATTAAATTTGCCGGTAACCATTTATACACCTGGGTGAACAGGGTACTACGAGAGTAAAGTGTCTTGCCTAACCACAGGCAGCCCAAGCTCACTGCTAAAAGGTGTTGTAAATTATTCCCATACAAATTCTTATATTTTTGCCATGACAGCTATTATGCAGTATGATCCTGATTACAACGTGAGCTTGGGCTGCCTGTGGCCTAACAACAACTGAGCCATTTTGTCAGAACAAGAAACTTAATTTTCACACATTATACCTGATTGCCATTGCATAGAGATTTTTCTTAAAAAGAATTTCTAACTTTGTTTGTGTGTCCTTCTCTTCCAACTGAAATATCTGAAAAAAAAAATTAATGACTGATTGTGATTAGTGGTACCTCATTTAATGATTGGCAATAAAAAATAATGTTCTAAAACACTGTCATATTAAAAACAATAAACAGTTACTCTAAAATCTGTTCATTATTAGGATAAATCTGTAAGCTTACGGATGAAAAAGGCGTCAAAAACCATTGCAGCAATTAAATTTGAATCACCTTATTTTCCATTGTAATTACAAACAAGCTGCCCCATTCACATATTACATCAATTACACCTTGAAAAGTTCCAGTAAAAGCTGCAGAAAGAAATCAGAATTGGAAACTGTGTGTTTGGTGTGTAATATCTGTTAATTAATTTTATATACAGTAAATAGTTTGAACCAGGAGTAACAGTTATAATCAGTTAGTCTGATCATCCGTGTGAGATCAGAGTAGCCCTGAAAAGGACTATTGTCGGTAGTATTGACTGACGTTTTTGACAACCTGAGCAGAAGTCACGAATCATCTGAGTCAAGTGAACAGTTGTTTGTCAGTGGAGTGTTATAAGTCTGGCTCATGAAAAACTGATTGACCAGTTTTGCTGTGAGGTTATTGGCTGTAACACTTAAGTAGCGACTTGAAGCTTCTTTGATAATAATGGCCCATTTAATAAAATACAGCATGTACTGTCACCGACATAACGTTGCCTTTTTAACCACATTTGGGTACAGACTTGGATATCAGACTTGTTTGGTCAAGCCATGAAACAATTCAAGAACCAGGTTCAACCTAAACTTGCTTGATACACCACAAGGTACAATTAGGGATAAAACATGCAACAAACTGTTTTTATATCAAATGAATGTGAGCCTTATAAAATGCACTAATATTAAATTTGAAACAATGAATGTTTTTTTGCAAACTCTTACCAATAAATTTGTTTTGAATATCATAAACAGTGACGACATTAACATTCTTTGATAGAGAGCTACCCCTGCAATTCAAATGTGAGACATTATTTTTCTATGTCAAAAATTAATAATGTCATTAAAATTTTAAAGTCTGGCACAAAATTGCAGGTTTGTCAGTGATCAACTTCTAAGTTCTCCACACAGTCTCACAGGAAGTGAAAATAAAAAACCATCAAGTATGCAATATTTTCTTAATGTAACATTAAGCATAAAAATAATTCATAATTAACAATCATTTTTAATTAATAACATTTAATATTAAGATGAATTTGAATTAAAATGTGTCTTACCCAACTGATGGTCTCTGAATCTGTTTGTTGTCCTGACTGACGACGACAAGATAACCACGCCACCATGTCACCATCTGCTTCTCACCTATGAACACATTACAATTAATCAATAATAAATTAATTAATATTATTTTTCTTGCTACAAATCAAATATTAAGGCCTAACTGTTATTCACCATTTGTAATGATCAAACTTTACAGTGATCCACTTGTTCAACACATTCAAGTAAAAACTTCCCAAAACAAGTATTTTTCTTCCCCATTCACTAATCCACTGATGAAGAAAAGTTCAATAAAGTACTTTCCCAGAATGGTCCAATCAGGTCTTTTAATAATAACAGTCGCAACTCTAAATTAAAGTGAACTGCTGCTTCCTGAGAGGTTCAGTTAGAAGATGAATGGCAACGAAAAACATAAGGTTCGTTGACTGACACTAGATCAAGAGTTCCCATGTTATTAAAAAGTGCAGTAAACAGCTCTGAGGAAAGACACGGCTTTAATGCACAAATTATTTATTTTTACCTTCAAATGCTAGACAAGGACCTCTGCCATCAATCTGGTAAAAGTATAATGCCTACAAGGAAGACAAACAAACAAATCAACTTAAGCTAATTGTCAACACTCTATGCTGAATGCAATTAATTAGGAACCACTTCACACTGATATCATTGATTAGTTTGGAGGCATGGTGGCCTAATGGTTGCTGAACTCTGGATTAAACAGTATGAGTACAGTATGAATACTGGCTGGGGCCATTAAATTTTGTATTAATAATAACCAAGAGAATTCTAGCATGCTCATTGCTCAAGAGCTGTGGTGAATGAGAGTATAGACTATGACAGTGATGTAGCATGTAATGCAACATAACAAAAATCTCAAAAAAGAAATTTCTCCCACTTTATCAAGGAGTATCAATGGGTACAAGCAAATTATTGACTAGGCGACCTGACAGCATGCTCGGAAGTACCCTGTGGCAGGCAAGCATCTCATCCAGGGGGGGGGGGGTAGTAATACTCTTAGATGTCAGAAACTGGAGTTAAGTGTGAGCAGCTATAGTCAGTGGTTTTTAAATCTTGTCACTCTAGTTTGGAAACAATGATTACTAAGGGTGTAGCTAGGGGGAGTCCTGGGGTGCCCATTAACCCCCCCCCCCACCCCATGATAGATGTCGACATGACAATCTGATGAGTACCCTGGGTGTGACACAGTGTGACACCCCTGCCCCCCCCCCCCCCCCCAACCTGGAAAATCCTGATGGGATGATCCAGTTTGACACAATATTAGACAGGAGGAGGCTTACTTCTTTCCTAGCCACAATGAACTGGTTTTCTTGTGAAGCATCACTCATAACAGAGCATCGAAGTTCGCAGCCATGAGCATCCAGCACTTCCTGTTAAGCAAATAAATAAAATTTTAAGATATCGAAACAATAGGTCTATTTTTACTGTATGAGTGTTAATTTTGAGATGGATGAAATGATTCAAATATATTTTCAAGACTAAAAATTGTGAGGACTATTTCATTTCATCATTAATCCACAGTTCATATAATGCGTCTCCTATTCATTGCATCAAGGAAATTTAAATTCAAAAATAAGTAGATCATGAATTTAACAGTTGTCTTCAGTTTATAACGAGTATTAAATACATCATTTTACTTTGAACATACCAGCATGCTTGTCCCACTTTACATGGGACAAACACCTACAAATAAAACAGGATACTCACTCGGTGATCTTTGGCTGAAGTGTTGTATGCAAGAACTGTTTCAGTCGTCACAACAAACAGAACAACACTGTCACTGGTCTGTTTAAAAGCAAGTCCTATGACAAAGTTATAGGAACACTAAGTAGTCAAGTCACAATATTATGATTATTACAGTTTACACATGGCATTAACACCCATAAAGAAACAATGCCACATGGCATCAAGTCTGACATAATTCATACATTATCATTTTCGAGGGTTTTTAGAAATTAAATTAAATATTACTGGATAACTCAATTTCCAAGAAGACTCACAGGGCTGTGACTAATTTTTCAAGTAGGCAGGGAAAGTAAAAAAGTAGCCGGGGGATTTTCTTGTTTGATGTATTTTTCACTTTCCAGTGTTTTGGTTGTTTCAAAGTAGCTGGGGCTCAAACTCATAGTAGCCACGGGAATTCCCAAGCCCCCGACCCTTACTGATAGCCCTGGACTTAACAGCTCGGCATTCACCATTTTGGAGAAGCAAGTTTAAAATGCCAAAATTGTTGTCATGAATGAACTAGGCAATCAAGCATGTGTTTGCAAGTCTCTAAAGATAATATTTCAGTGTGTGAAAATTTGCTAAAGCACAAAGTTTAATTATACTAGTTCATGTAATAGAGAAATAATTGAAAATCATTATTTTAACAAAAATATTAGATTATTATTCTACTAACAATCAGATTATTTGATCTCAATTTTTATTAGTAGAAATCTCTAATTTTTAATTTAATTGTTAATTATTATTTGATTAGTAATTGACTAACTTACTGTACCTGTCACAGGATGTTTGTCATGATGTATTATTCTCTGTTTTGTATGCCTTTTATAAACAAACAGAATTAGATCACTACATGCAGACAACCACCCAAGTTTATTTTTTTCCTTGGTGGCCATTTGGCCACGGACTAAATTTTAGTCGCTAAAGTTAGCTCAAGAGATCAATCCTTCTCAATTTTAGTCACCAGCTGGCAACTTCTGTTACAATTTAGATGCCAGCTCCAAAATTTTGGTCACCATGGAGACTAAATTGGTCCCAACTTGGAGGGCTGCATGCGGACTGTAACTAATGTTAAAGCAATGACATGTCAATTCTTTCACAGGGTCCCGAGTTTCAAGTAGGTGCTCTGGACCGAACAGTCTACATTCAAGCTAATGACAATTGTATTGAAAAGCCCTGTGCACATGTAGTGAACCACATAATTCATTTGAACGGATTGGCCACTTTGGAAGAAACTGAATTCAAAGTTATCCTGAGTACAGATAGTGATGGATTCCTTCTGACCTGTCTCGTGTGATATCTCCTTTGTAAACAAGAACACTTCCGTCAGCAAAACCAACAGCCATCTGTGTCAGATTCTCCATCAATGCCAGACATGACACCTGTCAATAACCAAAGGTTAGGCAGTGCGGCGAGATCAATGTAGGGTGTTCAGCTGTATCAGCTGAATGATAATTTATCTTGATTACTTAGCAATGACAAACTCCACAAGTATTGACAGGCTCGGCTGTTAACATGTGAGCATGACAGCAAATGTGCAGTTGTGAAAAGAGAAGCATCATGATTTACCATCTAGTAGGGGATCGGAGGGGGCTTATAGATCGTTTACTGAACAGTAATCACTTCCTTTCCAATGTCTTATACATTCAGGACTACATGTTGTTGATGATGGTTTAGTTTTATTAGTAGCTGTAGAAAAGTTAATTGGCTACTAAATACTTATTTCTCTAAGAGTCGGTTACTCTCCCCAAACCAGTTGCCTACTTCAAATTTTATTGAAACCCCTGATATATGTAGGTTGATGACGAGGCTTGATAACGTAAAAACTTGTAAAGTCCGACATACCGGTACTGGTTTGTTTCCTGGAATAAGTCGCTGCATGCAACAGCAGACCGGATTTCCATATTTGTCAATCTAAAGGAAAATAACGCACCTTTTATTGTATAATACGCTTTGGGTCCGATTACATGGCAAATTTCAACCTGGGCTGAAATATAAAATTTCATTTTCAGCCCAGGCTTAAAACCCTTCTCATCTCATCATCTTTTTAACTACAGATAATTTGGCTAACCAGGCTGAAATTTAATAAGGCCCTAAAGAAAATATCATTATAATCATATAATTAAGAGATTAATTATAAAATTGATGAAAGTAGAATGTTTTAATGTTTCAACTAGCTTTCCACTATAACCAAACATTAGGGGTCTACCAGTTTTGTTTTCTAATGTTTGCCAGCCTGTGGGAGGCGTGGTGACATAATGATTAGTAAGCGGGACTCTGGATTGAGTGGTATGAGTTCAACCAGGCCACTGCATTGTGTTCTTGAACAAGACACTTTAATCTAACAGTGTCGCTCGTCACCCACTCAGGGGTATACAAAATTAATGTAGTTCATGATTTGATTTACATAAAACACAAGCTATCACTCAGTTTAGGAACATGTTTGCTCAAACCTTCAATTTGTGTTCAGTTTAAAAGTAATTTGTTATTAGACAAATATATCAGAGAAATTACTGGAAATAATAGGTAACAATAGAAAAAACAAATTATATATTAATACCTTGTCCAGATTCCATACTCTGATGATAGGATCAATACCATCAACTTCATCTTCCTGGAAAAAATAACAAAGGTTACCACATCAAGTCAAAATAATTGTGTTTTATGTTTTCTTGAATGTAAACCCTTCCACTTCAGGCTTGACAAGTTCAAACTGAAATTAACATTACTTTTTTTGAACAAAGCATATTTTTCTACAGTTGGATTTCAAATCCTTTAATCAAGTTTCAACTGGGTTTTCAAAACACGCCGGCAACTGCCAGAGTTCTGTCTGTTACTTGACTATTTGTCACTGGTTGCTCTGGTCATAAAAGTCAGCTCACGACAGGCAAGCTCATTTAAAACAGCCGCCCACTCTTCCAGCTACTGACACCTACTTCTCAAAACATTTTGAAACTTGTTTGAATAGTTTTAAACTATGGAGCTTCCACTGGCAGAGAAAAAAATTACTGTACAATCAACAGGAAAAAAGTTGCTCAAAGATGTGCAAGCAATTTGGTATACTGGCATGATTTCCAAAACCTTTCAGGTGTGTATACCCTGTGAGACCTAGTGAATCCCTGCAAGTAAAAAGCAGCAAGCTAGATATTGACAAGAAATTATGTACCTACCCCAACTGTAAACAAGATATTTTGCTGTTTCAGTTGATAGAAATGAGACACACGCATTTCATATGCCTGAAAGGATGTGATCGTCAAATCACGACCCAGGAAGTGAACAAATCCAGCTGAATCTGTGAGAGGTTATCAAATAGTTATCATTAATACTGTAGCCATGACAGCCAAATGGATAGCACAATGGACCCTGCAGGGTGAGGCGACATTGAAAAACTTGGCTTGCCCTTTGGGGCATGCTGTAATTTCATATCGCTATCCCAAATCTTGAAGGCTCTAGCCTGAAAAATGCTATCATTTAAAAAAAGAGACAAAAAGATATTTTAACTTGCCTCCAATGACCAACTGACCCCTTCCACTTGTACATGCTGTAGTATTAATGCCCTGATCAAACAAAAATAGCATTTTCAAACAAAAATGTAAGAAATTCCCTAGAAAACACTCTTCACTCGTCTGGTTCAGTAGATTTGGTGGCTTGCTGGCTTGGCAGTGGATGTAAAGAAATGCTGGTTGTCTGGTCCTTTTGGCTCAGCAGTGAGCAAACGAGCCAAGCAAGCCAGCTTATTTGAAAAATGTCCCCAGAGGGAGGGGGAGGGGTGTAAAGTGTTCAGAAAGGTCAATTGAAAAATATTACCCATGATTCAGGTAATAAATCATCAAAACATATAATAAAGGCAACTTCGGCCTAAATATTAGGGCGCTCACATAAGTTAAGCTGTCAATATCGCTAATTACTTACCTTTAGGCCCGTAAACGGTTGAGAAGTCCCAGGGTCCTTGAGAACTTCCTTGTCGAAAAAATTGAACCTCCGCCACTAAAAGTGAAACATTATTAGCTTCTTGTTGTAGCTTACAACCTATTGGAATGATCATTCGCAAAACAAACCTGCAACAGCGCCATCGCGCTTCAGATTGGCCCAAGAATTCCTCAATTCTCAGCTTCCATCGTTCCACTATCCTCCATTTTGTTTTGTTTCTTCCCCGAAAGGAGCAACGGGTAATGCCATATTTGGGACTTTTGATTGACAAGTTGCGTAATTTGGTGAAGTCACGCAAAGCACGCGCAGACGAACCGCAGAAGGAGCGGCCATTTTCTTTTGTTCTCTATCTCTTCATAATCTAAACGACGTTGAACGAAGAAGCCGTCATTTGTGGAGTTTTTAGTGTCGTAGACCAACATATTCCTGTGGGGCATGTCAGCGACTATCGAACAGGTAAGTTTTTATTTATCTTGTTCCTTTTCCGCCGATTAAACGCGGGCGAAATCAACGGCGACTAATTTCGTTCTAATTTCCTCTGCATTCCTCACTTATCCTCGTGTGTGCAAAGCGACCCAAGGATCACGGTGGTAAAGGTACGTTATCGACTTGTTACGACATCCTTTCAGTGGGAAAACAGCCGATTTATCAAGCAATCACTTTTTAATGCCTTTTAAAATGTATTCACAGGGTATGTGAATAAAAATGGCGAGTTACAAAATGTGGCTGGTGAAGACATCGATCGATACCTTCATCCCGGAACGAAACAGGTGAGCAATGTCGAATATTTGCTTTCTAAATTCGTTTCTGTTCGATCCTCTGTGTTTTCGTCGCGATTTTCATCTGATTTTTCTACTACGAAAAAAATTCCTAACTGTTTGCTATGTTTTCTTTCTCCTATTTCGCGACAACATCATGGCCTCTCTCACGGCGGATCGCTTTTCGTCGATTACTACAAATTCGCGTTCAGGGCAACGACAAGCAGTTGAACTCTCAACAAGTGAACACGAGTTTGCCGAATCAATTAACGGACACATACCTACCACCTTTTTATCCGAGCACAAGCACAGGATCGAACACAGGACTGCCTCCAATGCCTTTCCCGTATCTCAATGCGGCTGGAATTAGCGATGGCACTTGGTCAACCGGAGTGCCTTCGCTCAATCCAAACACGCTATTTCCGTCTTCGGGTTTCAGCACTGTTGGAAACGGCGAACAGCTTTTGCCGGATCAGATGTTTAATCACAGTGCTGGTGTTGCGGTCTCCACAAACGCTTATCTAAGCAGCTTGAGTCACAATTCCCAGGGACCCCCAGCGTTGTATTTTCCTGGAACTTCAACTGATATTTCGTGGGGTGAGCAATCGCAAGGGCCGCCAATGTTGCCCAGTTTTTACCAACCACCACCACCTCCAACTTCAGAACATGGAGCTTTAAATCCAATTGGAGTCGACATTGACTCTTTGAAAGGAAAAGAATTTGGTTCTACGGGAAATGTGGAAAATGCTCTTTCGAGTTTGGCCCTTGGAGTGGATGACAAAGGAAGTGAAGGATTGAACGATCAAAGCAAGTTATCTCAGGTGACTAGTGCATCAACTGTCACTGTGACTGAGAGTAAACCAAAGTCTTGGGCTGCGATTGCCAGTCAACCAGCTAAACCAAAGCCAAAACTGCCACCACCAAAACCAAAACTGCCGCCACCTCTAACATCACAACCAGCTGTTACATCTTCTAAAGTTGATTCTGGAGCATGGGGGAATGCTCTGAAATCAGGAGCCAACAAACCTGCTATTGGTCGCGGTACAAGGCCACGATCAAATCCTGCAGGAAGTGTGTCTGGGAATCCAGGACCTTCAAATGTGCCAGTAACTCCATCCGAATCAGTTCCAATTCTTGAAAAATTGAAGGCAAAGAACTGTTACAATCCAAAGGAATTCAATCTTGTTCAGAAAAATGCCCGCTTTTTCATTATCAAAAGCTACAGTGAGGATGATATTCATCGTTCAATCAAATACAGCGTGTGGACGAGCACAGAGCATGGCAACAGGCGTTTGAATGAGGCTTTTAAGGAGCAACAGGGTACAAAAGCTCCCACTTATCTGCTTTTCAGTGTGAACGGGAGTGGTCATTTCTGTGGAATTGCAGTGATGATGTCTGAAGTTGATTTGGAGATTGAGACTGGTATTTGGTCTCAGGATAAGTGGAAAGGCAAGTTTGAAGTGAAATGGTTCTATGTGAAGGACGTGCCTAATAATGCGTTGCGTCACATTCGTTTGGAGAACAATGACAACAAACCAGTCACCAATTCCCGCGACACTCAAGAAGTGCCTCCCGAAAAGGGAAAACAGGTATTGAAGATCATTCATTCTTACAAGCATCAGACCTCAATCTTTGACGACTTTGGCCATTATGAGAAACGGCAGGATGAGGAATTCAAAAAGGTAACTTAAGATTTATCCACATGAATAAGTAGAAAAGCACTAAAGTTTGAATAGAGATTTGTCTTGAGCCATCAAATAGATTCAGTAAGCAATGTTTACCCCAAACAACCTTTTCTCCATCTTTTCCTTGATTGCAACTGGAAAACTGGTAAGTGGTTGTAATTTTCCTTTCCTTTGTTAGCGACAAAGCAGACATGTGTTGTACACATGCAAGTATAGTGGAGGAAAGAGTGTGGCCAAATGGTCAGGTTGCTGGACTTGCAATCTGGAGGTCCTGGCTGTAAAATCCTCCTCCCTTGCACTAAATGGATTTCTCTTCGTCTTGAATTCGACTTCTCAAACAGTCACGCTTTGAAAACAGCCAACTCTTGCCAGTTGGGATTTTTAACAAGTCTCTGTTCGATTTGCAGTATTTGCTTGCTGTGTAAGGTCAGCGAGGTTGGATGTGATGTTACAGTCAGAACTCCAGTTGGGATTTCATTGGACATAGAAATTGGCAAGAGGCAGACCAGTTGGCAATTTATAAAGCGTGAAGGAGTTGAATAGTCCAGTTTCGAGTTAACCAAGTCTGCTGAACCAAAAGGCTAAATACTCAACTATACAGGGTTAGCTTCAATCTGAAGAAAAATTTTCACAAATGCCAACAGGAAAGCGCTGAAGCAAAAAATTAAACAATGTTCAAAGTTGCTAATTTGTCTCGTTTTCACTGGTATTTGCGAATATTTTACTTCAGGTTGAGACTAGCACTGTATAGACGCGTCTTTAGTTGTTTTATTCAACAGTCTTGGTTAACTCGAAACTGGACTATCCAGGACCACTGGAAACAAATCCATTTTGGTGTGGGTGGAGGATTTGTACCCAGGACCTTGGTATTTCATGTTTAGTGCCTGACCACTGGGGTGCACTCACCTCCATAACTCATCAGATTATGCATATTTCACAAAAACATATACAGGAAAGAGCATGCCGACATTGCTTATCTGTTGGCACTGAAATTTTGAAATCTACATACCTTTTCAGTTTAGAGTGTTTTATATTCTGGTCATGTGACTTGTCAATTTTATGGGCTCATCAATGGAACAAACCTGCATAAAAATCTTGTCCGTAGGAGGTCAAGTTTCCAAAATGTGACAGTTAGAAATCTCTGTTAGCAAAGAATTTGTAGTTAAGAAAGTCCCCACTGTATACAGCGTAATAAACAAGTTTGAAGGCTCGAAACAACTGCACAACCTTGCACAACTGGAAGGAAAAACTTGAGCCCCACATGGGCAAAGTCCCAAGGTTGCTGCTTACCAGCATTGGCTTAATTTTAACTTGCAGTTTAGCCTAAATTCCATTTAGCCACATTAAACTTTCGTCCTATCAGTACATGTAGCCAGAGCAAGCATCATTTAAAGACATTTATTATTTTCATTTTTCATAGGGAGGCAAGAAAGTGGTTGGCGTAAAGGCACCATAAGTGAGAGCTGCAAGCTACAGCTCGCCATCCAGTGGAAAAAACGATTGAACTTTGACTTTATATTACTCGTTGCAAGTTGGGTGAAGGAACCTGAAATGAACTGCTGTTTGAAGGATTTCGATCATTCAAACCGTGGTTTAATATTTGTATAATCTTGGCATTGGTAAAATACATCACCAGTATTAACTAGCAATATACACCAGTAAACAATCGACAACAGTCTTTTGGTACATGGTGGCAATGCTAAGAATCAGATCAGTAGAGTTTTATTCTGAGTAGATTGAAATCTGGCTGGTGTAGTGTGCCTCTGACTCGTATACTTAGCTGCCATATCGCTTATATTTTAGGGGGGTTCCATTCACAATAAACAGCTTCGGTATAAAATATTGTTGTGCTTGTGTGGTCTGTTTTTGTTAACTTCACTCAGGAAAGGCTAAACCCAGGGGGGTGGGGTGGGAGAGGAAGATTGTTCTGACTAGAAACTAGAATCAATTTGACTAGAATCAATCCTTTTCCCAGAGCCTGCATCCCCACCCTTGTACCCAGGGTCTGGAAAGATCCGATTTGATGTCCGAAAATATTGGACTTCCGGTTCAACTGCGCATGCCTAACTTTCAAAAGCTTGACCCAACGAACTACATGGTATTTTACTAATCGATCTTGTAAGGGAACGTTGAGTCTCTCATTTCGTCAAGCCTGCACAGTAAGGAACAAAGACTCGAGGTTGGAGATTGGTTGTGTCCCTTGACCAGAGGGGCACATGCTCTTTGAGACTTGGCTGCCGTGATCGGCTTTAAATAAGATTTTTTTATCATTTACAACAGAAAAACACTAATGTAGCAATAACTTAACATTTTATTTCCATTTGTTTTTAAAAGGATCATCCACACAATCTCATTAACCCTGAAACTGACCAACATCTAAATTCACCTATTTGTTACAATACGTTTTCAAGCAGACAGGTATTGAGAATATGGCAATAAATCAACTAGGGTACATTCTAAAGCCCTTGTACCCCCAGAGGCTTTTCGTGCGCGGTTTCCGTCGCTTGTTTTTTTCCTTATCTCGGGTGAGCGGGAGGTTCCGGAAACAGCCTGAAAATGGGTTGGCGTGCCGCTGGAAGTGTCATGCTGTAACGTAACAAAATTTCGCACCAAATAGGTGAGCGGAAGGGAAAGCCCGAGGGTCTCTATCTTCCCGCCGCCTGGAGCTCCGGGAGGGCGGGAAGATGAGAGACCCTGGGAACGAGGTTGTATGCAGGTATGATATTCAGAGGACGGGAATATGGGAAGGGAAGGGAGAGACTCCTGTTAAAGTAATCGATTGATCGTCGTACCATTTAGGTATTAATCGAGTTCTCCATTCAGCAGTGCTTCCATGTGGCACTTTCAGGCTTTTCCGGCCAAAAATGACAAGCAGGGGCATTCAAAACAAAGAAAAATCACGCTTGGCTTGTTAAAATCGGTTTTTCTTAGAAGCTGTCGCATCGTTTTGCATATCAAATAATCGTTTGTTGCAGAAGGCCCATTGCTCTTGGTTTAGGGCGAATGATAGCGCCTAGTAATCAACCAAGCTTCCACTCTTAGAAGGGCTCATGGATCTAGAAAACTCTCTCATTGTTGTAGCCAACTTTTCGAACTCTTCCCATTTTATGGACTCCAAGCTTCTCTGCATTCGCACTTTGGATTCCAGATGCGAGCAGCGAGACTCGGAATCTTCGAGTCTCAACTTCAGCCGGTCTATTTCCTCGTCTCGTTCATCCAGCTGTGGGGTCAGAAAAAGAAATAATGTTTCAATTAGGTCTCGCTTTTATTGCCCCTGAAACGTAACAGATCCGCAGATGAAGGAAACTGAGGGATAGGTTACAGCGAGGAGACCAGAACCGTGAACACTTGACATTTATTTTTACATTTTTTAACCATTATCCAATGTTAGCCATTCATATAAACAAAAGAATTAGCTTTCTTAGGTGCTGAAAACACTAATCCTTTGGTCATATGCCAAGAGCTCTCATTGGATAATCATAACAAAAAATGTAAAAATAAACGTCAAGTGTTCACGGTTTGAGTGTCCGCACTGTAACAGACCCCGAATAAAGTGAGAGTAAATGTACCGACCCGAGGGCGAAGGTAACAGATCCGAATGTGAAAGTAACTGACCCGCGGGTGAAGGTGAGAGATCCGCGGGTAAACGTGACAGACCCGAGGCTGACTTTCCGGCTGAGTCCACATGAGTGCTGGTGTAATATATACAAATCCGAAACCTCTTCGTTTGTTTTTGCGATGGTGCAGAAGTGACAGGGAAATCAGTGCACCCTACCTTGGCGTTTAAGTTTGCCACCTCGTCCGTCAGAAGAAGTTTGTCTCTTTTGAGAGCGACGTTTTCCGAGTTAGTCGAGTCGTGATGTCCTTCAACTTCATTCAGCTCGTTGCGAAGTTGAGTCCGTCTCAAGTTGGCTTAAAGAAAGTAAAGTAAAAGTTGTTTAATGTAAATAGGGCAAGTTTCGATTGAGTGTCATAAAACCAAACCATGCAAAGTAATTACTTTGGCCAATCACAAAGAACGGAGACAATCAACGTAATTATACACAGCTGTCACAAAGCGCGGGAAAACGTGCACGCGCGAGTCACGATTGGTTTTGGTTTAATTCCGATTGGTTGAAAAATTGGCGCGAGATTTTTAAACCAATGACTGAGCGTAGTAATGCAAAACAAAAGCAATTCACTTCCGCTATCATCAATGTACCTTGTTTTACCTTAATCTTGCCAAATCTTAATTATCCTTTTTCAATTTCGGTTTATCATTCCACTGAAGGTATTTTCATACCACTTGTGATAAAGAACGCGATCTGATATTCTTACCTTCTAAGGATGCCTGTTCTTCTCTTGACAGCTGCGTGAACAGGAAAAAAGTGCGAGGACTTCAGTAAGTTTCAAATACCACTTGAACAACAATAAGTGGAAACGAAACGAAAAGGTCATTAAACAAAATGTTTAACTGAATAATAAAATGTCTTTGCATTTGCACCTGCAATTTTATATCCGTCTTGGCGCATTTCTTATACACTTTCTGAAAAATTTAAACAACGTTAAATGACCAAATTTAAGGTTTTGTCAAGAACGTGCACCAATTTTATGCTACAAAGCTAAAATTGTGTCTTTCCCTTTGGAACTGAAATTCATCGTCATATTTGAACTGCGACCAATTGGAATAAAGAAGCCTGAAAAATTTCAGGCCTCAATGGGATTCCAACCCATAACCTCCGCGAAAAAGTTGGTAAAGCATCGCACCGGTATCGCGGAGGTCACGGGTTCGAATCCCGTTGAAGGCCTGAATTTTTTCAGGCTTCTTTATCCCAACGAAGATCATTTCTCACTTTCATTTAGTGAATTGTTCAAATACCTTTGCAAGCGTTTCCCGGTGATTTTGCTGTTCTATTTTAAGCAGTTCTTTAGTTCGTTCTAGTTCTTGCTGTAAATGCTTCTCGTTTTCTTTCAGAGTCACAAGCTCTTGGATGTTTGCATGTCGACGAAAATCTTTCTCATCTTTGTGTGCGCGGTCCTGTGATAGAAAACCAATATAGCTTTACTCCGTATTCGATAAAACTATTCATAAAAAAGGCTTAAAAAGTCATTAAATTTCTCGATAGTATAAAAATGAAAATAAAAATGCCATCACAAAAATAACTATTTTTGCTTAACAACAATAGACCAATTTCGATATTTTAATATTCAGCCTAAAACAATAGACATCACTGCGAGGCTCCGGGGAATAAATCCCACAAACTCTATAATTTATACCCCGGAGCCTCGTACTGAGGTCTATTGTTTTAGGTCGAATTTTAAAATATCGAAATTGGTCTATTGGGAAACTCTCAAAACCTTCATACAAGTACATGCACCATTTATCTAAACGATAGCTCGACAGTTATGCAAACCCGAGACGCAGTCTTTAGGCTCTTCGGGGGCTCACAGTTCACGGTTCTGCATGCAAACGGTGGAAACCTGAGTCTGTTAATCAGTCACAAACATTTTCTCTGTAGTGCATGTTGCCACTGGCGGGAAAAATCTTAGGAGTTGTGAAATACTAATTTCAAGCAGTAGCCAAACCAAAAAGAAAAATTAAAAAATTGAAACAACTTTGCTAAACTTACCATATCTATTTGTTTTCTAAGTTCAACGACTTGAGCTGATATAGCGGCGTTTTCCTTTATTAACGCCGTGCAGTCATCTTGAATCTGAAAATGGATAACAAACATGAAAATAGTCGATTTTTTTTTGAAATGAAAAATCATTTGAGTGTTTTTTGCGAGGATTCACAAATAAACTCATACGTGCCTTGGTTCTTAAGCTTCTGTCTTGCTCAGCGTTGATTTCCTTCTCTTTCAACTGTAATCTTAACTGCCGTATTTCTTCCTACAAAAAGAAGTATTTATTTCTTGAAACGCAAGTGAACAACTCTTCTCTAAACAATGCTCCTAGTCCCTAAAACAACGGCAAGCATTAGCAACTGCTGCACTAGAAGACCAGTAGAATCACAAGATTGCGAGAGTTGTTACACCATTTTAAAAAGACTGGATAGGTTAGCTTAGCAAACAATAGGTTTGAGGAACTTAATAACAGCTGTGCACGTGCGTTTTAGATCTTGGAACATTTCTTGGCCGTTCCCTGTAAAGCGACAACGCGAAATGTCCAAATTCTACGTAGTATGGAGAACGCGAATGGTGACAGCTAAATTTTCGTATTTCTACTTGGCGTTGAATGCTTTCTTCGCATTTTCAGCAGGAGTTAGTTCCTAAACCAACAGATAAACAAGGTACATCTGAGATTCTCAAGTAAAATATTAATCATTTTTCACAAGGCGTTGTGCTTGACGTTTGGAGCTGACCTGTCAAGACTCTTTCCCCAGGGGCGCCTCGTTTTCGCTCCTACATTCCTTGCCGATTCTTTTCCCGCAGTTTCAATTTCACTCTCGACCCCACTTACACGATGTTGTTACAAGGATTCCATTTTCACTTCAGTGTCGAAAGTAATTCTGCGTTTGCTTAGGATTTGCATTACTTCGCTCAGTGATTGGTTTAAAAATCTCGCGGCACTTTTTCAACCAGTCAGGAATAAACCAAACCTAATCGTGACTCGCGCGCTCAATTAAAACTAGCTCTAAGCAACACAGTTTGTCCTTACCCTAAGTGCTCGACCTAATTCTTCTTTTGTTCTAGTTTGTGAGTCAAAGTACTTGTCGTCCATTTCTTGCAGTTGTGTCTTCAGCTTCAAACATTCCGCTCTCCTCTCTTCTAACTCGATTCGTAGATTGTTCAAATCTTCAGTCTTGCGGTCAAGCTGGAGTTCAAACGTAAAACAAACCATGGTTATTCTGTTCAAAGGAACAAAATAAAAGACTATCTCCAACTCGGTTAGGGCTAACGCTCGAAACGTCAGCTCTTGAATCTCTTTACGGTGGCCAATTGGCATTATCAACCCAGTTGATAAAACCAAATTATATTGTTATACTTCCCACCGACGCAGCACCACAGTTTCTTTAGAAACTTACCCCCTCTATCTCCAACTACCTCCACCCCCCTCGCCCCGACCCCACCCTGCAGAGGGAAACGGAATATAGCATACCTCGACTCTATAGTTTTGTACTTTCCTCTCTGCTTCTTGTAGAGCAGTCAGTCCTTTATCAGCGTCATTCTTGTACTGGTGGACTTGTAGGTCTCGCCTAGCACAGTCGCGTTCATGAAGGTCGGACATCTTTTTCAAGGACACTATCTCATTTACCAGCTGTCGTTTCTCTGCCGCATGGGACTCTGGGATCACGTTATGCAATGTCAAACAACACACATCTTTATTAAAACAATAATATACGTGATGTTATAAATAATCAACATTATTATATATGGCAAGGTGGTCTTGAAGTAAATCTGACATTTTGCCATATGAACTGTTTCCATGGAAACAGTCAAAAGTAGTGTATTTTTGGTTCATTTAGCAGTTCTATCCCTCAGTTATTCAACAGCTTGGATACATACCTTCGGCATCTCTGAGCCGTTTGACGGCAACATCTTTCTCAGCCTCCAACATGTGCATTTGAGATTCTTTCCGAGCGACATCTGAAGATCGCTCATCCACCTGAGACTGAAGATCTCGTAGCTTTCGCATCATGCGGTCCGCTTCCTCAGTGACACGAGGAGGGATGGCTGTGTGTAAAATAAAAAACAATGTGAAAATCATATGTAGCACATATTACAGTCCAATTGGCACTATTGTTAAAATAATGAATATTAAAAGATACAGTGAAATCATTTTTAATTATTTCCTCTCACCTGAAGCTTTCCGTGCCTGTTCACGTCTGACGACAAGAGTTAAGGAAGGGGATCTTGTGCACAAAACAGTTTGCAGGAAAAGCATAATATGATAATCAGGGTTCTCTCAGCCAGGATTTTTCAAAGGGGGGGGGGGGGGGGGGTGGAAATCACACCGTTTGTCACTATGTTGATTCTTCAGCGTTTTTTCGCCGCCACCTGAATATTGTATGTTGTTTACTAAAAAAGTCTCACAAGGGGGGAGGGCACACCAGGAGGAGCCCCTGACTACGCCTTTGAGTGCAGTATTGTTTGTGCATTTATAGCCTATGCGAAGCTGTATCCACCCACAAGGGTTGGTATACTATACATAGCCGTGATTAGTAATTATAATAATAATAATATAATAATAATAATAATAAATTGCAAATTTATATTGCGCAGATTCCATGACGAGATGATCAACTGCGCATTACAACCTGTGGCCCTCGGATTCCCGATCGAATTGGAATTTAGAAGTGTTGGTTTTTGTGGAGGGAGGAAAACCGGAGAACCCGGAGAAAAACCCTCGGAGCAAGGACGAGAACCAACAACAAACTCAACCCACATATGACGCCGGGTCCGGGAATCGAACCCGGGTCACATTGGTGGGAGGCGAGCGCCCACACCACTGCGCCATCCCTGCTCCCCTAATTGGATATGGTAGCTATTTTTGCAGAATAAATTATTATTTACTTATTTTATATTTCACCACTCGAGAAGCAAAATTTAACTAAAGATGAGAAACATTCAGTTGGGATTTAAAGCCCAATCACATATTTATGCAAACTGAAGTACTTCCTGGATAGGGTCTGGAATGTCAAATTTTGGAGCATGGCTAAACTAGGGAAGAAAAAATCACATATTTGGATCTCAAGTATGATGAGGGTTTTCAGAAGCATTCTGCACATGCACCCATACCTAAATTCTTAATAACCACCCCTCGCCCCCTGTGGGAGGCACAATGGCCTTGTGGTTAGTGCGCTTGCCTCTGGATCGAGTGGTCTGAGTTCGAACCCTGGCCGGGAACATTGCGTTGTGTTGTTGGAAAGGCACTATACTCTCACAGTGCCTCTCTACACCCAGGTGTACAAATGGGTACCGGCGAATTTACTGCTGGGGGGTAACCTTGTGATGGACGAGCTTTCAATCCAGGGGGGAGTAGAATACTCTTAGTCATTTCATGCTACGGAAACAGGTGATAGCTTGAAATGAAGACTTGATGTACCTTACCTACTTTACCCCTCACCCCCTAGGGATAACGTTTTGATATTCAGGAGCCCAAGCTGGGTAAAGGTTAATGTCTCTGAACCTTATTTGCTCGGCACAGATCACTGGTCTCAAGTTACAGTCTTTCCCGTAAAACCGTGAACACCAGAAATGTTTATGGAATGTTATTGTGTTACAAAGAAAAAGCCAATCAGGTGTGAGAAAACTAAACCGCAAACAGCAACGGTCATTAGTTTGTGGTTATGAGGTTTGTTCACGTGTCCTGAACTTTGCTGCAATTGGTCACTACACAATAAACATTCCAGAAATTTTTTCTGGTATTCACGGTTTTACGGGAAAGACTGTAACTGACCCTTAAGCTCTGGAAAATTATTTACGAGCCATTTTCAACAAATTTGACAATGACAAGGATACAGATAGTTAGCTTCCAACTCAAGGAAGTAAATTTGTTGCTGAAGATTTCTGATATACTCATTTTCAATATTTCCAAGTTCAGCATTGGAAGTAGAAGATCGTGTATGCTTCCTACAAGAAAGAGAACAAAAAATAATTAGATTAATTAGATTCCCCCTGATAATAAGAAGTGAATGGGCAAGAGATTATATTGAAATCTGTTAAGTCAGTACGTCAGGTAGGGCTGAATACTACACAGGATTTGTGTAGACATACTGAATATATAATTATGCACTATGCTTTCCAGCGTAAATTATTTACGTAATCTTCATCAAGTTATAATGAATTTACTGATACTTACTTACTTATGGCCATAACCCAAGGAGCGTACAAGTTAATTATCTTTTTGTGTAACTTGGTATTAACAGAAATGATAAAACGAAGGTGATAATTTCACTTCAAACAAGTGTGAAGCTGTGATTTCTTTAGATTTTCCTCACTTTTAACCATGGACACATAGCATTTCTGATAGCATATTATACACTGTAGCACTGCTTCACTGAATCGAATCAGGCAGTTGAAAAATCCGTGTCCAGTTTCCTTGTTATTAAAATCGCCTATAAACTGGCTCAATTAAGAAAAGTTCTTCATGACGTCCGATGTAGAGAAACGTCAGCATGCCATTGAAGGAATGTCTTCTAGCACAATAACAACAGAGAACTGCTTTGAATCGAATCTTGGGAGCACACCAGAAACAAATAATTGAACATCAAAGAAGTGTGTAACAAGCTGCGGTAGTTGTGACAACTGGAGAATGTGAAATAATTTTGTTGGCAAATTAAGGTATTTAATTTTCAATTCCCGCATAAATGGTGCTCCCATGGAGTAAGGTAAGAGTTTTTATAACCACAAAAATACTTGGCAATCACCAAAGTGTAACTAATTAACGCACATACCCAGATTTGGAGTCAAACGAAGCAGCTAGGTGTGAATTCCTTCCAGATTTCCCAAAGCTTCCAGAACGCCGTAGATTTTCTGGAGCGCTGCTTCTGAGCGGAGAAGCTGTATAGGACCGAAAATGAAAGCCAGGTTGATTCGCAAATAACACCTGTTTTACTTATTTGCAAAATGATTACAATAGCTCACCAGATCTCGTCCCTTTAGACCTCGAAATCGTCGCCATGGCTGTGGAAGACGAGCAGCAGATGCAACAACAACGAAGATGGCGTCGCGTAACCAGAGAAATGTTGCCGCTGAAAAGTATCGTAGGCTCAGTAATGGCAATGGGCAGTCGTGGTATTTTTGTTAGGGGAGGGGAGGGAGTGAATTCTTGTGAAAGTTATATATGAGAGGATTTTTTTCTTTTTCGTGGAATATTCTTTTATATATTTTCTAAAATAGTTTAAGTTTATTATAATACTACAAATAGTCCCTCATTTTCTTAATGGGTTTGTCGCCCGGTGATCACCCGGTGGGCAGCACGCGCCTAAATACTTCTCGAGCACTGAGCCACGAACGGCGCCTATATTAAAAGTCATGAGAACTTGAACATTATTAAATTAAAGTTTCTGGACGACTCCGTCGACTCGTGACCACAGCAAAACAAGAATGTAACAAGCAATACGAGTTTTCAGAATCGGGAGATTTTCAGTTGTATTTTTCTTGCATCAATAACATACACTGAACCTTTTCAACTGGAAAACTTATTATTTTAAGAGACGTGCTCGATTAAATTAAACTCGTTGTTTTCAAAAAATGCAAACGTTTAATTTTTTATAACTTTTCCTGTTTGTAAACTAAGGCAGTAAGGCGCATGCGTCCGTCAAACTTGTCAATTTTAACAACAACAACGAGGAACGATAACGAGACGATTTTTGCTGCTCGAAAAAAAAAATAATTCCTCCGGACCAATGAACAACAATTCTAACATTTCAGTGAAGCATGAAATTGCTCTCATCAACGGGGTTGCGACAAGGATTTCCAGCGCGATGTCGACGCATGAAAACATATGTTTTGTTGTTATTCCTGGTAATCCCGGTGGCATTGGATTTTACGACATCTTCATTTCAACGATATTTCAAGCAGGAAAGGGAAAATATTCTGTGTATGGCGTTTCACATGCAGGTACGAATTGATTAAAATTCTTTCTGTAAAAAAAGAAAATCGTTCAAGCGCGAGAGCTCTGTTGATGAAAGTTTTTTTGATCTGAAAATAATTTTGGTTTGTGAAAATTTTACGAATCCTTTTAAATTATATCGATGTTCCGTATCCGAATCATATATTCAAATACGAATTTTGCTATAAAAGCGAATTGCTGAAATTCAAGGAAAGTTAGCAAATAAAACGCGTCGATAGCGCTGTATTTTAGTCGCGAAACCGACAATATACAGGCTTATATTTATCAAAATCGGCCATCTGCTCGGCTCGCCGAGTAAAACTAGAACAGAGAACTAGAAAGCACTTTTCAAGCAAAAAGCCGCAACTGCTTCCGTTTTGACGTCATCGATCATTTATTTAGACCAAGAAAAGCTTTTTAACTGAAACAAATTTTTCAAGAAAGGGAAATGGAACCGTAAAGCTCAAAACAAGATAATAAGTTTGTTTTACGCTGTCATTCATTTTCGTCTACTATTTATAATTACGGTTTATCATTATTAATTGATTTTGCGTTAAATAGACTATGGAAATTTGTATAAGTAAGGCTACGTCCACACTAAGCCGGATAAATTTGAAAACGGCGTTTTCGCCTCGAAAGTGGATAAAATGTTTTTTGTCCACATTATACTGTTTTCAAATTGTTTCGCCATCGATTTTGAAACGCTGCCTCGCAAAAATCGCTCAATACATGCAAGAACATGCCCACATTGTCCGAGCAACGTTATTCGATTGTTTTGATGTCAGCGTTTTCAAAAAGTTCCGTTTTCGCCGTCCACACTAACACGCCTAGCCAGCGTTTTCAAATTTATCCACCTTGGAGAGCGTTTTCAAAAAGTTCCGTTTTCGGTGACCGAAAACGCCATTTTAGTGTGGACGGAAGGCCAATCCGGAGAAAAAAAGTTGCGTTTTCAAATTTATCCGGATTAGTGCGGACGTAGCCTAAATGATTCGGATTTTTAGAAAAAGGAAAAGATTCAGATAAATCGTTGTAAAAATATTGTTTTCGAAAATCATGTAACAATTATGCAAGATCTACGAGATTTTACAAGTTAATTTCTTCAGTTACCCGGCAACTGAATGATCAAACCAATTAATTTACTTTTGCGTGAAAGTACTAAATACTTTTTCCTGACCCGCATATTTTATTAAAAAGTGTGTTCTCGGCCCGGTGACAACCAAAAAAACCAGAGCAACTAGTCCAATTGTTCAGTGATATATCTCATCGAATCCTAGGGGTTGAACTGAACATATCTGTTACGTAAAACTAATTTATTACAAATTCGTTAACACTTTTTTTTTCACCAAAAATGAACGAAAAGCCGCGCGCTGCAACTAGGGCCAGGCGCCGATCGGCCGGTCCACTCGTTATGTCATTAAAATGAAAACACGTGGTCCTGGGACGAGGATGGTGTAGGTGATTCTCTTCCTTACTGCGCATAATTTCATCCATGATTAGCGCGCGCGAATTTCTGATCCTAACGAGCATGGTGATCTCTTATTTTTTTCTCTTGCTTTGAATTAAGTAACAACTTTCTTCCTGTAAAATATAAACCAGTTGCGATATTCAAAGTTTAAAAAACTATCATCGCAGGTTCTATTTCAGTGGAATGTCCAGCAAGAGAGTCAATCCTCAAACGACCAAGGAGCGACTCCTGAGGACGGGGAGGACTAGGGCCTTGAGCGCTCGTTGACATAAATTGGTGTCTAAAATTTTGACAAATAGACCGCCACGGATGCAGGCTACAGAAACAGGGATAAGCTCCGGCCTGATGGGCCACTCGGCTCGTATGCAGACACGGACGGCGGAGCGTATTTGAAAGTGGGGGGGGGGGCTTGAAAATGAGCGCCGGTGGCGCAACTTTCTAGGGGGGGTCTGGGGGCATCCTCCCCCAGAAAATTTTGAAATCTAGAGGCTCGGAAATGGTATTTTCAACGTTCTCCATGATGTATTTCTTAAAAAAAGACAACCTGGATAAGTGTAAAATGACAGATACTTTTTGTACTACAGTAATATTTTGGAAGTTTTGTAAATACGAACCTTGTACTAAAACAAAGAATTGTCATTGTCGTAAAAAGTGTGTGTGGGGGGGGGGGGGGCTGAAGCCTCTCCAGCCCCCCCGGCTCCGCCGTCCCTGGCAGACTTAACCTTTTAGATACCTTTAGCCAATCAGATGGGTTAGATACGCAGTGGCACCGCCATATTAGATTTAAGTGCTAGGTAGGGAAGTTGTTGAAGGTTTTTCTGTTCATCTGTAGGTCACGCCCAGGTTGATGAGCCAAGTGGACCCTGTCGATGGAAACACAAACAATGGGACCAAGAACAGCCATCGTCTTTCTCGCTAAATGATCAAATAGAACACAAGCTGGCTTTCCTAGCTTACTACATTCCAGCTCACTGTAGAGTGATTCTTATCGGCCACTCCATCGGCGCGTACATTGCTCTAGAAATGCTTAAACGATACCACGACAAAGAAAAAATATTGAAATGCATTCTCCTCTTCCCAACGATCGAACGAGTGGACTCCGCGCCAAGCGGCAAATTCTGGAAGTTCATCTGCCACTATTTGCATTGGCCGTTTCTTATGGGCACAGTGCTGGTCTCGTTTTTACCATCGTTCGTTCAAAGATGGTCCATAAACTGGTGGATGTATTTAAACAAAGTAGAGAACAAGGAAAGCATAATGGAGGCGGCCCAATCGATGCTGGATTATCACACGGTGGACAACGTACTCGAGATCGGTCGTCAGCTTGCTACGATACGAGAACTGGATTACGAATTCGTTCGGGTAAATCTGGATAAACTTGTTTTTTTCTACGGGCTCGGCGATCCCTGGGTCCCACAGGGCTATTACGAGAACATGAAAGAGAGGTTCCCGGATGGCGACATCAAGCTGTCACGTGACAAAGACATCAGGCATGCGTTCGTGCTGGATACGTCTGAAAAGGTCGCCAAGATGGTGTGGGAATGGATTGAAGAACACATCGGCGATATACAACTGAACATAGTGGTCGACCCCGGCCCAGCAGCGAATAGCAACTGCTGAGACCACGAGATCATAATAACGCTTCAGATGTCATTTGAACAAAAGGACACGTACCCAGGAATTGCTGTCGGGAACTATACCGGCCAACGATGACCGAGTGAGATTGTGAAGGAACGTGACGTGACCTCACGGCGACATGCCTTCTTGTCTTCTGATTGGACAAGAATCGAAAAGAGTTTAGAGACTGCAATAAACTGGTTTCCTGAATGATTGCATGCTAAGCCAGAAATTTTGTACAAGTATCAAAATTCCGAAAAAAAAAATAAGCTCGAAATATATTCCGCGAGTTTGCATGTCCCAATGCCTTGCTATCTTACCGTAATAAAGAAATAACGTTTACTGCCCTCTCGCTATCGTCCAATCAGAAAGCCTGTTCTATAACGAACATTGTATTCATATACATCCTCACAATTCATATTACAACAAATCACTGAGCAAGAGATATGGATGTAAATTACTTTATTGAGTATTCGCGCCTCTTTATTAAGACACTACATCTATTTCAAAAGTATGCTAAAAATACAAAATAGGTTGTAAAGTAAACGCTATAGATTTGAACCCTATTTTGTGTTGGCATTTTTGATTGATTAATATATTCAAATGTATATAATTAAAAATAAATATGACAACTGTTCCCATCAGGAGACTATCAACTAGGAGTGAACGTTTTTCATCCTTCATCCAGCTATTGTAGCAAAGGCTATTTTTAATCAACTTTACTTTCCCTCCCAAGAAGAGAGAGAGCGACCTCTTTTATTTCTGATTGGGTGTTGTGAACCAAAACCAAGGTAAATATTCTGGCCAATGACAAAGGACGGAGACAATCCAATGAAGCAATCATAACGCGAAGCAAATATCTGCAGCCGGCAGGAATCGCGAGAAAAACGTGCACGAGCGAGCAATGATTGGCCCTACGCTTTAATTCTGACCGGTCGAGAAATGGCGCAAGTGTTTTAAACAATGAATAGAGGGGGTAAGTTTCTAAAGAAACTGTGGTGCTGCGTCGGTGGGAAGTATAACAATATAATTTGGTTTTATCAACTGGGTTGATAATGTCAATTGGCCACCGTAAAGAGATTCAAAAGCTGACGTTTCGAGCGTTAGCCCTTCGTCGGAGCGAATCAAGGAATTGTGCGTCGTGTGTCTTTATATACAGAAAGATGTCTTAAACAATCGCTATTTCTTCTCAAATTCAGTTGAAATTTGTGGACAAAACAACGGGCCAAATTCGACGTAAAATCGTTCTAAAAAAGTTCTAAAAATAACCTAGATCCTAGTTGCTCTCGAGTCCTTGGTAATTACCGCACATTAGTGAAAATTTCATTTTTTAAGTCTACAAAGACAATAAGTATACACTTTTTGTAACTCTGTAAGTATGCAAATTGATAGATTTTATTCCGCAGGTTTTAATGGGCAGAATTGATTATAGAAAGGTTTTTTTGCTCTACAATGCAGATGAAATTAAAGAAGGGTTGTGGTTCTGCGCATGTGCCACGGAAGTCCAGATCGCTCGTTTACAGACCAATCAAAATCACTGTTAGAAATCCCTGTAAAATTAAAGTGCACCTAACCCCAAAATATTTTTTTCGCTAAAATAATCCTTTGCACCAGTTCCAAACGCATTGCACCTTTCGTTTCTCCCTTTTACAAAATTCGGACTATATATAGCATTCAAAGGTTATGAAAAACTGTACATCATACGTTCCACGACCGAGTCAGAAGGGGCGTGGGTCTATTCCTGATTTGACGTCACAAACTGATTTGCATCGCATCAAGGCTTTGTAAACATGCATGCAAATCAGTTTGTGACGTCATATCAGGAATAGACCCACGCCCCTTCTGACTCGGTCGTGGAACAAACGATGTACAGTTTTTCGTAACTTTTGAATGCTATAAGTAGTCAGAATTTGGTAAAAAGGAGAAACGAAAGGTGCAATGCTTTTCGAAGTGGTGCAAAGGTTTATTTTAGCGAAAAAAATATTTTGGGGTTAGGTGCACTTTAACCATTCCGTACAACTGCACAACCACCTCTTTCCAACAGCCCCTTAATTTGCCTCATTGGAGACATTGTAGAGAGGCGAGTTTCCCCAGAAATTTTGTGGAACACAATGCACGGAGCATAACCGTCTCTTTTAACAAAAATCAACAATTAAAGCAGCATCTTCGCGCGAGTCGCTAAGTTGAGTCAGATTCGTCCGCGCTGTTAAAACGAGGATATCCCCGTACAGGAGCCCGTCGTGCTGAAAGAAAAACAAACAACGAATATAATTATTTTTGAAGGCAAAACTTCCTTTTCGTTTGACACGGTTTGGCTGTTTTCTCCTGCAACTGTTGTCTCTCCAAGAAGCGTTGCGTGACAAGAAACGTTGCGTGACGAGGAGCGTTAGGTGAGCCGATACCAAAGAGAACAATCACCCTACTAATGCCTTTCACTTTCACGAAAATAGAAAATTTCAACCACCCCCCCCCCCCCCCACCCAACGTGGTCTTACCTCTTCCCGTGTCCCAGTCTGCCTCACTGCCACTTTCTAATGGTGCGCGGTTCCACGGCCGACTCCCTCTTAACTCAGGGGACCCCACTCGGTCATAATTAACTTCGGTCTAAGTTGGAATGATAAGACATTCAATGTAAGTTTTTAAGTTAGGGTGGTAGTAGCATAATTATTAGAAAACACCAAAATAAAGCCTTACGTCGTTGTCGGATGAATATCCGTCGAAATTCCAGGCCTTTTCCGGTTTTCCCGAGTACACCAGGTCGCTACGGCTTGACGAGGCCGTTGGGGGTCTGGAACTGTCCGGCTGATCAGTGGTAAAGGAACCACCCCTGAAAAGGAAAAACAAGAAACTAAAAAAATTAAAAGACGCAAAACATGTGGCGCTTACATTTGTAAACAGACAACGAGTAAAATTGCATACAAATAAGGGTAATTACAGCTTGGTTTTATCAACTAGCCAAAAAGAACTAAAAAGTTAGCACCACCTTGTAAAACAGTACCACATGACAGTACTTCTCAATAGCTTTCATTTGAATGGTCACACACTAGGGTTTCATCCACAGACTTCAAAGTTAGAACCACCTTGTACAGCATAACAAACAGTACCACATGAAAGTAGTGCTCAATAGCTTTCATTTGAATGGTCACACTCTAGCACCAAGATTCCATTACTAGTCATTACTCTCTCGGGTCTTACCTGAACATGTGTTTTCCCTTCACTGGCGATCTACTTGGACTCTGCCACATGTGCTGTCCTTTCCGCGGGCTGTAATCACCTAGAATGAATAAAAAATAAAATACACTTTATTGTCTTCTCATATAAAACGATTTCCCAACAAACTCAGAAGATTCACCTGGTCATTCCTCAGAGAAGCTATTTGTTGTGAGAAAGTTGGTTTCGCGAAGGTTAAAACAGTTTTCAGTTGAGCTTTGAAAACCATCGGGCTTTCTGTGGTTTGCTCAAACCACGCTCTATGATTGGTTAAGAAAGTCGTGCCAACTACCCAGCCAATCAATTCCAATTCAAAACGACCAGCACTTTTGAGTTGATCAAGTGCATTTTCCCACGCTTGGCACCGTTCCCGTGTAATGACTTTGATTTCTCGTTGGTTCAATTGGTTCCTAAACTTTTATAAACCTGCAAACTAAACTCACTTTCTGAGTCGAATCCTGAAGGCCAAACATTAGGTCTGCTAAGTCCCGTCTGAGAAGAACAAGCAATAACATTGTAAGACTTCATCGCTCAGGCCTAGTGGCGCATCAGGCCGGCACATTCAAGTATCCTGATTTTTGTAGCATTACGTGACCTGCAGGAGTATTTCTACTCCCCCCTGGATGGGACGCTCGGCCATCGTACCCCCAGCGTTAAATTTGCTGATACCCATTTATACCTGGGTGAAGAGGCTCTATGAGAGTATAGTGCCACAAAAAAACAATGCAAACCCTGGCCGCTTGATCTGGAGTTGAGCGCAATATATAGCCATTACTAAGCCAACACACATCCCGCTAAACTGAGAGAGTCGAATGAAGTCAAAAGACAACACAACAATAAAAAGCCTTACCGTACTTCCTACTTGGGAAACACTGTCAAGGTTGTCGTCAACTGCAATAAAGTAAAGTAACCATAACAGTTTGTCAGTAGGAATGTCTTTTTTACAGAAGTATTAACACCCTTTAATAATGGTTTTATTTTGTAGAATAGCACGCGACAAATTATGACATGAACTCATTAGGAAGTGAGGATGTCAAACGATGGTGAGGATGAAAACGGATATTATACAAACCTTTGTTATAGGTTTCTCTTATAAAACTGCAAAATTTACTTTTCTGGTAAAATTCTTACTGTATACATTGCTGAGTTAATCTTACCTTCGCTTGCTGAATAAACACTTCCAGCTGAAACAGAACAAGAGGTCATTAAGCTTTAGTCTATAACAATGCTTTCAAACAGAGCACACGAGAAAGAAATTTCCTGCGTTGCCCGGCCACCAATTTTTGCATTAGCTTTTTTGCTTTGTCCCTGCACGAACTTTAAGATAAATTACGTCAGAAATATTTGTAGTCTAATTTTAAGTCTGTATAAAGGTGCATTGTTTGTACTGCATTAAAGGAGTTGAAACCATCAGAATATTACAAGTGCTATGATAGTATTTTTCAAGGATACTCCTTTATCCAATGTTACTATTTTCATGGAAGTTGTTTTTCCTTGTTATTTTTGGGGTGATGTTACAATACATGCATCAAATTTCTTTTTTTTTTTTCGTTACACTGTTGGTCTTTGGGACACAGAAGAGAGATATAATAACACTAATTATCACATAAATATTCATACCATCTGATTTTCGATCACTTGGCTGGCCAGTGATAATTCTGCAAGAACATTAATGAAAAAGAGAAAGATGTCATTCCTATTATCACAAGTGTGGAACAAAGGGAAAATCTTAGTCCCCAACAGGAGTCGAACCCATTCCTTCCACACACCAATCAGTGTGACATGTGACGAGCTACGTCATTTACTGTACCAGGTCCATGTCACAAGCATCTTGCTACAAACAGCAATGTCCAGCGTGCCACATGTGGAGACACATAAAGCCATTTTCTTACCCTGATCAATAGGACATTTATGGCAAGTCAACATGTCATATCCCCTACATCCCAAAAACATTTGAAACTTGACTCCACACCCCTCCCCTCCCTAGTCACACACAAACACACACATCCTCACAAGCACAACCACACAAGCATGGCATAAGATTATTTCCAAGTTAATATATATTATATATACCCGCGAAACTTACTTGGCACATCTTGCACATATGCTAACTCGTATTGAC
The DNA here is from genome assembly GCA_947652115.1 of Blastomussa wellsi. NCBI lineage: Eukaryota > Metazoa > Cnidaria > Anthozoa > Scleractinia > Plerogyridae > Blastomussa > Blastomussa wellsi. Next base: position 1,041,819 of record OX393573.1, on the reverse strand, counting down.
TCTGATGTTGCTGTTCCTTGTTTCACAGACTGCAGGTAAATAACACAGAGACAACAACAATAAAGAAAGCTAGAGAGTGAACAGTCGAATCTCTACAAGCTATATATTTGAACCCAGCAAATCTTGCCTTGAAATCAGTGCACTTACAGTGTACATTGTACATGCATTGTTTACGGTTCAAGCAATACATATTAATTAAATTTTAGTTTCAAGAATTTTGTGGAAAATCAACTGAAGGTAGTATCTCCTAGTTGATGACATTCTTAATTCTCATCAACTATCAGCTTTACAATGTATTAATAGTGTAAGGAGAAAGTAGATGTTAGTTAATCCAGAGAAGAGTGATTAACTATCAGGGCTTGCTTTTCTTCTTCATTTTGTTTTAAAAAGAGTCCAGTCACCTTGGAAAGTTTTGCTCCAGTGCTATTGAAGTTTTGCACTCCTTCGGATTCCAGCTCATCAACATTTTCTGGTGAAATCAAATTACACAAACATCAACTCCAAAAAGAGCTTTAAACAAAGCAAGCATGGTATTTGTCCTGCTAACTTGTTTACATGTTGGTGAATCTGACTTATTAATGACGTCTTTATAGACAATTTGGAAATAAAGGTCTGCAATCAGCTTAAGAACTCACAGAAAACAGCAATGTGAGGGTAACATGCCTTGGCCAAAATCACAACATAGGGTTACCCCTCAGCAGTAAATTCGCTGGTACCCATCTATACACCTGGGTGAAGAGAGGCGCAGTGAGAGCAAAGTGTCTTGCCCAAGAACACAACGCAGTGCCCTGGCAAGGGACTCGAACCCAGTGCACGAACCATTAGGCCACTGCACTTCCCATTTACAGTCCTTTGCATGTTGCTGAATTACTCTTGCTGTGTAGATTATGGTACCTAATAATTCTGTGCCATCATCATGAAGATCTTCGCTATCATTTATTCCATTCATATCTCGTCTACTTGGACTTTTGTTCAGTAGCAGAGCTTGCAGTTGACGGCGATGCTCCTCAGCGGCATGTCGAGCCTTTTGTTTTCTTGACCTGTTGGATCTTAAACAAAGCAATGAATCACATCATTAACTTTAAAAACATAATTTTGAAAGTTGCCAAATGACAATTTATTTCAAAAATGCTTGAAATAAATTAAAAAAGTTCCTACAGAGTACTTGTTGATACAGACATTGTAAAGACATTCAAATATATATTGGTTTCCTCAGCATGACAAATACGTTCCCTTAATTTTCACGATGTGGATTATCTATTCAGGTTTCATTAAGTTTATGTGCAGGAGGTCAGTAGGGTTTTTCAGCCAGGCATTTTAAGTTTTTCTTATAAAAGAAAGTAAACAGAGAAAACAAAAACAGCCGGGCAATGTCATCGCTAAGTCTCGTTAACAGCCGGTCAATTTGCCCGGTGCGTGGTCCTTAATGAACCCCCTACCAATTACCATAAATTGTCCCTGATAATTGAAATACTTACTCATAAGATGCCAAAGATGATGAGTCATTCTCTTCCTCCCTGGTTTTAATTTGCATTCCCATGTTTAACTCCGCTTCTAAACTATCATCAGTATAATTATAGTCGACTGCACCCGCCGATGGAGCTCGTCGATTGTAGATCACATCTCTTTCTGCTGGCATTTCCTGTGAAATTAAAATTAAAAAAAAATAGCATGAGAGGCATTTGAGAATTTGAAATACATGTCAAAACATTAAAAAAATGAAATACACTTACCATTTCACCATTTCTTCCCCATGAAGAAGCTACAAAGAATTCAGTAAAAAATTATTAACAAATATTTTTTGGATGCTCTGCAGCTTTTTTTTGCCACAAGAACTGAACTTAAATTATAAACAACACACTTTCTGACACGACCAACTTTTACAATCATGTAGATATAAGGCAAAGCTAGAATTACAGCTGTATCTAATGCATGGGATAAGTAAAAGTTTTTAAACAATAAGATAAATTTAAACCATAGTATATCTAACCAATCTCGTCCCCAGAGGCCGTGATCCTTTTGGCCAGCATCAAAAATCAAGATATCTGAGTTAAACCACAAGCCCACCAAAAAATGGCCCAAGCTGAGTGGCTGTTGAAAACTTGTTCCTTTACGTACAATCTACAATGCATGCACACAATCAACCCATAACCTGTTTCCAGTTTTTGAAACACTGAAAGCTATAAAATGGATAAAACACGGGCTCTGGAACAAGATTGGTATCCAACATGCAAATGAACTTGATCTACTGACATTCAATGCACAGCAAATCATCTTTGTTAAATACTGGATCTCTCAGTATTACCAGGTATTAATACATCATATGAAAGGTATATTAATATGTCACATGAAACATTTTAACCATTACCCAATACAGGCCTCTGCATTTCAAATTCAGGATCACAATTTACAAGGTGAATAATAATATTAATATTTAATTAGCCATCACTTAAATAAAAGTAAATGACCAATGATGATTTTGCATACGACTACGAATTTGTGTTTATTGATAATCGCTCGGCTTATAGCCAAATATACCTTCAATTTATACTCTCGCAGAACAAGTAGAAAATATTTTTTGGCAGAAATACTCGGCTATAAGCCTAACCCAAAATCTTGTTCAAATCTTACCAGTTCTCAGTTTAATTTGGTGCAAAAATCGCTCGGCTTATAGGCGAATAAATACAGTAGTCAAAAAACTAAACTCCACTCACATCCTTTATAGTACCTCAAGCCCTCGTCAGTACTCTTTGTTGCACTTTGCTGCATGTTGAACCACTCATCAAAATCATGCGATGGTACTGCAGTCTTGTGATTCCATTGAGGTTTCTCATTATCACTATAGGAAGGTGCTACAGTTGGCAAAAATCAGAGTCAAATTAAAATGTTGGGTTAGAAGATTGCAATGCTGTAGGCAATGGGATAATGTAAAATTACAAAAACGTTTGTGCTAGGAAGCACGATAATGTACACTGTAGTGAAATATCAATGAAAATGTGAAAAAAAAGTAGTTATCATGGGTTAAGTAACACCCATACAACTGGAAATTTACTTGAGATGCAATTTACATCCTTGGTAGAGAGAGTAGGTGTGACAATGTACAAGAATTTCCTCTCAATCAGGGTCCAGTTGTTCAAGGAACAGACAACGCTATCTGTTGGATGAAGTGTATGGTTTGTTTCTAAAGTCAATATTTCAATTTTTTATCGAGTAGATAGTGTTTTCCACCCTTTGAACAACTGGGCCTAGGGGTCTAAAGCACTAACCATTAGAAACCATGCACTGCACATTAAAAATCACCCAAAGTGCATTAATCCTGAAGCCGAAATATACAGCTTTGGCAGGTCACTCAGGGTTTTCCTTTTCAAATAAAGTTGAAGTCGATGAAAGCGAAGCTGGCAGAGAAAGCTTGTATAAATGATATAACTTTTAAATTATATAATAGCAAGGATTCTTTTAGTTGCCGGCGACGGAGCCGTTCACATGTGGTGAAAATCACTGGTCGCTGGCCGAAAAGGAAAACCCTGGTCACTCCCAATAATCCTACATGTAGTTACACCCTGGAGTTTGCACGCAATAAAGCTAACACCACATGTACCTTTCCTCGCTGGTGGTCTCATGTTGTCCCTGTCGACTATAGCATCAATACTCTTTGCTGGTTTGCTTCCACTCAGCCAGGGACGAGGGTAGTCTCTGCCCGCAGCTTTAGATGAACTGCTTGGACGAAACTTTGATCCCTCAGTGTGTGAATCAGGACCGGCCCAAGACTTGGCTAAAACACCTCTGCCTAGTGTTGAGTAAAACAGCACAAAGAGTTGTAAAACTATAATCTGTAAAATTGTGGTACTTCAGATGACAGGTGTATATTACCGGTAGTAAGGTATTAAATATGCCCAGTTGTACCTTCGTCAAATGAACGTCTTGCGACTGGTGTCCCTGTAAGGCCCAGTGATCTTGCAAATGATGTCTTTGATCCCGATGGTGGCAATGATGACCCTGGACCCTGCTAGAAATAAAATAAATATACATTTATGCATCAGGTTAATTAATGCAAGTGTTACAAACTCACTTGATTATACAAGAATAAATGGGTGGAAATATCACTCATGGCTACCAGCAGCAATTTATCCAAGCCGCACACGTGGCACTATCTTTTGTTAAAACACTGTGATGTACGAGGTGGCCTCAACTATAAGCCTGGTGGTTTCCAGAGGTCACCTTGCCATATATTAAGCCCTATATATTTTTGTAATGTTATGAAAATAGGCAAATTGATAACTTATACAGAGACTCAGGTTCCAGTGTTGGGCAAGAAAAAATGTGTTGTTCCAGAAAAAAAATATCATTGTATACTCCCCCTGGCAATTTCAGATTAGGTTTGTACTTTCCTTTTAAAATTTTGGCCTTTAAGACTCCTTTACCCCTTGGAATTTTCAATGATCCTCCACATGATTTTCTGGAACCACACAACTTTAAAATTAATCTTGCTCCCTTGACCAGAGAAAATTAATCTTACCTTAGCACCTCCTTCAGAAAACAGCCTTTTTAAGACTTTTATCAGATATGCAATTGGATCTTCAGGCGTGTCCTTGATTACTTTGGCCATCAGGTCCTTAAAAAACAACATTCAGTGTTTCTAACAAGCACTGACGGCCAATGAAAAGTGAAGGCAACTTCGCTCTACTTTGCTTTGAAAAGTCAAATACTTTTTTCCTAAATTTGAAGAAATTAAAGAAAGATTCCCAAAAAACAGTTGATTACTCTACTCAAACCAGCTGCCTCCATCATATTTTATTGAAACCCCTATACATTGATCAATGTAACCATCTCCTTAAGAAAAATAGGGATGAGAAAATATTTATTTTCTTTACATTCCACCAAATTCTCATTTTTGGAAATATATAGGGAAGATATTTGTCTACAAAACGTTGTGATTGTTATTTAAACTGCCAACAAGTTAAACAAAAGAGCTCTTTGTTTCACCAGCCAATAGTTTTTTGGCTGGTATACATTAATAACAAAGTCAATGGCTGACGTCATGGACGTTGTTAAGCTTATATCATTTATAAATCTTCAATAAAATATAAAATTGGTTAGATGTTGCGGAACACTGAAACTTTACAAACGCAGTTTTCTTTTCTTTTTAATATCATTTATCCAAAAATGCTAAGCTGATTTATCAGCGTAATCGATAAATAACAGAAAACAAACGGTATACGTCTTTTTATGCGTGTAATATTTCATTGATAGTATAAAGCTAAAATTGAGTCCAACTCATCAGATCTAAATCGTTACCTCAAATAAAGCTCCTATGCGGTGTCTTTCTAAGTAGAATTGTACTTGTTGTGCACTCATGGTTTGAAGTCTACTTGCACATAAACAAGAACATCATGCTATATAGATTGTTGTTTGCCCGCCATTTGTATCCAGGAAACCGTCCCAGGATTCCTCATTTCACGACCACAAAGAACTATGGGAGTTTATAGGACACTTTATTTTCGATTATATGAAGAAAATTGTGTTTCGTGGATTCAGGCAAGAACCTGGGGTGACAAATCTGGTGACAAATACAAGAGGGATTTGGAATGTTTTGTGCAAGTCGGGCAGTTCGAATTTTTGGGCGCAGAGGGCGTTCTATAGCTCTGCGAACAAGTATTTGTGAGCTGCATTCTCAGATACACCGCAGAACAGTTCTTCTGTGGTCTGCAAGGTAAGAAAAATTCTTGATTTATAGCAGTTGCTGCCGGGCGCCTAGTAGTCATCTGCTTCAGGTCAACTTCTGCACTTTGATCATGCCTTAATTTTTGACTGTATTAGATGAAAGCGAAATCAAGCGGATCGAGATTTATTGTGCCGTGGCTTCAATCTCGTGAGAATCGAGTGAATAGCGTATGATTTCATCAGAAGTGTTCTTTTGTTGAAAACTACATGTATTCCAGCTCAAAATGCAATGCAATATTTGATTCTGTTGGGACGGGCCAGAAGTAAAGGGTGTAACGAAAACTCAGACCCCGAAAACTCAGACCTCAGACCTCAGACCCCGAAAACTCAGACCCCGAAAACTCAGACCTCGAAAACTCAGACCCCGAAAACTCAGACCTCGAAAACTCAGACCTCGAAAACTCAGACCCTCGAAAACTCAGACCCTCGAAATTTATAATACTAAGGGGAAGAACTCGACTCATGATCAATTATTTACATGATGCGTACTTTACCGTGGTCACGCAATCAACCGACGACAAAATATAAGATGGCTAGAACAAAGAGAGATCTTCTGCGTGTTTATCGACGGCTGTCGATCAAACGTTAAAAGGAAAAAAGGAACGGAACAGCTGACCTTTACAGACTTTAATTACTTTTTACTGAAAAATACTGAAAAAAAGTACTAGCCAGAACGGATTTCCCTAAGACGTCGAAAACTCAGACCCCGAAAACTTAGACTGTTAGAAATACATGACGCGTGCTTAACATGGTCACGCAATAAATAACAATAGCCAGTACGTTCTTTAATCACTTTTTACAGTCCAAAAAAAGTAAAGTCTATTCAGAACAGATTTCCCGTGTTTGTAACTGGAGAATCGACACAGTCACAAGATCATCTTGGACATGTTTTGAAAGTGTAAAAAACCTTTGGTTGATCACACCACGAGAGAAAGTGTGACACACGATCGTCGCCAGGAGAAATAATACTACACAATATAAAACAAGAACAACTGTTTGCTGGAAATACATGAAGTCTGATAAATGTAATACGCACAGTCCATTTTTATGTTTACATCAGTTCCAGGCTATTTTTTTTTTCGGAAACCGCAAAACGAGTTGACTCAATAATACTTGTAATCTAAAACTAATTGACCAGCTGCCAGCTCGAGCTCAGGAACACAGGTGGCATGACAGCAACATTTAACACTAAAATGTGGTCTAACTAAAATTATGTAAGGATCAAATGATATATATACGGTAACTATAAACGGTGAAATGAAACGAAGCGGGTTATAATCGTTTCAATATCTTACGTATTTGCCGCATTATCAGTGTTTATTAATTTCTACATAAAAACTGTTCTTCAATCTTCACAGCTAACATAACAGTAACAATACATCACCAACGGACGGTTTTCCAATGTCAACATCATTAACAGATAGAAATGGTTTTGACGCCCGGTAAACATCAAAGGAGCAAACAAAAAGGCACGATTTATATTGAAAGGTCCACTTATCCTGTACATCTTTTGTTTTGTACTCATGCACTATGCCCTACCCAATCGTAATGTTCCTATTGGTTTAATAGTTGCATGAACACATGTTACCGCCTATTGTATTTTGCCATGTTTTGTGCATGGTCATATCCGGCTGCGATTAGCGTCACTCTTTATTTTTATCACGCAACGCACCTCGCAATTACTTGGATAAAATGGCATAAACTTATAAAGCAACCAGGAATTAATACGAAGGTTAAGTATCAGTATCTACCATTGGAGTTATTTTTCTTTCCTCGGCAGATTGTATCGACGAACAGCAAACAAGTCGGCTTGTAGCAATTCTGCCGGAATCACGCACATCAGCTTGTTTGCGGTTTCCGAAAAAAATGTCTGGAACTGACAATGCACTGTGCTTATTACATTTATCGCGCTTCATGTATTTGCAGCAATGGTTGTTCTTGTTTTATTTTGTGTAGTATTATTTCTCCCGGCGACGATCGTGCGTCACACCTTTTCGCGTGGTGTGATCAAAACAAAAGATTTTTACACTTTTAAAACATGTCCAAGATGTCATCTTATGACTGTGTCGATTCTCCAGTTACAAACACGGGAAATCTGTTCTGAATAGACTTCACTTTTTTTGGACTGTAAAAAGTGATTAAAGAACGTTCTGGCTATTGTTATTTATTGCGTGACCATGTTAAGTACGCGTCATGTATTTATAATTATAAATTTCCAGGGGGTCTGAGTTTTCGGGGTCTGAGTTTTCGAGGTCTGAGTTTTCGGGGTCTGAGTTTTCGATGTCTGAGGGAAATTGGTTCTGTGCTAGTACTTTTTAATACAAACTGAGTTTACATTTAAATAAATTTTTTCCCAACTCTTTTATTATTTAAGTAATTTAAGTCTGTAATTTTTTCCTGTTAACGTTTGATCGACAGCCGTCGATAAACACGAAAGATCTCTCTTTGTGCTAGCCATCTTATATTTTGTCGTGGGTTGATCGCGTGACCACGGTAAAGTACGTGTAATGTAAATAATTGATCATGAGTCGAGTTTTTCCCCTTAGTATTATAAATTTAGAGGGGTCTGAGTTTTCGGGGTCTGAGTTTTCGAGGTCTGAGTTTTCGGGGTCTGAGTTGTCGGGGTCTGAGTTTTCGAGGTCTGAGTTTTCGGGGTCTGAGGTCTGAGGTCTGAGTTTTCGGGGTCTGAGTTTTCGTTACACCCCAGAAGTAAACCGTATTATTAGTGGAAAGCTCTTTTTTATGATTATTGTTTGTTTTTCAGAGGTTCTTCACGGTTTGGATCTGTGTTATTTTCAAATCTTCCCAAATGGGGCTTTCGATGGTTCAGCTCAGAGGGTAAGTCGAAGCATATTTCATCAGTCACACAACAGGGGGAGGTAGGTATATGACAATTATTGCATGTTGTATCTACCACCCTTCTTATTTTGTAGGTGGTGTATTGTAAGTATGTTGGTAGTATTTTGTTATTGTTGTTGTCAGTAGTATTATGTAACCAATTTGTTCCAAATTGAAAAATTGTACCACCCTCCCCTCCCTGTTTATGATGTCATATAGTTTTTTGCACACATTATTTCTCAAAAATGACATGCAATCTAGATCAGTGTTTCCTAAGTAGAAAGAGGCCTGTCTGCTAAAATTCAACAATTTTTGAGCTGGGGATATTCTTACACACCACCTTTAAAATGTTGATATGAGGTGTTAACACAGATAATTAAATTACAAAATGTCTAATAAATTCATCAAAAATATTAAACGCCTGTATCTCTTTTCTTATCAGGTCTACCCTCTCACACAAAAGTGCTACTACCAGCTCTATCGCCGACTATGGAGATGGGAACAATTGTCAGCTGGGACAAACAAGAGGGTGACGAGCTTAGCGAAGGAGATCTCTTGGCACAGATAGAAACAGACAAGGCCACAATGGAATTTGAAACACCTGAAGAAGGCTTCCTGGCGAAGATTTTAATACCAGCTGGAACTAAAGATGTACCAATAGGAAAACTGCTTTGTATAATTGTAGAAAATAAAGATGACATTGCAGCATTCAAGACCTACGTTCCTGAAGAAACAGTCACACCAGCTGCAGTAACACCTGTAAGTAGTTAGCAGTTGTTTTGCTGGTTAAGAAATGTTTTGGCCTTTAGTTACAGTGGCAGATCCAAAGGAAGGTGAAAAGGAGTTATTGGGAAAAATTGCTGAATGAAACCATTGTTGGTAAGAAATAACGGGCCGGGGTAAACTTGGACGTGTACTGTTGAGTGGTGTTGCTGAAAATGTTCTGCTCCCTTATTTAAGAAGAAAAGAAAATTAGACAACACCAATTTTTATATTTATTTATTCTTTTCACCCCTCTCTCTTTCTCCCCCCCCCTCCCCCTAAAAATGACATTGCCCCTGTTTTCAGACAGTTGATGTAAGGCATATTTGAAGAAATTAAACCAGTGGAGGTGAAAATTAAACTACAACATATACATTATTTTCCACCTTGTTGTCAAGAACATTAGAAGGGCATTAGAGGAAGGATCTAGCATTAGAGGAAAGATCTAGGTGGTGCCCTGATTTAAGGGTGCTTCTGATCATTGTTTTAACAGAAGGCCAAGGAAGGGTATGAAAGGATGGTCACTAACTTCTCCTGAAATGCTTATGAGTAGATTTAGCCCCTGAATTTGGCTATCACAATAGCCAAATAATTTTGGCCACCACATGACATGATCATTTGAAATCAGACAGCAAAGTGAACAGAATTCAGAAAATTCATGACCAGCAACTGCAAGGAATTTTGTTGATAGGTTGCAAACATCATATGCCTTTAATTTTTTTTTAGGAGACAACTTCCTCTCCTGCTGCTGCTGCTCCAAGCCCATCCCCACCCCCCACTCCATCAGCCCCACCCCCCACTCCTCAACCTGTAGCTCCTGCCCCTCCCTCACCCCCTCCAGCTGCACATGGTGGCAGAGTATTTGCCAGTCCACTTGCTAAGAAGATTGCTCAGGAGAAAGGAATTGAATTAAATGTGAGTTACAACTTAATTCTTAGAAATTATATTATTAATAATAATAGCTAAAACTATATTCTTTATAGTGAGCTTTGTGTCTGTATCCCTAATATGGATCTTGCTTTAACCCTTTGGCGCCTGTGCCGCCCGTAACCGCCCATGCGAAAAACACCCCTAAAATGCCTGTGCCGCCCGTAACCGCCCGTAAAAACCGCATGGTGGCAAATGTCCGTTCCCTCCCTCCCTGGAGGTTTTTTGGTTTCCCTATTGTTCTAGAGATAATAACGGCAAATACACCAATCAGAATCTGTTTTCTGCGCATATTTTTAGGGTTTTCTTGGGGTCCTAGAGAGAAGGTTTTTTTGTCTTTACTCGTGCGCTCAAAAGAACAAGAACATGATGGCGCATCACGGCACGTATTTACAAACTTCCAAGGCCATGCTTTCATTCTGAATACGAAAAATTTCCTCTTTGTAGTTAAAAATGAGGAGGAGAAACACAGATTGATTTTTTAGTGGATTTGAAATGGAAAATCATGAAGAATAGACTGCTTAAACCTCGCTGATGAAGGATTTATCTATCCTTTTACGGCCTTGAAGACATGATGTCATGGCGCTTACAAACGTGTTTTGAATTCGAATCACGGACCTGTACACGAAGTTAATGAGGCTTTTCAAGACTTTTGAACACAAAATGGTAATGTACAATGTTGCTTCGAATTTGTATGGAAGTTTTAGAAAGATCGGTAAAGCCACTGGATTATGAATTGAATGCAAAAGCCGTCTGCTAAAATTTGAACTTTCCACTTTTAGCATGAAGCCGAGTGAGATGTGAATAAACTAATTACGCATGCAGAATTGCACGGCTTTGAAATTTTCAATATTTTGATATGTTGAGTACATTTCTTGGGTTCATCTTCAATGACATTTAATTTGAAGCAAAGTTTATTTGAAGTTTCTATCATATTTCAATCTTTTGTTCAAAATTTTAGCCTTTTTGGAGCGAACAGATTTGGCACTTGCACGCACATGCTTATCTGATTGAGACGTCCCGTCTTCGTGTTTAGGCTTTCATTTATTTAAGCGCTTTCAGTCATGAAAGGAGTTTAAAGATTTATAGTCATTGCTTCAGAAAATACAAAGGAACATTTTTAGTACGATTTGAGCTAAAGGAAGCGTAGAAAGCGTTGCTAGTGTTCGTTTAGTGGAAGGAACTTTGCAGTTTTGTGACCGACACTCGACTGTTTCACGCAACCATGATATGTAAATAAATTCACCGTCTCAAATTACCGCTTCACTGCAGCGAGAAAGTGCTTCAGTACTATTGAAATAATGGCAGTGATATTTGTATAGAATAAAAACCTACCTTTTTCCAAAGTATTTCAAATTGTTTTTAAGATTTTTTACAAACTTTCCGTGTTTTTCTGTGCTCGAAAATTTCGCGCAGAAGTGGAGAAAATTTTATTGCTGTTTGTAAGTCGTGTTTGGGATCAGTTTATCACGGCTGATAAGCTCTTTACTTAATAAATTAGTCTTTCATTATATCTAGTTGAAATAAAAGTTAACTTTAGAAAGAATTCATTTCTCTGAATTTACTGCGCATATGGTTTATTTTTTCCACCCGGACGTGTCCACTGAATGCTGCAAAAGAGCCAGGCATTTGGGGGTGGGTGCGCGCTAAAAACCTTCAGGCGTCAATGGGTTAAACTACGTTAAAGAAACAACTACAGTATTGATCCAAAGTTTGTCATCAAATGTAAGGCAACCCACATTTAAATTCCTGACTATGTATGTGACTTCACTAGCCCTGGGCTACTGGATAACATGTTTGTCACATCCTGATAGTCAATGCATTTCTGTTTCATGTTAACAATATTAGTGTGTTTATCTCTCTGGACTCTGACTGGTAACATTATTGTGTGTCTGCCCTGCCTCATGCTGATTAGCTTTGTGTGTGTGTGTGTTCAGTCTCTACAAGGAAGTGGTCCTGGTGGCCGAGTTGTAGCACAGGATGTTTCAGCTGCTGCGCCTGCTGTTAAAGCTGCTGCACCCACTCCAGTTCATGTGCCAGGTTGGTCTTTATTTGCCATGGCTAGATTTACAAAGTCTGTCACACCAGATTACCTTGGCTAACAAAAAGGTTGATCAGCCTTTTAGTAACAAATTTAAGTCCCTCAAGTTTGTACAACAAGTGTAAATATCTCCTTTGATTTTAAATGAGTCATAATTATTTGATTCTGCCCTTTGTTCATGTTTTTATGACTTTTGTTTGACTGTTCTATTGGTTACAGGAGCTGAATTTACCGATATCCCACTTACTAATGTCAGAAAGGCAAGTGAAATATCTGTCATTATTAACATTTCAGGGATTGTCATGTTCATCAGGGTTGTCCCTAATGGCAATATAGTTTAAACAGCATTCTTTTATTAGGGCAGATTAGTAATCAAAAGCAATTGTTGCCAGTAATAAAAATATCATCTGTGCTGGCCACCTCTTTGATTTCAAGTGATTTTTCCCAGGTTATTGCTAGACGCCTCCTCGAGTCCAAACAGACAATTCCCCATTATTATTTGTCAGTTGATATCAGAATGGATAATTTACTTGAGTAAGTTATGATTTTGCTATTTTTACAGTCTAATAATATTAAAACCATTTCCTTTTATTTTAATATTACTTAAAGCCTGCAAAGTGGTGTATCTGCTTCAAACATTTTAAACATTGTTAAAACAGACCTGAACTTGTGCCTGGTATGGTTGAAACATGTGATTTTTTTTGTGTCAGGATCTGTGACTGTGTGCAAATGCCTCACTCTCTTTTGCATATAACATCAAAGGCTCATATGAGTCAGCTCATTGATGAATTGGTTTAATTCAGGTTTAATGCATTAATTGAGTGAGTGAATGAGTGAGTGAGTTGCACTGACAACCGTTTCTAAACCTCGTAGCATGGCTACATCATCCATAAAATAAAAAAATGTCAAGAATAAATTATACTGCATGTACATTTATACCAGGGATTCCAAAATGTTTTGAAGTAGGTGTCATTGGCTGGTAGAGTAGGCGGCTGTTATAAGTGAGCTTTTTGTCACAAGCTGATCGCTATAACCAGAGTAGCGGGCGGCATAATAGTCAAGTAGCCGGTGGAACTCCGGCAGCCGCCGCCTTGTTTTGAAACCCCTGTTATACAGGTCTTTGTAGTAGCATTGAATTTTTTTATTTTTCAGTGTAAGAGAGCAACTGAATTCTGATGCTAATGGTGCATACAAACTTTCAGTGAATGACTTTGTTCTCAAAGCTTGTGCACTGGCTTGTAAAAAAGTTCCTGAAGCAAACTCCTCGTGGATGACAGATTTCATTAGACAGTAAGCTTGTCATGTAGTCTCCTTTCTAATTAAATCATTGTTATTCCAACCTGTACATGTATCTTTAAATAACAGTTTAAATGTTATATTTCCCGACTAGTAATCCCTGTCAATATGAATTATCTTGATATGATTTTTCTGTCATCAAAAGGATCTAATTAGTAAGTCTTTGAAAGATTATGTTTCCTGCAAATAACACCGGATACTAAAAAAAATGAAATTCCAAGTGTTTCCAACAGGAGTGAGATGTTCACTGGACTTATATGGGACTTGTGGCGGCTAGAACATTAAGTTTACGACAAACGTCCTCATAGTTCTAGGATTTGAATGTCATTGTGATGCTTTTAAGAGATGATTTTTTATCTTTTTTAGACATCACAATGTTGATGTTAGCGTGGCTGTTAGTGCAGATTCTGGACTAATAACACCAATTGTCTTCAATGCAGATAAAAAGGTGAGGACACCACAATTTTCAAACAGTATGATCACTGAAATGGAATTATCGTTTGTGTTGAATTTTCATTCCTCTACAGGGACTGCAAGACATCAGTGCTGACATAACAATGTTAGCTGAGAAGGCTAGAAATAACAAACTTCAACCACATGAATTCCAGGGAGGAACAATTACTGTATCAAATCTTGGAATGTACGGCGTCAAGAATTTCTCTGCCATTATAAACCCACCACAAGTAAGTCATTTGATTTTTAAGCAATACTTTTTCTGTGTTTTGCATGGCATGATCCTCATCACACCTCTGTGACCCATAAGGCTGATTCCAGGGTCCTCACTATCTATGGCAGTCCTCTCGAGTTGGCAGGAATCCAAAACGTCGCAACCGTGTTTACCGGGTACATATTTTTATCTAAACATGCCTAGTGACCAGTGAGTGTGTTGTAAAAACCAATATTTTACACTGTGACCTCTGTAAATATTTTTTAAGTAAACTCAACATTCATTGTGGTAATTATTCGTTTTACAGGCTTGCATTTTAGCCATTGGAAAGGCTGAGAAGCAAGTGCTGGTGGATGAAAATAGCGAAAAGGGGTAAAGAGAATTCTTCTGTACATACAAAGAAAAAGTTTGTGTTTCTCCATTTGATATCATGACTTTTAGTGTTTGCATAAAATTTGAAAACCCTAAATGCTGATCTTTACCAATAATTTTATCAATAAGAGAAATTACCAAGAGTATTGTAATTGTAATCATTATGTTTACAAAGTAGTAATTCCAATCAAAACTCAAAGCAACATATAACTTGTCCAGCGCGCGCACATCAAGCAACGAATGGTACAATTATTATTTTCTCTGGATTGGCTAAAAAAGTAGGAAGATCTCAATTTTCTTGCTGAATTTGTTGCAAAAGCTTTCGTAACCAATGGTTTTGCCTAGTCAGGAAACACACCTAACACTAAAATTCTTGCCGTCCTAATTGCCGGTTTTCTCGAAAGATTGGATGACCAAACTCGAAGCAAACTCGAAGCGTCGATGACGTTACTTGCAAACCAAGAATATTTCCTCCAAGAGCGACATTTGAAATCGATAGATGCGCCAAATGCATCAAGGCAATTCGTACGTAAAATATGAATTGTTTTTCATCACGTTACGCTGTAGTTTTATCTAAAGGTTTCTTTCCTTTTATTTACCAAACAGGTACACGTCTGGAACAGTGATGTCCGTTACACTGAGTTGTGATCACCGTGTTGTTGATGGTGCCGTTGGAGCACAATGGCTTGCCGTCTTCAAAAAATATTTGGAGAAGCCTCTAACAATGTTGTTGTGATGGAAAATTCTGTTAAAACTATATAACTATTGCGTCAAAATTATATTACTTCATCGCGTGGTGGTAAACACGGCAGACCTAGTCTGAACAATGAAATGTGCATATTTTAAAGAGACTGAGTATTTGTAGAAAATTAAATATCGTTTTGTCGGTGATGAGGAGGTTTGTGATGACTTTCGTTATAAATCACGTGCCTGTCGTGGTAACTACATTGGTAGAGTGTGATGATTGGTTTAAAAGAATCGAGCAACTTGAGCTCTGGCCATTCAGAACGAAGCCATTTTTTTTGTTTCAACCAATCAAGTTGACTAGCTCACAAACCAAAATCAAACGTCATCTGGTCCACGTGCTGTCCACGTGAATATTTCCCGCGCTTTCCGCGGATTGTATGTTTTCCCGCGCTTTCCAACAGTACAGTAGCCTGTTTTCCCGCGCTTGCCGCCGGTAACGCGCTTAGAAACCACGCAGTTTTTTTTGGACCCTGAAATAAGTTTCCAGGTTGCCTTCTACCTCAGTTTCAAAACGAGTCTTGGTGCGCAACGAGTTTGATCTTAAAAGACAAACGACGTGTGAGTAAAACTCATTTCCATATGAAAGGTTATGCACCAAAACTCGTTTAACAGAGGAATACAGCATCTCCGAAATAGCCATTTGCTCCTTGTATCACGCACCTCTATGATTCGTGTTTTCCCTTCTAAGAGCTGCGTATCGCCCCTCTTTCTTTCAAAATCCGTCTTTTGCATCTTGCAATCATGTTATAAACGTAGTTATCTACAACCAATTTGTGGTATAAACATTTACATCCACGCGATATTTTTTGCTACTGTGTTATAATTATATTGATTAATTAAATGTAATATTACTTAATTGTTAATAAAACTCTTTTCAATTAAACGACATTTGTCCTATTGCAATCGTACTGCGATTTGGACAGGTGTGTGAGGAAGATTTCAAATGGGAATTAAATGAAGCTCTTTTTGAAGACCATTAACCGTAAAAGTCCCTGTCTATAGTGATATATAAGTACCAAAGCTCGAAGAATGCCATTGGAAAATATATTGGCTAATTTCTACGTACATGTAGTTTGAAAAGAGAAATTGTTTCCTGTTGGGAAGGAGAATAAAATTTAAAAAGACACCCCTCTGTAACAGACCCACTGAAACCCTACCCAGTGGATTATTTTCCCCTACGCAGCGGAAATTTAGTCTCCCCAGTACCCAATGAATATTTTGATTTTACCCAGTGACTGTGCGGTGTGACCCAGCGGACCGTATTTTGAAAAACGAGACGACCCAGTGGAAAATTAGCCAACCCGGTTACTTTTTTTCCCGAAAACCCAGTGAGGATAAAGATTCTACTGGGTCTGTTACAGAGGGGTGTAAAAAGTTGCGTTGGTTTTGGAAGTCTGCGCTCGCCAGTTCACTCGTTCACTCCTCTTGATTACTGTCCCATTGCATTTATCACGAAACCTGAAAGTCTTTTGAGGGGGTGTTACTGAACTTTCTCGAGTAAACATCGGGTGGATGGGTCCGTTTCGGTGCAGCCCGATCAGAATATTGGGTCCACTTTCTGCAGGCAGTCTGCTTTGACTGGTCGAACCGAAATTGAGAGGACCCTGGGAAAGAGGTTGTAATTGACCGTTTCATTTTCACGAACTGGTTATTTGCCTTTCTTCAGCTCGGCAGATTCCCGTAGATGTGGTTAAATGAGAAAAGGAATGTACAATGGAAAGACAAAATCCTTGGAAAATGTCATTTAATTTTTGACAGGATTAGAGCCTGTGGTAAATAAACGCTTTCAGCTCCGACCTAAATAATTGGCGTGGCATCCCAAAAACGGTTGCGAAGGAGACAAAAACATCTTGATCATTATCTATTCACCTAGCCTCCTATGCAGGCGTTATTAGGGGATTGCGTTTCCACTTGTCCTGCAATCCCCTAAATTTTTCAAAATTTGTAATCCGTCTCAATCTTCTCCATCCTTAGCCATCCTTGTTCCTTTTTGGTTTAGTATCACCTCTTTGGTGTTTTCCTTCCTTGGTAAACTATTAGTTTTAGGTTTCCTACGTTTTAAGGGTATCTTGGTTCGTCGCAAAAAATGAACTTGGCATATGTGTGGTACACGTTTTCGCCTCTCCGATAATTCTTTGCTGTAAAAACAGGCGTTTATTGATATTATATACAGAGCAATTCCATAAAACAAAAATTTTCGCAATGGGCGTAATCTAGTTTAGAAACAACTGGTTTATCCGACGAGGTAAACGCGGGAAGACGCGGAGCGACAAAAGTTTTCAAGAATTGTCGCACGTCGCTCCGAGTTTAACGGCGTTTACCTCGTTTAGCCCTGACTAACGGCCCCTATAACAAAAGCCAAGGTTAAATAAGGGTAAAAGTCTCTGCGGAGGAGAGAGTCTCCAAAGACCATGCGTTATTTCTGCCATGTTCGTCCTTAAATCCTCCACCAATCAATGTCATCTTTGTTCCATTTTGCTTTCTCAAATCTTAAAGTTATTTTTGCCTTTAGTGAACCATCGAGGTGGAGATAATTTTTTACATCGCAGTTCGTTCCCCCATTTTCTGCTCCAGGACAACCCCGCAGTTGGCGGTCTGTTAGCAGCACAGAAGTTACAGAAGCTCTCGCAAGGTCTCGCGTGAATAATTCGCTATACTTTTTATTTAATTGTACATATGTTATTATGAATAATTCTAAAGTACAGATTGTAATTAATTAGGTAGTTAGAACTTTAGCTAGGTGTCCCCAATTAGTGGTTGTAACTGCTATCTTTATTGACACTGAAATAAAGTTGTTATTATTATTATTATTATTATTATTATTATTATTATTATTATTATTATTATTATTATTATTAAACAAAAACACTACCCGTAGCGCCAAAAACAATAGCAACTGCTACACACGAAAAAAACAGTAGAATTTCAATAAAAGCTCAGAAGAGCTGCTCCACCATTGAAGAGTTAGCGAAAGAATTACATTTGAAAGACATCAATTCCAAACGTTCGTAAATGAAGTTCCAAGTTGATCCCACTTTATCAGAGCATTAATCAAAGTTTTGTAGAGTCCCGTCCACTTTCAGTCACGTTTGCTTCCTCTGTTAACGGTAACCATGTGAATTCTCCATCACGAAGAATATGTTCACTGGTAAGATTGTCCAAATGCTGTACATTTTTTCTGACGTACGCTACGAGGCGAGCAAGCTGTTCTGCATCCGTCCGCTCTTTGTTATAAAACAGGTTTCTGAAAATCAAACAAAAAAGGCAACTTTCAGCTCAAACTGTAATTTATTAATTATTAACAATAAAAATTTATATTTATTTTATGGGTGATTTATTTGATTTATTTATTATTTTTAACTTATTTTCATTTAATGCTGTTTCTACTGGCTGTCTGGCTCCCCTGCCCTTGTGGTTATTCCAGGCAGCCAGTAATATATTTTTTATTTTCAATATTGCTTTTAATTTGTCATAGGCAAGGGAGTACAAATAAAGAATATTGCTGTATTGTTGTTGTTTTGAAAATCTTGATTTCTTCACAAAGTTATCGTACATGTATTTTAACCACTTCTGTCCTCAGTTTAATCTATTTGAATACGAAGTAGAGAGAGAAATTGAAAAAAAATTATACCTCCATAAAACTGTAGCTAGCACTGTGTCGTCACACAACAAACCCTGTAAATTAACATTGCAAATATTAAAATTATTGTTAATATTACAGGCTGGGAAAGATTCCCCTTAGACGGCACCACACTAACACTCCTAACACAATGACAAAAATACTAACAGGTCAGGACAAAGCTGAAAGATTGATTATATAGCAGTACAACATTGAAACTTTCAATTGGAGTTTGCTCAGCCCGTTACCCTGAAAACGTGCATTATAAATCTTACCGTAATTAATATACCGGTAATGTGTGCATTTCTTTGCCGCACTCTACAAAACAATAACGTGAAATGACCAAATTCTGAGTATTTTGGAGAGCGTCCACCTTGGCAACTAAACTGAATTTCTGTTTGAAAATGCTAAAGCAAAGTTTGAAAGCCATAGATGCATTATTCATAAGTTAAATAAAAATTCATTTTTAGCAGGCATCGTCCTTGCGGTCGCTGCCACCACCGCTGATTTCCCTTTCATGAATGGTCAAAGCCATTTTTTAACAGTGGATGCCATAATTGGCAACCAAAGGTGCTTTCCTTTGGGGTGATCCGAATCAGGATCAGTGTGATTCGAGCTTACTCAGATCATGGTGCATCAAAGGAACCAGTAAATCCTTTCTCAGAGTGGATTCGCCCATGCTAGCAAAAAAACTTCTACGTGTCACTAAAATGACATTGACCGTTTATGGAAGGGAAACATGAGCCACCGCCATTACCTCATCGTATCCGATTGTAAGTCCATAAAACTGGCTTAATAGATCCCGTAAGCTATCTCTTCTCACAACTGAATCCATAGGCTGAAAAGTATGATCAAAAACCAAAAAATATTATCCTGCACAAAAAATACAATGGGACATTTGGGAGATGCTGAGGTCTCAATTGCCAACTTCCAGGACCTCAACTCTGCCGGTTAGTGCTCCTTGTTAAATATTACCCACTCATAGTTTGCTTTTCTACTGCAAAATATCAAATGTTGCACTCTCCAATTTTGGGGAGCTGAAGAACAATGCTTGGTACACCAGTTACTTCATTATGAAGGGGTTCATTATTATCTCCTACAGACAAGATAGTTTGCAGCTCTACAGGACCTCTAATTTCATTGGATCTTAATAGCACGCAGCTCTATTGTTTTAGGGCTTGGGTCTATTGTTACTGTTGTTTGTTTATCATTTTTTCAGCCAATACTGTGGGACCTTGTAAAGAGCTGCGTACCGCCGCCTGTAAACTGCTCTGTTTATTCTAGGACTCCCGGCCCTCCATTAGAGGCACAGTGGTCTAATGGCTATTGTGTTGGACTTCATGTGGAACAATCCATGTTTGAACCCTGGCTGGGTTCATTGTGGTGCGTGCCTCTCTCCACCCAGGAGTTTAAATGGGTACCGGCAAATTCCTGGGGAAACTTGAGGAAATCCTGGGGAGTAACTTGTGATGTACTAGCATCCAATCCAGGGGAAGTATTGTAAGAATACTCCGAGCTGCTTCAAGCTACAGAAACTGAAGTAAAGCACCAGGAGCAAAGATCCACTTGGGCTTGCAAGTCTCTCCCTTCAGCCCCTCTACGTCCCAAATAGTGCGACGTCTGATGGCCTAATGGCTAGTGCACCAAATGGCTGGAGCACTATGTTGTGTTCTTGGGTATGACACTTTACTCTCACTGTGCCTTTCTCCACCCAGGTGTATAAATGGGTGCCAACGAATTTACTGCTGGGGGTAACCCTGTGATGGACTAGCATCCCATCCAGGGGGGAGTAGAAATACTCCTAGTCATTTCATGCTACGGAAACCGGGATAAGCTCCGATGGTATGGGCAACTAGGCTCGGCGCAGACTTAACATTTTTTTATGCTCGAAACAAAATGAACATTTCACCCTTAACATAACCAGATCTTGTTTCACAGGTTTGGAACTGAAATCACAGCATGCTATTCCTACCCCAAGATTGTTTAGCCTCTCCTCCACATCAAACCACATCATTTTAACAAGTGTATTGTACATGAACTTGCCATCTTTACCCTCGTTTTTCAGCCGCACCAAACACATCCTTCAACAGATCACAAAGAAAAGACAAAAAACAATTGAAAGAAAAATTACTAATCAATTTTATTGACAAGCTACTGGTAATGGGACTATTGATTGATCTATTAAGCTACTGACCTCGTTCTTGATTATAACCAGTAAGCAACAGACCTGATACTCCAGTCTGAATTGGCATCAAACACTGAGTCACATGGCTTAACTGACAATCAGTTGAACTTATACAGAATGATGAGCTTGGGGAAGGTGCCAAGAAGGTGGAGCCAGGCAAGATACGGCCACGCGCCAAACAGGCAGGTATCCATGGCAACCCTGAGGGTGGCAACCACCAAGGCACTGTCACACTGATCAAATCAGTGGAGATACTTACCAAACACATGCTTACCGTGACCAACAGAAGGGAGGGAGGTGAGGGAGCGAAGCACATCGCAAACTGATTCAGTGCTTGAAGAAAACTGCACATTCACATGTAGCAGGGACGCAAAACACATAAGCCCTACAAAGCCCCATGTGAACCCCTCAAGTCTAACATAGCCTAAATTACATTTAGGGGATTTAGGGGGTGTTATCATAGAAAATTTCAACCCGGGCTGATATTCACCATGAAATCACCCCTAAGCCACATTTTAGCTTCATTGTCAGGACTGGATCTCATGTACATCAGTAAACAGTGCATTACAATGGTGTGACATGCAAAATTCACAAGTTCTAAATCATCAATTTAAGAAGTTTCAACTGCAACAAACATACCATACGTGAAGATGGAGAATACAAAACCAGGATTGAAATGTGTCTGGTAATTCACATGCTATAGGTAAAGATAATTCAGAAAAATCAGTCTCAGTCTCAAACACAAGTAATTCTTAAAGAATGTCTTCACAGTGCTGGGCCTTTTGTCAACATTCCTCAGAAAATTATAACAGTTACAATAGTTTTATAAAACTACAAAGTTGTAGAAGGTGATGGCAAACCTCTCAGACAACTTTGTATAGAACTATTTTCTGAATACTTCACTGCCAGAAATTTACCTTCAAAAAACTCTTCAAAGTTCATTCCTTCTACGCAACAATCATACATGCGTCTTGTACTGCCCACTAAAATCTATACATAAACAAAAGAAAAACCTTTTCATTTCAACTGAATTTATATTTTCATGCACGCTTCGTTGGTGCTTATGTGGATGCGTTGGTATCTGTCGTGCAAGTTTTTTGGAAGTGGACGTGTTTAATGTTATCAGGTATATATACATGTTTTTTGCAACTTCAAGGCCACTTGACGGCATCTCTCACTATTTTTCTGTTAACTTTCTTATATTGTTGTTCTTTTGTTATTATATACACACTACAAGGGACCGAATGTTTACTTCCCTTTACTAGTTGTTGCTCTAGCTAAACGTTAGGTGATTTGTATCCTCGATAATTTGTTGAGAGAGTATTCCTGCATTCTGCCCGTTAGCTATCAATAAACGAGATGCCTATTCCTGATTCTTGTCTGTGTTTCATGATGTTAAGAGTGAAAATGATTTGTTCTCGCAGAGTGATTAGAGAACAAATGGTTAATGTGATGGACTCTGGATCGGACGGACCGGGTTCGAGCCCTGGCCAGGGCACTGCGTTGTGTTCTTGGCCAAGACACTTGACTCTCACAGTGCCTCCCTTCACCCAGGTGTATGAATGGGTACCAACGAATTTACTGCTGGGGGTAACCCTGCGATGGACTAGCATCCCATCCAGGGGGAGTAGAAACCACAATAAGCTCCAGCAGTATGGGCCACCAGGCACAAGGCTGTACCTTTTTGCACTGTACATATTGCAGACTACATACAGAGTTGACCTTCTGAATAAAATCAAGATTTACCGCTGATTTGAACATAGGTGCAGCAGCCACCCTCAGTTTCTCGATTATTCTCTCCATCAATGTCCCTCCGTTTTCCAGTTTGTTTTCCACAACATCTACACTACCCTCTGATCCCTGGTACATGTTGCAATATTGGAAAAATAGGTTAGTTAATATGCTGCCACCCAACATGAGTTTACGCAGTGCTTTTGGCAAACTGAATTAGGGCAGATGAAATCAGAACAAGAATAAATGAGAGCAGAAATACTCCTAACGGCTTCATACTACAGGAACCAGAGTTTACAGTGTAAGTACTGGGAGCTACGAGCAGCTTTACTTTCACTACTGAGATGGCAGTCAAATGAGATTAAGATCTGAATTCTCATCATTTGTCTTTTTTGGTCTTGTTTGATCTGGTTCTAATGACTCAAACTATACCTGTGCAGTTGACTGAAATCGTGCAGTGTACTGAGTAGCAAGATTGTTCAATGTGTATCTCGTCATCTTGTCCTTTGAGACGGGCTCATTGGCAAAGTGTTGCACCCGTCTACAAGCTAAGCAGCTCAGAGGAGCCTGAGAAGACAACGGAAAATACATGTAACAGAAACTTTTCATTCTAACTGACCTAAGGACTGAACTGAGAAATAATTGGGTGATTAGGTCACTGGGTTTCGATCCTACTAAAGCCTCACACTATTACTACTACCTGAGGGTCCCCTATACCTCTTCTGAAAACAGTTTCACGCAAAAATAATTGGCCTTTTCATGCTTCACGAAAAAATTGAGAAACATTTCACGGAAAAAGGGAAGCAATCACGTTTCACATAAAAATGCAAAGACTCAAAAAAAGTTTGTCACATAGAAATACAAATTTTTTTCATGTTTCGCAAATCATTACAAAAGTGTATTTAAACATTTTACCTCATATTACTGAATGTGCCATCTTTTGGTAATTTCAGACTCCATTCTTGTCGTCATAAAAAACCAACCAAATGACATATGGACAGGCCGTGTGCCTTTTAAATCTAGTCTGGTGTACATTACGAGCTTTAATGAAGCTAAAATCTCCAAAAAAGTGAAAAATTATTCCCGGAAAAGTCGTTGGTTCACAAATCACGCGTAAGTAAATGCATATTCCACAGATCATGAAAAAATCCCGAGGACGGGAAAATATAGATTCACGAATCACGGAAAAAATAAATGCTCATTCACGCTTCACGCAAAGCACATGCAAAGCAAAAATGCCCAACCACGTGTTATACCGCCCTGAGAACTTTTTCATTTTTCTAACAAGCTCCCACTTGCATGTGTTTATCACCACTAATTTACATACATCGAGAAAGTTGACACAACATGACTTTCACAGCTGTATACTCTAAAATTGTGGCTATGTTTACATGGGACAGGTTCCAAATGGATCCAAATATAACCAGTCCAAACATCTAACCCGGATAGCCCTTCTGTTTACACGAAAATGTTCTGGAACAGATCCAAAACTGGTCCTGCTGTTTTGCAGGTCCAGTGGACCAGTTTTAGAAAGGTCCTGCGTTCCAACGGTTCCATGAAACAGAAGCCAATCAGGTCCGTTTTGGTTCGGAACAGTTTGGCCTAGTCCGACAAAACATAGCCTGTGTTTTCATGGCGTCTTGCCAGTCTTGCAAGACTCTGCACTAGTAATATTTGTTTACAAACATTGTTTTTGTTATTTAAATTGCCAACAAGTTAAACAAAAGAGCTCTTTGTTTCACCAATCAATAGTGTGTTCGTACATTAATAACAAAGGGTGAAGTCACTGATATCTTCCCTATATTTAACCCGCCACCAACCAAAAGCTGTTATGTAACCAAACTTTTATAAATTGAATGACACCAATATTATTACAATAACTGATATTAAATAAACGAGAAATTCCAATTACCTGAATCACCCTTATGTTATGAGCAGAATTCATTAAGAGCACACGTCTCAAACTGCCAGAAGCAATCGAACGCATTTTGAAAAGCTGGATGATGGTGCTAAAGTATCGTCTGGAAACAAATATAATTTGGTTTTATCAACTGGGTTGATAATGTACATTGGCCACCGTAAAGAGATTAGTCTGTTTCCTCTACAAGAATGCAGAAGTTAATACATTAGTTACAGAGATAAAGCGAGGGAAGAACAGTAAAGTGTGTTAATTAAAGTTCTTTGACCGAGGCCTGACCTTCTTTCCAAGAGAAACGCCGGCCATCTTTTCTTATGCAATATGATTTCTTGAGACCACAGTCTCACTGCGCCAGCGGTAAATACTGGTGCCCAGTCCTATTCTGAAATACGATCAACCAAGATGGCGACCTCCAGAAGCTCGAAACTTGTAAAAGAAGTTGACATTGTGAATGGTCTACCCACCGTTATATCCAAGTTTCTGCCACCGCGAAATATTCACCGACACGTGATTGTGTTAATTCCTGGAAATCCCGGTTTGGTTGAGTTTTATGATGTTTTTATCACGACTTTATTTGATGCCTTGCAAGGACAGTACCCGGTTTACGGCATTTCACACGCTGGTATTTATACACCTATCAATGTAAATCCCCCAGGGGGGGAGGGCGGGCATAGATGGGGGATTTGAACTGAGCTGAGATTTTGATGGTCCAAAGAGTCACTAAGAGTCAATAAAATGTTACTAGAAAGGCCAATAAAACAGTCAAAAGTCCCCACTACGGGACGATAACTACTCTCAAATCCTCCACCTATGCCTTTTAAACGCAAGAAAATTATGTTAATTGTTAATTTATTTGGAAAAATGTTGATGTACCAGATACAAGACACCAAATAAACAAATATTCTCTACTTGCACAATACCATAATACATCGCTTCTACCCCCAAAAAATTTGCATAGGCATTGTTTTAGATTTCCCTTGGGACATCTTCATGTCCCAGGCATGTCCCAGGAGAAATTGCAAACAATGATTATGCAAAATTTTGGGGGGTAAAAGAGGTGTATTATGGGATTTGTGCAAGTAGAGAATACTAGTTCTAATACTAGGTCACTTCTAGTTGGCAGATACCACATTTATTCATCAAAATTAAACAACACTCTGCCAAATATACGAATATTTACGCAAATCTTCCTTAAATGCCAAGAAATTGAAAAATGTTTTGCTTATAAGACGAATACCGTTCAAAAATATAACCAAAAATGGGGTTGTTTCAAATGAACTGTGTGCTTCTCTTATTATAACTAACTTTTAGATAGTCCTTTTGCTATAGCCATGGTACATAACTTTTCAGATTCTCGCTGACTCATCAAACCGTTCTGATATATCTGGATTGCGGCTTTTCCCTTACCCCCCCCCCCCTTTTTTTTCACTTTGCTTCTGTGTACTAAAACGTAACATGTAGTATCGTGTTGTAAGTAGGATATTGTATAGTTTTGTAAGTAGTGTTATTGTAAATAAAAAAATAAATAATTAAAAAAAAGTGTATATATGTTACATTAAATGTTAGCTATTTACTTCATGTAAGACTATATATAGTATCCTGAAAATATATTTCTTATCTCCCTTGTCCAGTAAAATTTGCAATTTGTCATTTTCAAACAATTCAAGTCAATGTGTCTCAAGATGAAAGGTTCCCTTTAAATTGACACAAGTGTTAATTTCCTATTTTCAGGTCATTCCCCAACAAAAGATTACCCAGTGAACCTAAGTCAGAATTACAATGTAGCTGGAGCAAGCAACCTTTCACTCAGTCTCAAAGAACAAATCACACACAAGAAGATATTCTTGGAGCAGCATATTCCATCAAAATGTAAAATAATACTCATTGGACATTCCATCGGAGCTTATATGATATTACATCTGCTCAAGAATAGCTGTCGAAGTTCGGACATTACCAAAGCCATCCTCTTGTTTCCAACAATTGAAAGAATGGCAATATCTCCCAGTGGCATGTATGTGACGCCTATGGTAAACTACTTTGGTTGGCTGGCAATCTGGATTACTGCAGCATTTTCAATTTTGCCCGAGTTTATAAAGCGAGGGCTCACCAAATGGTGGTTGAGTGATAGGAGACTCAATGCAGGAGTTGTTGATACAGTGCTAAAACTTCTGAACCCACAGTCTATGAGAAGCTCTGTCACATTGGGTCAGTTTGAGATGAAGGAGGTCGTTCATCCCGACTGTGAGGTAGGTAGCAGTGATTCTGTTGAATTCAACAGAGTCGGAGTCAAAAGCGGAGTCGCAAGCATTATGATCTAGGTGAAATCAAATGAACAGAGTCATAAGCAGAGTTCTGATTCTGCTGATTATTCCATCACTTACGATCTAGTGAAAACTAGATTGTCAGAGTTGCAAGCAGAAAGGAAATGGTTGGAGTGCCTGAAACTAGCAATGTGATTGGTTTATTAATTATAGATCGTAAGCAGAACTGGAAGAAAATGAAACATTCTTATTCTTTTGACTCTGATTCTATCCTGCTTATTACTCTTCTTATGACTCCAATTTTTTATTTCACTTGGTTGTAAGCATTATTACGACTCTGTCGCTAGTGACAACAAGGCTTAAGCTTAAGCTGACAAGTTAGCCAATCAGAGAGAGTGAATTTGTTTGAGTTGTCCCGCCTCCTTAAAGAAAGCGTGACAGGTTTCATGATAACAGCTTTGAACATTGCAAGGAGGCGGGACAGCTCAAACAAATTTGCACTCCCTGATTGGCTAATTATAACTTGTCAAAAAAGTTTGTTGGGTGGCCACACTTAGGCGCGTCACGCTGTAAACAGTTGGGGAAACAAGTTCCAGTCTTAGAAAATCTTTGTCAAAGCACTTTGACTAGTTGGTGACTTTTTTTATCCAATCAAAAATTAGTGACATAGCATCTTGGAGGCAGGATATCATCATCAACTAGCACTTGTAATTCCCCTACTGAAGAAAACTTGTGCCAGTGCCAGGATTTGTTGTTCAGTGGTGATAGTGCTAAATATGGCAGATCTTTGAAGTCAGCTACTTTTCAAAAATGCAGACTCATTATAACCCAAGTTTCATAAAAGTCTTTTAAGACTAAAATAGTTTTTAGTGGCTGTACAAAGGATTTTCTTGTGTTGTCAAACAGAAAAAGGTAACCCGATTTTTATAACGTCATAAACTGTCCAAGTAATTGCACCTAAGAATTCATTATGAGATGCAATTAAGTAAGAAGTAAATGTATGTATTGATCTCTCTAACAATTGCTATTTTCTTTGTTAGATAATTGAACAAAATTTGAAGAAACTGATTTTCTACTATGGAGCAACTGATCACTGGGCCCCAGTCTCCTACTGTGAAGACATGAAAAAGAAGTTTCCTGGAGGGGAAATATACTTGTGTGAAAGGAAGTTTCAACATGCATTTGTATTGGAATCTTCAGAGGAAGTGGCTGAAATGGTGGCACATTGGGTGCAAGAGGCGATTGAACAAGAAAATCAATGACTGTTTATGAGAATTTTTGTTAAAGCATTTTAGACTGACTGCTTCTCAAAAGAGATGGATCAGGGTTTCTGTGTATTTTTCAGAAACAGAAATAGCTTTTAGCTTCTGTAACTAATTATTATGTACACATAATTTTGTATTGTAGATGTATTCTTTATTAGCTCAGCCTTCTTCCTTCTCTATGTTTCTGGTAGAGCTCTGTAATTAGCGTATCTATTGCAAAGAAATAACTTTAGTATTATTTTTTGCAGGTTTGTATTTTACAAATGGTGTAACACTGTCGGTAAAGGGGGTGGGGGGGGGGGGGGTGGCAAGGGTATTTTCGTGACACCGTGATCCGTTTTTTTTTTGTGCTCTGTGAATCGTGATTTGATAAAAAAACTGTTCCGTGCATCAGGATTGAAGTGTATTCCGTGAGGCGTGAAATGAAAAAGTCCTTGGCTGTGAATCGTGAATAGATAAGAAATAAATCGTGAATTTCTAAAGTTGAGTTCGTAGCTGAATTTCACTGCATTGTGATCAGATTTTTTCCGTGACTTTAATTTAATATGAATAGAGGGGGTAAGTTTCTAAAGAATCTGTGGTGCGGCGTCGGTGGGAAGTATAACAATATAATCGCTCCGACGAAGGGCTAACGCTCGAAACGTCAGCTCTTGAATCTCTTTACGGTGGCCAATTCACATTATTAACCTAGTTGATAAAACCCAATTATATTCTTAATTTACTATCGTGACTTCGTGACAAGACCCCCCTCCCCCCCCCCCCTTAGTAGATATGTATGTTTTCAGGCTTAATTTTCAACTGAGCCAGTTATTTTTTTTTTTTCAAACTAGTTTATTTTTCCTCAACTACTAGTTCAATTTCTTTTCCTTCATGTTTTTACAGGAATTTTTCTTTAATAAAGACGTTTCACAAGTCAACCGATGTTCTTTTTTTACTTTGTCCACGTGTTGAGTGTCGTTAATCGTGTGAGAATTTTTCTTCGAATTAAAAAACATGTTTAAACTTTTCATTCGTGATCATTCGGGAAAAAGTCTATCAGATGAATTATTTTCTTTGGAAACTGACGCGCAAACTTTTCTTTATGAATATTTCCGGCGGTGTTCTTTCTGTTTTATTGTTTTAATAGTCAAAGTAAAAAAATTAGCAACTGATCTTTTTGCCGCCGAGATTTGTTTGGACAGTTTAATGAGCTAACCCCGGTTTCACGATAAAAACCTCGTTATAAAGATATGCAATAAGCCTATTAGGCAAGACTGTATTTCACGCTCCGAAATAGAATCTATTTACAATAGAGCAATTAAAATCTCTTGGTGTCAAGGGACAGTGGTCAATTTTTGTTTTGTAATTTCAATCGCGCGACAATTTGTTTATATAATGTTGCGTTTGGTATTAATACTGGCTGTGTGAGAGGGAGTTTGAGTAAACTCAGCTGTTTTCGTCAAAGCAGGTGGGGAGCTTGTGTTTGAACTGTAGATATAAGAGTTTTTTCACTTCTGTTTTTGTGTAATGTCCCGCGCTGGGAATCTAGTCAGCAGCTTTTCTAATTTATCGCCCACTTTTGTGAAGAACGTACTTAACAGTTTAATTTTGAAGGTCTAGTCTGAAGTTTCGTGAAATTACTGTTCGGGTAGAAAACAGTACTGTTTAATTTAACTTTATTCGTTATGAATCTATCTATTCTTGTGACGTTAAAACAGACTTTAAGAAGTTTTCCATTGTGAGTAAGTTTGAAACTATAAAAATTTCAAATTCGCTTTTTTTTTGGAGAAAGGGAAAAAATGAGATACTGAAGCTGGCTATAATTCCCAACATTGATCAATATTCTAATTCTCCTAGGTACTTCATAATGAGTACATTATGTAGCACATAGGTGATGAGAATATAGGAAGTCATCAACAAGGAGATACTATCATGATGTACTACCAAATTCTCCAAACTAACATTAAAACAAGCATATGGAGAACAGTATGGAGAATTTGTGTTTATCAGAAAGGGTTAGTCACGTGCCAAGCTAACACTTGAAGTATTCGTTAATTGGGGTGTTTTGTGTAGTTGCGACAGCAAGGCTCTGTTTGAGCGCCATGCTAAACACAGCTGAATGAAGTCAATATATGTCTTGTGAACCTGTCATGTTAGATCCTGTTGGGCGGTGAATTGATTCATGCGAGAGCGAGAAAGAAGCTACGTTATCCGCGCTGAAAGAAAGCCCTTTGAAGGTAGCAAAATGTCAATCAATGAAACTGCCTCAGTTCTGGACTTCGCGAAGTATTCCGTGGAAATTGAGGATGTTATTTTTGCTGTTCTGTACGGTTTAGTGGTGTTCATTGGCTTAATAGGAAATTGTTTGGTTATACTCGTGGTGTACAGAACCCGATCTATGCACACGACTACAAATTTTCTTCTTGTGAACCTGGCAGTAAGTGATGTGATCACATTACTGTGGTGTCCAAGGACCTACAGCTTCGCATTTTACCCCATCCATCCTACAGGGACATTAGGCGACTACATCTGCAGGATTTTCACTGGCAATGCGATCATAAGTGTGGCGATCGCTAGTTCTGTACTTACACTAACGATCCTAGCCACAGAAAGATACCACGCGCTAATGAAGCCGATGCAAACAGAACTGCATCTCACCCACGAGCGGGTCAAATATGTTATCACCTTTGTTTGGGTCATTGCTACTGTGATAAGCTTAGCAGACTTCTCTCAGAACAAGTACAGTGTTCATTATGGCCGATGCGTTTGTCCGTTTAGCTTACAGATCGTTTCTTCGCTGAGAGTCCATGTGATCTGCACAGTCATATTTTTGGGCTGTGTTCCATTTGTGATCCTAGCTTATTGCTATATCCAAATAATTCGCGGCTTGTTTTTCAAAAACACTGTGTGTTCCAGAGCGCCTTCTGGCACTAGCGATCATCAAACGAAAAGACGACTTGCCAAGCTCTTAATCAGCGTAACCGCGGCGTTTTACGTTTGCTATCTGCCGTATGCTGTGTTTATTTTATTCATCGCGCTGCAAGATCGAAGTAAGCTAATCGCTGACCAGGAAACCCTTGCCGTGCTACTGCGTGTATTTGAGTTTCTGGTCACTTCAAGTTCCTGTTTAAATCCCATACTGTACGCTTTTCGTAGTTCAAATTATTGGGAAGGTTTTAAAAAGATTTTTAGCAAGCGTAATGCAATCCAATCAACGAGGATATTGTTGCCGCGAAACTCCGCCTTAGCCTATGTTTTCCACCGCGCTCTAGAAACGTGACACTTATCCGACAAGATG
Source organism: Blastomussa wellsi (assembly GCA_947652115.1). NCBI lineage: Eukaryota > Metazoa > Cnidaria > Anthozoa > Scleractinia > Plerogyridae > Blastomussa > Blastomussa wellsi. Next base: position 1,010,192 of record OX393573.1, on the reverse strand, counting down.
TTCAAAGTTTGTTTGTGAACAAGCTAGCCTTTATGACAGTTCTTTGTGATAGGCATCAGTTCAACATTGACTCAGTGAATGACCTAAGTTACGCCTAGACGGATGCGCTTCATGCCAAAACTAAAGACAATGTATGCAAAAGAAGCGAAAACTCACAAATTTTCTTTTCTTGCGAAAAGTCGCAAATTGTATTGAAAACGAAGGGGCCCTTCTTGGCAACAAGATGAGTTGAAATAATTAAAGGACTAAAACACCTCACGTGAAAAGCTCGGATCGCTCTGTAAATATTAATCTAGAAAGTGCCTTATTGAAATTAAAAAAATGGTTTTAGGGAGGGAATTTTTATACATTTAGGTTAACGTTGGCGATAAAATTCTCTTTTTCTTAAAACCGAACACTGTTATCGCAATAACTTTATCCAACTGCTTAAAACAAGGCGTTTGTTTATACTGCGCAATTCTTTTCTTTGTTGAAAATGTTTTTTTTTTTACCAAGATACTGCTTTTTTATGCCCCAGCCGGTTCAATAAAAGAAGCGTCAAATCATTGAAGTCGGTTGAAGTGGTTTAAATTTTGCCGACATATATATTTAACTGAAAGTTAATCTTCTTGTATGTGGTACGCTGTTTTAATTATCTGTTTTTCTGCACAAGGGGGTTTTTAATATCATTAATTTTACACGTGAGTTCGTGGATAAAACCCTAGCGTGCGACCATTCAGATGAAAACTATTGAGCAGTATTGTTGTTTGCTTTTTAGTACTTTCAAAAATGAAATTTGGCATTAATTATTTTTTTTTTTCAAAGTCGTCCATTTCACATAAATTATCTTCCAGTATTTCCGTTATTTCTTTAATGCATGATTCTCATAGAATTGTCATAGAAATTTCATTTCTATAGAACACATGTAAATGTCAAAATGTTTTTCTCGATGTCTCTTTCTGGCTTTGTCATGTCACCAGCATGAAAATCGATTAGCCGTTGAAACTTGCGGCCGGCCAATGACAGTAAAACTCTTTCATGATTTTAAAACTGATTACCTCGGAAGACAATGCTTTGTAATTTCCTGCCAACGGCATATGAATACATATACAAAAATACAACATACATCACCTTTATTTAAACCCCACGGATTTTCAGAATACTAGCTGTCGAAGCTAATATATTCGCCAGTATTACGACAATCGACAATTTCGTCGAAACGAAATCTGTCGAATTTTTTTTCCTTATGATGTTGTATAATATACTTTCTTAGCTGCGGCAAACAGAATTTCACAAAGATATTTGTCGCACAGGGCGTGGGTTAATAGCTAAGATCAAACGTTCTTTTTACAGAAAATATTTTTGAAATGGACGTATAAACCTTACTAGGCTTATAAACGATCAATGAAAAGGGTTTAAAAGTAGTATTTTTTGAAAATAACATTAAGCAGCTGCTATTCAAGCCAAAAGCAATCAAAAGTTTTTATTTTTTGTGTAAAAACGTTTATTTCATCCATTCTTTCAAGATCTTTCACGGTAATATTAATTTGCAGAACCCTTGTTTATTTATTTAGTGCACTGTTTAAAGCTAAACTAAGAGAGGTCTTAATACAAGAGCCGTCTATAATTACATTTCAACTGTTGCTGAATTTTAAAAATTACAGGTTTCCAGATTTGGGATTGTAAGTCGCCCGTCAGATTCAATAGTTAGAGAAATTAATAGAAAAAAATGGCGAAAATGAGCTAAGAGACATTCAATTTCTCTCCATTAAATAATCGTATACAAGCATGATCGTGATATAAAACAGGGTAAAACCCATTTTCAGAGCAGAAGATTGCATAAAACTTTAACTGGAAATAGGGAGACTTTCGCTTTTGAGGCCATTTTGTTTAGGCGTCAGAAAATGTACGAAGTTATTTCTCAAAATTTCGTTGTGATGTTATAAAATTATTGTTTTCGAATACTGAGACCAAAACTTCATTTTTCTGTCACCAGCTCACATAATTGCTTTTAAGTGTTGTTTGCCTCTCAAAATGTTTTTTCGGAACTCTCAAAGAAGCCGGCCTAATCAGATGCCGAAAATGAGTCCTTCTGGAGTCACACGACGGGGATTTAGAGCTTTCGTCTGTAAACAATCTTATCAAAGCAATGGAACCAAATTATAATTCCGCTCTCAGATCGGATAACCGTATTTTTAAGGTTTCTATTTACAGTATAGGAGTGCTTTAATAAGTTCTTTAGGGATTAGTACATGTTTTTTATAAAAAAAACCGGTAAATTCAAATTTAACTCTATAAAAAGAGTCATTTTGTATTGGAAAATAAAATATTCAATATTAGCCTCGACCGACCGGCGCCTGGAGACTAGGCAGCTCGTGGCGAAAATTTTGTTCACGCCGTTCAATGATAATATTTTCAGGCTTTATAATCCGAACTAAGATATTTACAACGATGTAAGGCAGTGTTTTTCTCCTTTTTTCGTTAAAGCGGGAAGCGGTCTTTCAGTTCCACAAGGCCTTTTAGTTATATCTTTGGGAGGGTATCGGCGTTCTGAATTCAGTTCATGATATATAAAGTTCTGAGTGGATGGTATTTGGGGGCTAGAGCGCGATATTTTCAGGCATGTACTAAAATCAGGAACACCGGAACACCACAAAATACGGAATACCGGAACACCCCGGAACACCAGAAATTTATTGACATTTTATGGTATTTCTGGTGTTCCGGTGTTCCGTGTTTTGTGGTGTTCCAGTGTTCCGGTGTTCCTGATTTTAGTACATACCATATTTTCAGGGTTCCATTCTGTCATATTTGAACGAACCGGGTTTCGAATGGAATGTACTCCAATAGGTATGAGGTTCTCGGTTTTCTCAACTTCAGTCAGAGAAACAGTAAAATCAATCAAGTTGACTTTGCCTCTTTTATTAAGCCCTCCGTGCTTCCAGGTCTAAACGTTTTTACATAAATAAGATTTTACTTGATTTTATATTCGTTATTTAACATTGATTTAGTGTAACAGAATTTCCAAATAGCATACCCTGTATTTTCTTGATCCTAATTAATTTTAACTATAACCAGTCAGTTATTCAGTTGCGCCCGGCAGCTGACCATTTATCCATTTGGAAGCTTCCTACAAGGTTTCACCTGCGAAATGAAATATATTAAAATATTTTAAGTCAAGCAGATAAATTCAACCTCCAAATGTGTATAACGCGTATAATTTTTTTCTAGAAACATGGTGGGCAGGAAATTTTTTGCCTTCCCAATGCTGTGTAGGTTAACTTTCTTCCCTTTGTAACATTTTTTCTTTCTTAGAGCCGTACGCGTGCAAGAATAATTTTCCTCCGTTTGTGCTGCACGCCATTTTTTGTCTTCTGACAAACGCTTGCAGGAAATTTTTTCAAAATCGCCCACCTACCACCCCCTCAAAAGTTGAATGGTCGGCCCCTAATGGCATAGCCAGTCAAAACGCAAAGTAAAATGCACGCGGCCCGCGCCAAAGGCGGGAAAATGCACGTAAGATGTTAGGTAGATAATGAGCCACGATGGATGGAAAACATGAATTTATAAATAACTTGAAAAAGAATCTCCGGTAATTCAAAGCCTATATTCAGCAGACACTGTAGGCTTGATTTCCAGCCGCTGTTCGGGAAACGAGCCCGCGCCGGGAGGAACGAAGACCGGACGTGAGAGAGCCTACAGACACTGGCGCTACCGTTACTGTTAGGACTGGGGCTTAAAATAAACCAATATAAGAAAATAGCGGACTTACCCTACTCCTCGTCCGAAGAATAAGTGCTGTATCCAGTGCTGTATCCAGAGCTCCACCCCTTGCGCCTGCGGTAGCCACGTGTCTTCCGTTTCCGCGGGGAACGCGACTTTTTGTACAAGCTGTAGTTTGGATCCCTAGCATTCAAGTAATGATCAGTTTTGTTAGAGGCATGCATTGGTCAAATACACGATTGGCGCGTTGACCAGCGAGTGGTCTAGGTTCTAGTTCAGATCGGACTCATTGCGTTGCGTTCTTGGGCGAGACAATTTGCTCTCACACTGAGGACTCTCCTGAATCCGATGTATCACTGACTACAGTTAAAGCAGCAATGTTTTATCTAGTTTTACCATCCGGAGCTTACACACTCCAAATTAAACTTTCCTACGGGATGTATAAATACAACTATTTACAAGGCTAAAAAACACTTTTTACGAAGATAATTTCCTTGTAAGTTTACTTTCTATTAATATAAGGTTTTTAAAATTGACTTCACTATTACCTGTGTAACTCCATTCCAAGCTTTTCTAAAAGAGCATTCCTTCTCAGTGCATTTGGATCATTCTCTTTTTCAATAGGGAAACCATTAGTGAAGGCTGTAAACACAATTAAAACCAGAATGCAGAGAACAAACGCGCGCCCGGCCATGGGTTTTGAAAATTATTCACAGGAATATCCGTCTTATAGTGGTGGTCGCCGAATCCAGGAAAGATGGCTTTACTGTGAGCCGTGTTTTAGCTTATATACACATAAAGAGAAGTAATATAAACATCTAATATTAGAAAAAGCAACATATTCCGTGACATAGGTACTTTCGATGTGAAGCGATGAAATAAATATCTGGTTTTTCTACTCACAAGAGCCCTTATTTCAAGTAGATAAATGTTTATTTCTTGAAAGCAAAAATAAAATTATAATATCAGTTGAGTAACGTAAAAGATGCCAGAAGAATTATTGTAGAATTGGTCAGAATTAAATAATTCTAATTTGGAAAAGCCAAGATTCAGTCAGTCAAGATTGGGCGAAAAATGTTCTATAGTTTTCGTTGCAAATCAGTTCCATCGCCTCAGCTTGCAAGAAAATGTTTTTGCTTCTAGACTTAATACAGGAGTAATAAAGTCGAGCTATATTTGCTTAAAATGCTCTTTTTATGCTTTGGAGATAGATATTGGAGCTCGTTAAAACTAAAATAAATAAAATCCTGAAACGAAAAAGGTACCTCAGTCAATCATTCTTAAGATTTTCTCACAATTTATGAAATGCAGGGAATTAAGTGTTTCGAGCAGGAAAAGATCCCATTTGCAAATAAAACTCTAATCAATTTGGAGTGATGAAATTCTGCGGAGAATCTTTGGTACATAAAATTCACTGAAATTTACAGTAGACGTTAATATTTCCAACTTTTACGCTTTATTTCAGATTTAATACTTTTTAGTAGGCTATTTTTGTTATAAACATTATTATTGATTCTTATTATTACTTGCTATTTTGATATGCCTAGTACCCGTATCTTAGTAACCTCTGAATACTAGACGATATATTTCTCTCAAAGCATTACTGTGTTCATATTGTCACTGTACAAACAACAGAGACCGTTAGAATATATTAGAAACCCATATGGGTTTCTGATTGTAAATCACTCAATCTTCGGACAAAAGATAGATAACTGCCTCGGCTGTTTTTATATGTAAAACAAAATTATGTTAGTGGACCGTTGAAAGGAAAATCGCGTGCAAGGCTTTCAAAAGCCCAAGAAAGGACAAAAATGGACTCCAGATAAGGATCAAACTTCACTGCAGCTTTTTACAAAGGAAAAAGTAGATATATTTCAGCTTAATTTAAAATCCATACAAACCTGTTCACCTGTGGGTTTTCCAGCTTTGATTGGTTCAATAGATTTTCAGAGACCTTTGTGATTGGATTTACCCCAATTTAATAGATCGAAATAGTAAACAGCCCTATTCTTTGTGAACTATTTTAAAGGTTTAATGGTTCAGTATTTGCACTCAAGAATACTCTTAGCCGAGTACTGTTGTTCTTCACCCGAATGTTATTTTTGCTCAAAAATATCGTGGAACGTTAGTTCTTCGATTCCCGCGTCTTACTCAGATATTCACACTACATCCAATGTACGTCAGAATAGCTAGCTTAAATACCTTGCTGGATGAGTACTTGACCACTATTTATCATCGGCTGATGCTGCAATAATGTTATCAAACGAATACTTAAAAATTGCTTGGCCAACTGTGCTCATTTTCATGACATAATTAAGAGGTTACCATGGAATAGTATAATGCGTTTTATCTTCAAGTGCTGAAAACGAGCTCGATAATTCCTATTTTTTGTTATCAAATTGTAATCAGCATACAGCCGAGTCTCACAAAGTTAAAAAATTCCATTGTCGGGGCTCAGACCCACTTTACTTTGGTGGCTATGTTCAGAACACTTCCACATATTTTTAAAACATACTGTTTCCTGTCCTACTATGCTAATGACAATTCGATAATGGAAGGTTATTCTGTTGTCATGGTAACTAGATAATGTCACGCAAAGACCATGGTAATGCTAACGTAGTACAAAGGTTAGAGGAATATTCCTGAATTAGGGTCACGGTATTTTAGGAAAATTCTGTTTATTTTCGTTAATCAAGAGCTCTAAAGAAAAACTTCAAATTGGCAAAAGCATTACTCTTTTGTTGACAAAGCTGTGGCCACAAAACTAACTTCCGATCATTACAAAAGACATTTTTCAAGCTTTTTCTAATGCAATCCATACTCAATCCTCTCCAGATTAACCCAACCATGCTCTTCTTGAATTTCCTGTACATGTGTTTCTTTTCAGTTCTTCTATGATATTTCGCGGTCACTAAAATCACTTAGAATGCATGAACTGGCCTCTTTACCCGGGGGGGGGAGGGTTAATTTGGGGTCGGTGTTTGCTTAGAAGGCCCTATGAACGGTTATTTCGTTCCTGTAAGGTCAGTTATCAAACAGACCATTTCTTTTTCGTTTAGCTTGCCGTTTACGCATTACAAATTTGTACGATACAAGTTAGGTACTCTATCTGAGAATCACACCAGACCAATGCTAAAAGGACAAAAATGATACCTTACTTTTTAAAGGACCGAGAACCTGAAATAACCATACCCTATCCCGCGTCACACACCTGTATAGCCCATATATGGGAGTACAACCCCCCCCCCCCCCCCCAGGTTATGACGTACTGGTATTCTTGAGAGGGAGCGGGTTTAAAAGTAAAATTCGATGGAAAAAAGTCGGATATTTGATGGTTTCTTAACAACAGAGGCTACCATAGCGACAATATAGCGGTATCATTTTGCCTGAATTTTTGGTGGTTTCTTAGCAACAGATCTATAGGTTGCCATAACGCCGATAGATAATAGTGGTTTCCTTTATTTTTTAAGCGAGACTGATTCAGTGATTCTCAATTGCAAACTCTCCTTAACCTAACTTTCTTCGTAAATTTAAATAGCCCTGAGCCCTGCGGCTTTTTTGCCGGGAAGGAGCTATGGGGTCCGAGAGCGCTTACTGTTGAGTTCCCTCGGTGACTGTAGACTTAAGCCCCTTTCGCACTTGGCCTGATACCTGACTGATGATTCGCTCGGCTAAAATATGAAGCACCATACATGTGAAAATATTTTTAAGCTTCATCTAAAACACATGAAAGCGTTACAGAAATATCTCTTTGGTGTTTCAAGGTACTTTTAGTGCATTTATGCAAAATAAACTATTGTGAAGTGGCAACCACGACCCCCATCTGCAGAACTACTTTTGCCTTTATTTAGTGGCAAGGCATCCTCCGCAAATATTTGTCGCGTTATACTCGACACTGACTCAAACACGTCCTTATAAATTTTAATGAACCATATTAAATTTATGAATTAAGCTTAAACGTTTAAAGGAAAAGAAGATCGGCTGGCACAATAACAACTTCCATTCAAATTTGACGAAATATTATGCATTGCAATCGGCCTGAAATAGCGAACCAAAGAACATCAATTTGACATTATCGAGTGAATTCCAGGGATTCACTGCGAAAATACAGCAAGCACTTTCGCTGAAAATTGGCTTTTTCCAATCTAGCTAATCAAAGGTGTCAGACACGCTGTCCGGGTCAAGCATCACAGAAGTACAACATTTACCAAATTCGGGAATTATGTACTTCTGACATAGACGAACTGTTTCGCTGGCATGTGACAGTCCTCGTGCAACGCTTAGTTTGTTTGAGGATCGACGCCCAAAATGGGAATTACTAAACAAATTACCGCAGGATTTACAGTAATGCCAGCGAAGGTCCTGGGTCGAGAGAGCCCGCGCCTCGGCCCGGCCGACACCGCGGATAAACGCACCGCACGTTTGCATGACGTAATGATCGAGGTGATAAATGCGAGAATGAATATCGTTTACCCCCAAAGGTTTTCTGTTTCGTAAGGAAAGACTAATGCCTTGTATTGTTGCAAAAAAAATTCCGCGCAAGAAATTCCGTGTGGGAATGTTTGGGTTTGGTTAAATTCTTTGTGCGCTTCAATATTTTAAATACTAATTGAGCGCTCATTTTTTATTTATTTGTGTAAAATTAATTAATATTCCACCCACATCGAATCGTTATTTCGTTACAGGCATTTCAAAACCAAATTCTGCAAAAAATTATGTGAAGCTTAAATTTATAATTTCAACTTCACTTCTTTAGATTAAACAGCTCAATACAAAAAATTAATAGCTTGCTTCAAATCCTTAGATATTGTACCTTGTTGACTCAGCAGTAAAATATATTACGGGCAACTCATTATCAACCAGTTAAATCACTGTATATCCCGGCGCTAAAGTGGACAGTTTATCAGCTCTGGGTAGCCGGGTTGTCAAAGCGAAAAGTGATATTATCAGATTTATGCCGTTTCAACATAAGCACTTCGGAGTATAACCCTCCATTATCAATTTTACAAATTAAAAGACGCCACAATCTATCAATTTTAAGTGTTTGGTGATCTGTGATGGGGGTTAATAGAGTAGACTGTTCTAGGCGTTCGATTAGTGGGGAACGGCGCGAAGGAAAACGGCGAGCGAAATTTTTAAGGTGAAGTCTGCACCGGCCAATTGGTCCATATCATTAGTAAAACCGGAGCTTATCCCGGTTTTCTTAGCAGTGACAAGGGGTATCAATACTCCCCGCTAGTACTGGATCCGATAGAGCAAGTTTCAAATGAGGGTCGTAAAACCAAAACCAAAGTAATTACTTTGGCCAATCACAAAGAACGGAGACAATCCAGTGAACCAATAAAAACTCAAAGTAATTACACCTAGCCGACACAAAGCGCGGGAAACATGCACGCGCGTGTCACGATTGGTTTTTGTTTTACTTCTGATTGGTTGAAAAAGTGGCGCGAGATTTTTAAACCAATCACTGAACAAAGTAATGCAAACCCAAAGCAAACGCAGAATTACTTTCGACACTCAAGTGAAAACCGCTCTCCTGGTCCATTGCAGGGCTACCCCCAGCATTAAATTCGCCTGGGTGGGGTGGGACACTGTGGGAGTGTCTTGCCCAAGAACGAACATGCACAGTGACCCTCACTCGATCGGAAGTTCAACACTCTAACTATAAAACCACCGGGTATCTCTTACAAAGGAAATTAATACAAGGCTTATAAATACCAGGGCGGAAAGGAGTTTTTTGAGGGAAGATCTATTGTGAAGTGGAGACTAAACCATTGTCAACAATTCCCCCATATTCCAAACAAAGCGGAAATTTTCGATTTAAGTGTTTTCAACTGAACAGTCTCAAAAAATCTGTCTTGTTAAAAGATATGTATTCTTTTGGTCTCACACAAGCAGATCGGTTGAGAGTCAAACAACAGTTTGTGTATATCACCCCTATATGTACGGATACTTAGGGCCTGATTACATGGACCGGGCTGGCCCGGTTAGCCGGACTTGTTTCAGTTTACCGAGATCTCGGTACCTCTGTTAAACGCAACAAAAATCAACTTCGCGATTACATGATAACCGGGCCCGCCCGGTTAGCCGACAAAGAAACCCAGCCTGGCTCATGTAATCAGGCCCTTACACAGCGTAAATGAAAAAGAAACGTAACACTTACCATTGAGTACCGTTTGGCGCTAACTTTCACTCCAAGATTGTCAAATTTCAATATTAAAACAATTCTTCAAACCAATTAAATTTACTTGCTTAGAAATTCGTCGTCTTAAAATTTGTTTCTGAACTAAGTCGTTCGAACTGAGTCCCAAACGATCGAAACCTAAACATTTGAAGCGAATTACAACCGACCTTAAAGGAAAACAACTTGTTCGGAAAACCTTTGATTTTGCCTTTCTTAAAGAACCAAAAATAAACTGTACATTTGTAGCAAGGGCGTAGCCCCACCCCCCCCCCCCCCACATACAATATTCGTTTGCGAAAACGCGCGAACCCAAAGAATCAACATAGCGACATACAGTGTGACCCCCCCCCACCCCCTCCCCTTGAGAAAGTCCTGGTACGTCCTTAGTTTATAGTCCGTTTCATTTCCACCTTGCCCTAACCGTTATCCTCTTCCTTTCAAGAATAATTTTATTTTTGTGCCTCACTTAGCCGATATTTTTCGGTGGTTGCTCTCATGCGTGGGAAAATAATATCTTTATTGTAATTGATAATGACCCGTATTGCTCGTGTGATTAAAACGAGATATTAATTCCTTTACATAGGTGCAGAATATTTTAAAAAGCCACCGTTGAATGAATCTGCTGTTGTTTGATATTAGTCGGTTATATTACTTTTTATGTGCATATAAGCTGGAGAAAAGGGTAAAATAAAGAAATCGTTTCTGGATCACGCGACCACTCGAAGACGGACATTCCGACAAAGACCGATTTCTCTTCAAAATGGAGCGCGCGTTTGTTCTTTGTGTTCTGATTTTAGTTGTGTTAACAGCCTTCACTAACGGTTCCCCTATTGAAGAAGAAAATGATTCAAACGCAGTGAGAAGGAATTCTCTTTTGGAAAAGCTTGGAATGGAGTTATACAGGTAACGAAAAGACGAAAGAAAATTTTAATTACCTTGTGTTATGGGGATGCAATAATTTTCGCCGAACCAAACAAGACAATTATAGGAAAATTGTAGGAAAATTATACTTCAATTTTGTTAGATAGTTTTCACGCTAAAGAAACCGGTATTTCCGCTTTAAGTCTTTTTGCATCTTAAGGATCCGCTAAAGAACCATACAAGTGCCTTCTTAATACAAGTGGCTGTGTGTGTCTCGCCAAAGAACACAATGCAGTGAGGCCGGAGGTACAGCGTAGTAAAAGTAAAGCCGGCGCTTAACTCCGGTTTCTGTAGCATGAAGCGACTAAGTCCTTCACATGTAACTCTCCATAATTCTGTCAGGTTTCCCCAACAATTCTTCAGTACATATCATACGCTTGGGTGGAGAGAGGCACTTTGAGGGTAAAGTGGCTCTCCCAAGAACACAACGCAGTGTCCCAGCCAGGGCCCGTTTCTCGAAAGTCCCGGAAACTTTTCGGGACCGTTAAGCTGTTTTATGTTTGCCCTGTTCGCATTCAAGATCGGTGGTTCATCATATAGTTTTTAAAATAATACAAAAAAACACGAGGTAACGAAACAAAATGAACTGGTTTGTGAGCAAGGACCCGTGCTACAACTCTTCAGGGTTTGATTTCCGGGACATTCGAGAAATGGGCCCCACAGGACAAAAGTCCGCCATGCCTCCCATGTGTAGGAGATCCGGCGTCTAACCATCATTCATTTCATACACCAGGGATCCGTTCTACAACCCATACAGAAAGCCGTGTTATTGCAGACCGTGGCGACCTCGGTACAGAAAGCGCAAGGGAAGGAATGGGGGTGGATCTTCAAGCTCCGGGTCTGGCTCCGAGTCCGGATCACCCGGTAATTACCGGGGATACGGGAAATACGGAAAATATGGATACGGAGGTTATCGAGGATACCGACGTCGAGCAAACCGATCTTCAGATGAGGAATAAGTGAGTGTCACTGTTTTCCAGCAGAATATCATGAACACTTCATTTCAAACTGAAGACTATTTATATATATTGTGCATGTTTACTTTACCTTGAAGAACGCATTCTGTAATTTACTTTAAATTAGAGAATATCTTGTATTTACTTTAAATTAAAGGACAGCTTGTGTACTTAACTTTAAAGGAGCTCTGTCATGAATGGCAGATCAAATCATGTCTTTTGGATTTGCCAATTACAAAAAGAAACCTGTAAAACCAAAACATACGATTTCCTCTTTACGTTTTCCGCGCTTTTTACACTGCCTGTATGTTTTCCCCGCTCTTGGCGCGGTTTGCACGTATTTTGCTTCGAATTATCATCAGTCTGGGCTTTTCGTTATTGGTAATCAGTTTAGGAAAATCTCTCAGTCCAACTAAGGTTCATAAATTTAAAGCATATTGACACAAGGTAAACTATTTTGATGACTGAGTCGTAAAGCAGGTTAAAGTCACTTGCGATTCGATCGTTGAATATCAGTTATATTTTATTACAGTTCAACTTAGTGGAGTGCAAATAACCGGCATTTAAAATGTTACGATGCTTGTACTCCACAAGATCGGTTTAGTAAGTTCCATATAACCCTCCTTATCTTTTTAACCGCTCGAAAGCTTAAAAATTGTAGCGAGTCAGGATAAAACGTTGCATAACAAAACTTTTAGTAGACAGTGGTAGTTTGCAGATCGCTGAACAAATTTCTCTTACTATTTATATTTGGACTACCTCTAAGGGAAACATGAAAATGTTCCGTTCACGACCCGCAAAACTATGTCTCTGAAGAGAATATGAGATCATATATATTCTCTTGTGTCTCTTCAGTGCACTAATATATACTTTTTTGTCTTTTTGCAGATAATTTTTTTCGATAATTGATTGAAAGGAAACAACGCAAGAAATTGACGACGACTGACTGCTAAAAGAACAGAGGATTTGCTGAAACAGACTAAACACGACTTTACATCGCGTTCTAATTAACAATTTCGATTTCCATCGCGTGATAGCTATCACGGGATAGCAATCAAGAGCGAATATCTCATTTTTTTTTTAATATAAATCCACTAGGCATTCAAAAGTGAACAACAAGATTATCGAAATCTTCTTCTCAGACACTGTAAACACTTCACAAACATGAAGAAGCGGCCGTCATTTTGTTGACAACTGCTACTCGCGTTCTATCACAGAATAGATAGCGAGTAGCGTAGCCAATCAGAGAACAATATGTTTTAGAAGAAACAATATGTTTAAGAAGAAACTCAACGTTAACTGTGTTCTATTGGAAATCCGCGAATCTGATTGGTTCTCCTATTTGCTGTTTAACAATTAAAATGTAGGTTTTGAACTATATTCAGTTTAGAGTTTCACTGCTCGATCTTGTTTTCGAGATATGAGTGATAGTCTACTCGGCTGCGCCTCGTTGATTATTCGCTCATACATAGAGACTCAGGATCTTTGTTAGGTAAAACGGTTTCACACTCCAACTCTGAAATAAAGAAACCATTAATCTCGACGGAGAAAAATTGCTTGGGCATATATAAAAAAAACCCTGTTCTTTGCACGGAGAGGTTAATTGTCTGAAAAGAAGGATCATTTAATTTGATATTGCGTGCACGTAATTAGATGTAACTAAACAAACTACGGACACGAGCACGCTCGCTTTATACGCGCACAATTTATACTGAAATAAATGAATATCTCTTGAAAGATTTGGGTGAGGAAATGATGTAGCATTCCATAACCAAGCAGAACGAGCATGCGCTGTGGCCTATCAGACTGGAGAAGTATTTCTACTCCCCTGAATGAGACGCTACTGGGAACGAGGTTGCGCCGGAGTTACCCCTTAATTCACAAAAGCGTACAGGCAATTTTTTGCCAGGTGGGCGGTAAACCATTTGCCCAAAAAAATCGCCCACGTTGCCTTCCCAAAAGCCCACACAGAAATGACCAGCCTGAGTTATGAAAAAATATCTTAAAGCAGGTCGTAATTGATTCCCGTCACTCTTATTATACTCTGAAAGATCACAGGATCACCAACTAAATGGTTACACTGTGTAAACACCATGCCCAGACCGTAGAGAAAAAGGCAACTGCAAACAGACTGGAAACTAGTTTCAAAAGCATTTTAATTCAACACGACTCTATTTTTGCTGGCTTGCTGGCTGTCTTGCTTGCGTGCTTGCTGGCTTGCTATTTGCTTGGTTTCTTGCTTGCTTGCTGCTTTGCTTGCCTGCTTTCTCGCTAGTGAGGATAGTAGCTTAACTTATCCGGGATTAGTCATAAGTCTCAAAATCTTCCATTACCCTAAAATATAAAAAATATGGAAAGGAAAATTAGTTTATCGTTAACATAAACAGCGAAATAACAGCGGAAATGACAATAAATCGCACTATCCAGCTGACAATAATTTGGAATAAAAATGGACCAAATGCTACGTTAGAGAGTTAAACAAACAAGGCTTTGGGGAGAAGAAAGACAATCATCCACTGGGAGACAGAGAGGTTTTCAAATTGCTTGGGTTTTGCTTTGACGCTCAGTCATTGGTTTAAATATCTCGCGCCACTTTTTCAACCAATCAGAAGTAAAACCAAAACCAATCGTGACTCGCGCGCGCACGTTTTCCCGCGCTTTGTGTCAGCTTCGTGTAATTACTTCGAGTTTTAATTGGTTCACTGGATTGTCTCCTCGCTCTATTGTCTTGGTGTTCCGTACCAGTCCCTACCAGGACCCAAACAGCACCTAGAAACGACTGGGTACTAGTTTATTTACACTATGATACGCATGCTCTCTTCATAGGTTGATTTTGTAGCGATTCGGACTGGTGAAATGTTTATAAATAATATAAACTTGTTGAAAAAAATTGATAAAAGAAATCAAACTATTACTGCGAAACATCGTTTTTATCGATCGTGATATTTTCCGAAGTGAAGAAAGAGGAAGGCCGATTTTTAGGTCAATTTTAGGTCCGATTCGGTTTACATCGTTCCATCCTTTAGCATGAGCGATGAACACAGTCTTGAGCACAAAATGTAACCGGCTGTAAAAGTTAAAACTATGGTAAACTACAGTAGGCGCTGGTTTACAAACTATGTATGTGCATTTTGTTTTGTGCTAGGACAATACAGCCTACAAGGGCGTAGCCAGTGGAGGGGGGTTGTCCTGGGGTGCCCGTAATCCCCCTTTGTGAGACTTTTTCAAAGTAAACCAATAAAACACAGTTCGGATGTTGACACGACAATCTGGTGAGTAATTATAATTTTTTTAACAACTAGAGCTTTCACGTGATTTTTTTCATTCCACTGAAGTCAAGGTTACTTATTTTTCCCTTCCTCTTCGTTTTGACTGTTTAGGCAAACATAACTCCTTCGTCAGTTGTTCAGCCTCCATGTTTTGAACCCAGTCTTCTAAAATAGATTGCAAACCCTGAGTGAAATCCCCGCCAAACCCCGGTCAGTCCCTGCATTGTATAGCGAAGCCGTGAAAAAAGGTGCATTCACCGACTATCGGGGAATGTAAATCGAGTGAAAACGAGGTGAAAACCCCCGGTTTGTCCCAATTGGGGGTGTGGGGGGGGGGGGTGCGGGGGTTTCAAATGACTGGTGCATTATCTATTCTATTCTGTTCTGTGCTATGTCGCCAAAATCTCTGTTGCTTCGTTCACTGTAATCTGCGAAGTTTCTCATTGGTTGATTTATAAATGACGTCAATGGCTGAATCTGCAAAATGATTTAATTTGTTTTTCAGTTCAAGTGAAATAATTGTAAAATTGCGTTCTTTCGAAATAGTTGATTTCACAATTCTCAAAAGTGATAATTACCTAAAATAGGCTCCGTTTTTCATTGCTAATTATTTAACTTGTCCATTATCTCCGCGTTGAGAATTGTCCTCCGTAACTAGATCGATCTCTCTTCTGCCGCCATGGACGCTTCTGTCCAGGTTTATCGGACCTTTGGAGTTGAGTTCCCTTTCAAACGTCCTACGAGATTTCCGCAGTCGACTTCGTTTCCTCTGACCTTTTTACCCATGCATGCACTGAAGAGCTGAGCGTAAATGAGTCCATTCTAGTAATGCCTTTCATATTTCCAGTTTCTTGTTTATTTCCTCCATTCGATAAAAGTATTACAAATCATCAAAAATGCTAACTGAAAAAAGAGATTGTTTTGTTCCGTTTTTTTTTCTGGCTATGACAGAAAAGAGCCAAACGGTTTGCTTTCCACTCTCAGCGTATCGCCACGACGTTTGAGTGGAAAAATGGTTGCTATTTTGACCGCCTAGAGTATAAATTCTGAACCAACGTTTTTCGTCGAAACAGTATCTGAAATAAAACTGTTGTGAACGTGTAGAAATCGGGTCGTAACCGAGAAGAATAAACTCCACCCCAAGCTAAATGCTAGTTTGTCATGAAAATGATTTTCATCTCAGCACTCATTAGAACACAGGCATCCCAAGCTCATGTTGTGATCAGGATCATATTGCATAATAGCTGTCATGGCAAAAATATAAGAGTTTGTATGGGAATATTTTACAACACCTTTTAGCAAACCGAAATACTGCCAAATCTTAAATAAAATTCCCTTACCTTACTTTCACTGTGTTTTCGCCTTGTCTGAACGCTTATTTGCCGATTCTTGGCCATTTAGGCGAGTTGTCGCTTTCTAGGTTCTCCACTACAAAGAAAAGAACAAGGCTGTACACTCCAGTTCGGAACGCCCGACGAGCGAGTGCACAGCCTTGTTCTTTTCTTTGTAGTGGAGAACCCAGAAAAAAATGGCCAAAATGGCCAAAAATCTAAATGGCCTAAATGGCCTAAACGACCAAAAATCAGCAAAATAAGCGTTCAGACAAGAAGAAAAACGCAGTGAAAGTAAGGTAACGCAATTTTATTTAAGATTTGGCAGTATTTCGGTTTGCTAAAAGGTGTTGTAAATTTTTCCCATACAAACTCTTATATTTTTGCCATGACAGCGATTATGCAATATGATCCTGATCACAACATGAACTTGGGCTGCCTGTGATTAGAAACACTTCTAAAAAGAAAAATCTCCACCATACCTCAAAAAATTCTCCCGTTTGATTTGCTCCTCAGTCACCATAAAGATGGGAAGAAGTTTACGGCCATAACTTCGGCGACAAGAGCGAGCTCGTCCGCGTCTGGAACGTCGACATCTGCGAGTGTTTTGAGGAATTAAAATTCCTGTGAGTTCATAACTTTCCTGGACAAAAATTGACAAAGTTGTGATTAAAAAGAAAAATGCAACGAGAATGATCCTCCTGTTCATTGTCCTCTATGATTAAAGGCGAAATAACGAAAATTCGCTAACGCGGCCAGGAATGTTGTTTTTATACCCTGGAAATCAATTTAGCGCAATTCATGTGTTACTGACGTCAATCATAAAATAATGTTGTCAATTGGTCACATTTGTAAGTTACTTGTTAAATCAGGAAAACAGCAAAAACATTGCAATCAATCGTATGCAGCGATGAATAAACTTCACTCCACCGTATTTGATGCCCAGATTGATTTACAGAAGGAAACATGCTGTTATAACAACGAAAACAACAATAAACAACAATAATAACATTTTGACATGTTGTAACTGGATTTAAACAATGTTACATTCAACTCTAAAGGGAGAATAAACTGTATGTCAAATATGGTACTCACCACGTGGGAAGCGTTTGATTGGTTGCCTGATTCTGCCTTTTTATGGACGTCATTAGCAGCAACGACCAATCTTGTTCGAAAAAGCGATTATGTAAATCATCAGGCCAATGACGGCACATGTTGCCGACGTCATTGGTTTAAGTACCCCACGTGATAAAACATCTTTAGTTCTACCTTGCTTTGCGTTATAACAACAGCTTGCTTTGATGTTTACAGGAATGAATTATGGAATACACGCATGCCTTGGATGTAATCAGAATCATACTTTTGATACTCACGTAAATTATTTTGTTTTTCTGAATTTTATTACTTGCCATAAATGTTCTTGATCGTTTGGTTTGATCGTCCGGGTGAGAGCAGTCCTGAGAAGGACTGTTGTCGGTGACAGTGACTGACGTTTCGACAACCTTAGCGGAAGTCATCATCAGAGTCATGTGAAGAGTTGTTTGTCAGTCGAATGTTTCAGTCTGGTTCGTGAAAACTGATTAGTAATTTTAGCCGTTATGTTATTGGCTGTAAGACTCGAGTAGTTGATGTCGTCGGTCGTGATTGGTCGGTTTCGATTCGTCGGTAAAGTTAGGTCGTTCTATTCGGTCTGTTTGTTATGTCCATGTCGTGAATTAGTAGTTTGCACGGTGCCGGTAGTTGTTGACTTCTGTTGAGAGGGTTCTGTTCTAAGTTAGTAAACTAGTTATTTCTCAAACTCATTAATGATTCATCACGTTAAACAAAGGAAATCAGAACCGTAGCCGTGGTTTGGAAATGGGTCTCTCATCTTCCCGCCCTTCCGGAGCGACCCTGGGAACGAGGCTGCGAAATCTGGTCTTAATTAGCACAAATATTTACGATTTCTCCGTTGTTTTAGTTTCGATTGAGAAGACATATCAAACACGAGAGATAGTGTTTCATCGCATTTCAAAACACCTCGAAATTCTTCAAAAATACTCCGCTGCGCGTCGTATTTTCAACTCTCTTCTAGGTGTTTAGAATTGTGATGAAACACTGTCTCTCGTGTTTTATATATTACATCACGGTCTGTATGATTTTAAGTATTCAGTCGATTCAACAAGGTAATATTTCGTGTATTTCTGAGGTGAAGGTTCTGCTTTTGGCGTAAACAATCATTAACTGAATTAGTTACTAATAGAAACTTACAAACAAATTTCGAAACTTTATTTAATAAATTTCAGTTATTCCAAAAAGGTGAAGAATATCTCTGAAACGAACAGTTTGGTAGAAATTGTAATGATAGGATTTGCATGTTCCCTTTATATCTTACATCATAAACTACAAAAGAAAAACTAATTTTCTTTTTGTGTATATTCAGTAATAGTATTTGTAAACATTTGAGCATAACTTGCATAGTTTTGAAACTACGATGAGAAAACTGTAATATAAATTTGCGTTTGAAATACTGCTTACTCACGATAGTAGCTGATAGCACGAAATTTTCATGTGTTTTCATCGAGACGTGCGCATTTCCTGAATTAAGACCGCCAAATTGTTCTCGGTCTTGGTGATTTTCAGCAGTTTCAGAATCAAAGTTTGAAAAGAAAGGCCTAAGTGTTTACGTTGGTTGCCAAGTAATTTTTTGTGTTTTCGTGGCACCTTAACTGAATTTGTCCAGATTAAAGGCTTTCTCTTCTTCTCTTCTCTCAACTGCTTGAACATTCATCTTGAACTTCGCATAAGTTTAAGGCATCCAGCAAAGATAACAGGTTGAAACAGCCTCCCAAGCCTTGTCTTGCTCTCTACATATACCAGTTTCAAAATGAATGTTAAAAGAACACGCAGCAAAATGATTACTGTCTGACTGTACTGTATTTAGTTCAAAACAGGACGCACTTGCTTCCAGAGTTGCGAAACGGGTTATCGTGTGAAGCTTTTGGACTCACTAGAGGATCGACATTCTCTTGTTGTTCGCAATATTGTACGAGCTCGTTGACACACTGTGAAAGTTTCACTCTTTGAACTTTCAGTTCGCGGCGTAACTGTTCCACAAAGGTGCGTTGCGACTGCAAATCTTTGCTGCTCTTTCCAGATGGAATCACGGCTGACATTTTGAACTGTACTCCTTTCGTCTGGTAATATGTTAACCACGGCTGCTTCGCTCAAATGGCACGCGTGATCTATGCACAAGAACCGTGACGACAGAAGGTTTATTGAATTGTCTAACCTTTGGAGGCATATTGGAATTTACTTGTCTCCTATTGGCTATGGCAGCTAGCTTAATTGGCATGGCGTGTAAACATGCCGCCAGTTTTTGTTGGCAATGGCGTTTGCATAGGCGTACTGGGAGCACCTTCGGGCTTAGGGGCGCTGTGACCTCCTTGCTCGAAAAAATACATTATGCCGGAATGAGTGAGGTATATACAAACGCCCAGAAATTGCATTATAAAAACAAGACGTTCGCAATTCTCAGAATTACTGAAACTTTTACAACTAAAAAAATGATTTGCCGACTCAAACTTGTAAACACGTTGTAGGTTGTCGTCGTGGCGCACGAGGAGAGTTCGAGAAGCTCGTAACATTTCATCTGAACGCCAGCTTCGCATATACAGACAGTTTAGTTTTGTTTGTATGTTTTCTTCCAGCTGCTTTTTCCCGAATTCTGAGCGTTTTTGAAGGAAAATGTCGAGAATTTAGAACTGAAATGATCATGTCTAGCAACAGAAGACCACAGAACATCAAAACTTTTACGATTTTGTCCCTTGGTTTGGTCAGAGTCTTTTTAGAACGCATCCTTTAAAGGTAGTGAAGAAACTAATGCATTTTGAAAAAATAACCCTGAGGGGTTGAGGTTCGGGGGTTAAGTGCTACGCCCTTTGGGGGTGAGGTCCGGCTCCAAAATTAGACTTATATGAGAAAAAGAGTTTACATTCTCCTTCATTTTTCTAGTTGAAAACATAAAAAACTTCTGCATATATAAACGAGTATACAGTACACAAACAACGACAAAACTCAAGCAAATGCATGCAGTTAAAAAATAAACAATTGCCAATAAGCTTGAGTGGCTGTCTGATTAAAAAAACACCAGTGCCGCTGTGCATTTTGTCCTTGTCGCTGTGGTAATTTGCGGCAACGTCTAACAGGGCCTCATTACTAGATCGTTTACCTCAGTGAGGGGATCACCGATAAACTCTTCTTTCCCCACAAGGTCAAATGCCCAGTATATTCCCGGAGGGAGGGGTGGGGGGGGGGGGGGGTATGATTTAAATTCTGAAAGTCAAGTTGCGTTTGAGGTCTCTACTTTCTGGGATCATTATTTCGGACTTTATGATCGTATGGTTTCTGAGCGCGGGCAATTTAAACTTGCGTAACGAGCACGCTTAACGAGAAATCACGACTCACGTTCTCTCCCACACACACCCACAATGCAGTTCCCTCCCATATGCTGCCGTTTGTTTGTAGCAGGATCGTTCCTCAACAGGATGAACGAAGGAGAAAAGGTGTACTTTTGTTGCCTGTTAACGTGTCTGTTGTTTGGTAAGATAGCGATATAACATCTTCATTTCTTGAAGAATTTGGTACTGAAAGTTTACTTTTTAATTATTTATGAAGTGTAGGGGGCTAACAGTCCTAGAGCGAAATCTTTGTACACTTCATTGAAGCATATTAAACTATGACTGAAGTGATCTATGTTCATTTTTCAGGTAAATCAGGAAATGTTGTTTAATTTTACAATACCGAGGCTCATTTACATTTCACGGAATAGAATATTAAAGATTCGCAACACACACCTATCTGAAATTTAAGTGACTACTGCACCCCCACCCCCTCCTCCCCCATCCCTGGGCGTGCAGTGCATTGCAAATTATTAGGAAACTGAGTTCTGAGTTCTGCATCATACCTGGCAGTGGTCAAAATGGGTGCAATAGAGGATAAAATCGATGGCTTGCCTAAGGACAGGGATCAGCAGTCCTGATACGGTCATCAATGTTAATTATTATGTAATGTTATTATGTACGACATCATGATGATTTATAGCGAATCAGACATTTATTTCTTATGTCATCATCATTCATCATCATCATTTATTGAAATATCTAATATAATACAAATTTACAGATTTGTACAACCCGCATATAGCAAAGCTAATCGAGGCGGGTTGTACAACTTACAATGAAATTTAGCAAAAATACATTAATATTAATATGTCATGGAAAGTAATTCTACAAAATCACGCTTACTGTGGAAATCACGGTTCACAAGGATAAACGCTAGCCATTCCAAATTTCACTGGGGGAAAAGGCCCGATCATGAGTCACAAAAATGCCCTTTGTCACCCTCTGTCTTATTGCAACTGTAATCAATTAAACTTAGTGGCAATAAGACAAATGAAAGGCATTACATAAACTGTGGCCCATGTATTTAACAATTTGATTATGAGCTCCAGATTTCTATCGTGTGATAGTTGATGAGGGTGCAGCCCGAGTCAACTATCACACATAGGAATCAAGAGCGAATAATCTAATTGTTTTAGTACAAATCTACTAGTTGTGGCGACTTTTGTCTTTTCTGGAACAGCCTCGACCAGTAAAGAAGCGGCCGCCATTTTGTTGACAACTGCCCTGCTATGCTACTCACTATCTATCACAGAATAAATAGCCAATTAGCGTAGCCAATTACAGAACGGCATTCGTTGATAGAACGCTAGTAGATTTATACTAAAAACGAGTTATCTTGTTTGATTCTTCCAGGTAAGCAGGGCTTGGCAGTCAAAAAGCAGTGGCTCCCCAATACTAATTACGATAATCCGTCGAATTGGAATAAGGGACGAGTACCTTGCGGTGGAGATAATGTGCAACTTGAAAGAGTAAGGCCGTCAACTCATCATATTCACACTGGAGGTTCTTTTAATGGGAATATTTACTCTGCAATGTTGTGGTGCAATATTAATATTCCAGTTCACTTTTCCCATATTAACGTAATAATAAGGAAATAATAGTGGGTTGTATATATTTGATAATAATCAACATGTGGCACAAAAATAGTGAAAGGCTTTACATTGTGCTCTTGGGCAAGACACTTTACTCTCACAGTGCCTCTCTCCACCCAGGTGTATAAATGGGTACCGGCAAAATAATGCTGGGGGGTAACCCTGCAATGGACTAGCATCCCATCCAGGGGGGAGTAGAAATATTCCTAGCTGCTTAATGCTACAGAAACCATGATAAGCTCTGGCAGTATAGGCCACTAGGCACAAGGCTTTACCGTTGCCTACTTACCTTAAACTCAAATTGCCAAACTGGGAATTATGCTTAAAAGTTTAAATTTTAGTTACTGTCAGCTTACCTTTTTTATTGTGAAGTGCAAATCCCAGTTTGTCAATTTAAAATAAGCATATGATTATCTCTAATTTCTTACAGTCTGTTGATAAACATTTGACTAATATGGAACAATTACTTTTATTTCTTTGAAACAGAGAACTGTTATTATCTCTTATCTTATTACAAGAAAATGAAACTGGAACTTGGCAACTCACTCAAGCAGGCACTTGAGTTACTTCAATTAGACGTCAATCAATGTTGAAAAATTGTGCCACAAAATTATAGAGTTCCTATCAAAAGAACATCCAGATTGACTGTAATTGGGATGAGAAATAATTAAAAATAAATTTAACATGCAATTAATTACCTTTTCAAAACGATCCCATTTATTTAATTAATCCTGCCACATTTGTAGAGTGAGATTGGCAAAGTGCAAACCATGGTGGTTCAATTGCTAGCGTACTGTCAGAACTCTGTATCAAGAGGTCTGAGTTTAAGCCCTGCCTGGATTTAAGCATAATCTTTTCATCCAGGTGTGCAAAAATACTGGGTAATTAAGATGGACAAGCATCCTGTCCAATGAAGCCTAGCTATTTAGTGCTATGAAAACCTTATTGTGGTACACAGTCCTGATGCAGATTTCTGTCGTATTTTTTCTTATAACAGAACAAACCACTAGCTGTTTCCTTAAGGAGCAGTCATACTATTAAATCTCTGGTAAGTGGTTTAAATTTTGAGAACTACAATCCCAATTAGCCCCCCATCCCCACAACAATGTTGTAAATTAGGTAGCAATCTGGAGGCACTGTTTTTGTTATGAAATTATGTTATGGGGTGTATTCACTTCATTTTCAGAAACCCGAGTTAAGCACCAGTATCTATGAGCCTGTTGGACATACAGTTTTTAGAAGGAAGGAATATACTAACCGTATTGTACCAGAGCAATTTGATGCACTGCGCTATTTCATTTTGTTTACAAATTATCTATTGCAGAATTTACCACTGAATGGAGAAGTTATCTTTTATGATGGTGCTGAGCTAAGCTTTAGTGACACGGATCAGGATTTTAATACTTGTCAAGGTAAATTCACTAATTAATTAATAAGTAAAATTGGCAGATTTGATGTGAAATATATGACAATAAGCAGGGATTTCATCAAGTTTTGAACCAAGAGTGCATCTATACAGTTAGGAGGCAGAAAAGGACACTTTCATTACGGTTCTGTAGAATGAACTAAGAGTGCAGAAATGAATCAATCCCTGGCTTGTTAGTTTGTTGTTGGTTCTTCTCCTTAATTTCTTTGAGGGTACAGTCATATGGTAGTTTACAGGGTTCGTACAGGCAATCCTGTATTAAGTAATGGAATTTAGAATTTCATTTTCCAGGTCTAGAAAATCATAGAATTTAATGTGTTTTCTAGATCCTGGAGACATTCAGTTTGTGGCCTTGGTTCAAAACTGGTACAATCCATATAACTGGCAGGAGGTTACGCTCGATAAGCGGGCATTAACAGAAAATTCTGTCTCAGTCCTTCATGCAGACAATATTCCATGTGTGCATGACACAGTGATTTTTCCACAGGTAAGTAAATCAAACAGTTGTCATGAAGCTCTTCGGAACCTCTAATTCCATTGGGTCTTGATACCACGAAGCCCTATTGTTTTAGGGCTAGGTCCATTGTTATTATTGTTTGTATATAATTTTCCCTGCCAATCCTAGGAGATGTTCTGTTGTGTCCAAAAACATACGCTTTTATACAATATTTGCAACATGAAAAAATATTTAGCTGTCTGTAAGGTGCACCTATGCTATTTTTGCAATTCATGAAGTCCCTCCCATTTCACCACCAGCCTGAAAGTGGTCCAGTTCATGAAATATTGGCCAAGTTCATTATTTTGCTTTGACTGATAAAATTAGTTTGCTGTGGTTATTAAAAATACTGTCAACTTTTACAGGACAGCTCCTTTGTAGTGAAGTCTGACTTACCTATCACTGTAGCAGAAGTCAAACTCTTTGGGAAGGTATGTGGCTGGTTCAGTTTATAGCTTATAACACCATTATGACCAATATTTGAACAATAGAGTGCCAGGGAACTATCTAAACAATAGAGTGTTTCTCTCGAGGAACTATCGGCTTATAGTTGCACCACGGAAATTTGAAGTGGAGCTTCAAGGGCTAATATGCTAGTTTTAAGAACATCAAATTTGCAAGGGGCAACTATCAGACCGATAGTTCTGAGACAAGACACTCTACTGTCTTTATTGTTTACCACTAAATTTTCTTCCGCATGCATATTCAGAAACGAGCATCTTGAATTATTTTTAACTTTTGACAAATTTCAAAGTCAAAACAAACAAAACCAAACCAGACAATAAACCAACTAAATACAGAACCCCACTAAATGGAGAATTTTTGGTCTTTTGCTCAGATGATTTATTTGCCTGCCTGCATGTGCAGTTAACGTTTTGTGTCTGACGTGTTATATTAGATTAAGGAACCCAGAGAAAACTGGTGGTCATTTAGACCAATGACTGATTGTAATTGTAATATTCTGTTTGATAGGTACAAAGTTCAAAAAGTTTCAACAGTTTCTATTCCAGTGGTTCAGGCAGTGTAATAAAGAGTCGGATTCAATCTTGTTTATCTTTAATCCTTGCTTGCTTTACAACGATGTCTGTACGAACCGTTGTCCATGTGCGAAGTGCTAAGTGCCAAGTGCCGATGTGCATATTAAGTGCAGGTGAATAATTTACATATTAGTGCCAGTCCTTTGGGGTCTATTGCGATATGTAACATCCCCTTCTGTTAAGCAATGTTTATATTAAAAAAATAAATAAATAAATAAATAGTCATTCTGATCTCAATTCAGGTCTTGAACATCTTATCTATAGACATGTATAAACAACGATCAATGAGGCACAATTGGCTGTTTTCCATTCGTATATCTCACAAGTGTCTAATTAGATAGCAGTCACAAGTTAAGTCGTTCCGGTGGTCGGATTTCACGGCCTGAGCGAGATTTCCTTGGACCCTGTTCCGATTCTACTGAGGCAGGGCTTTGTACATCAATGTTGGGAGGCGTTTGGACTCTGGGTGTGGTTGTGTTCCCTTGTGGGGTCCTGTTTGACGAGTTGTTTGTTGGGTTGATGGACCCGTTGTTTGGTCTGAGGTGAATCCTGTTTCTTTGGAGTTGCGCTCCGGTTTCCGTTTCGACAATATATGAACGAGGTATTTCTCCTTGATCTATAACTCGGGCTGGGTTCCATGTTTTTCTCACGGGGTCTTGTAGATAAATGGCTTGACCCTTGTGTAGTTCAGGAAGTTCTTTGGTGTGCCTGTTGTAATAGCGGCTTTGGGTGTCCTGTTTCGCCTTAAGCCACTCCCTGAATTCTTCTTGGTCTTTTGCCGGGTAAATCTTTCCTGGGAGTGTAGATTTGAACATTCGACTGTTCAAGAGTTCAGCTGGCGACGCTACAGTTGAGCTTAGTGGCGTTGTTCGTAGTGCTAGCAGGGCCAGATCTATGTCTTCATTGGCTTCTTTGCATTTGAGAATGGTCTTCTTAACTGTTTGGACTTGCCGTTCGACAAATCCATGGCCACGTGGATAGTGGGGGGAAGATGTCACAATCTCAAAGCCGTATTGGTCTGCCAGTTGTTTGAACTCTGCGGAAGTAAATTGGGTACCATTATCGCATTGTAATGTTCTTGGAATTCCATTCTCTGCGAACAGCGTTTTCATCTCCTTAGCAACGGCTCTAGCTGTGAGGTTGTGGAGCTTCCTGACGAACGGGAATTTGGAATAGTAGTCGACGACTAGAAGAAACCACGACTGTTGAACGTAGAACAGATCTGCGCTCACAATTTTCCATGGTCTTGAGGGGATCTCTGACGATATCATAGGTTCTTTCTGCTGGGAGTTGTGGTACTTCTGGCATACACTGCATGAGGTGACCAGGTTTTCGATTTCATTGTAAATGTTTGGCCAATAAACACACGATTTGGCTCGCAGCTTGCATTTTTCTATCCCGAGATGTCCTCCATGGATTTGCTGAAGAATGTTGCCTCTCAGGGATTCTGGAACTATCACTCGGCTTCCAAGAAGCACTAATCCATCTTCTACCGAGATGTCATCTCGCAACGCCCAGTATGGATTTATTGTGGGATCAACTTTCTTCACACTGTCTGGCCAGCCTTGTGTCACTTGGCGGGATAACAGCTGCAGGGTTTCATCTTTTGCAGTCTCCTCTTTGAACTCTTGCATTTTAGCTGGGGTGATTCTGATTAGGTGATGAACTTTTACATTCATTTCTGGTACTTCAAATTTATCCATTGGTGAGAGACGTGATAGGGCGTCGGCTGTGACCATTTCTCTTCCAGGGGTGTATTTGATGACGCAGTCATAAGGCTGTAAACGCAACAGCATTCTTTGAAGGCGTGGAGGTGCTTGCATGAGATTCTTCTTGTGGATTTGCTCTAGGGGGCGATGGTCACTTTTCACCACAAATGATCTTCCATAGAGGTAGGAGTGGAATTTTTCACATCCGTAGACTACTGCTAACAGTTCTCGTTCGATGTTGGCATAGCGGGTCTCGGCGGGTGTCAGTGCTTTTGATGCAAATGCTATCGGTCTGTTGTTCTGGAATAAGGCTGCACCAAGGCCCTTAATTGATGCATCAACGTGGAGAACAACTGGTTCCTTTCTGTCATAGTACGCCAAGGTGGTTGCAGAACATATCAATGACTTCACTTTTTCAAAGGCTCTCGAGTGTGATGGATTCCATACAAAGTCAACGTTCTCCTTAAGGAGGTCTCTTAAAGGCGCAGTGTGATCAGCTAACTTTGGGATAAACGAGCTCATATAGGTTGCCATCCCCAAGAAGGTGTGTAGCTCTTTTTTGTCTTTGGGTGGTTCCAGCTGTTCGATGGCTTTGATTTTGTCTGGGCTGGGCTTAACCCCATCTGGTGTGTAAAGCATGCCAAAGAAGTTGCATTCTTTTGTCTTGATAACGCACTTTTCGTCATTGAGCTTGATGCCGGCTTGCAGTTCAACTTTACAGGCTCAACAGCTGACATCACAGCGACTCCGTGTTCTCATCAGAGTGGCTGTGCTTGTGGCTACTGGAAGGTACAATTTATAATTATCACAATTTATATTAGAAGTTTCCAAAAATAGGCCTTAATTAATTCAGCAAGATTTCAATTAAAATTTCTTAGATGTACATGGTTCGCACAAGTCTTGAAGAGTCCTTGAAAAAGCATCAACCCCTTGAAAAGTCCTTGAAAATTGGAAAAATTGCAGAAGTCCTTGAAAAGACCTTGAATTTTCTCCAGCAGTCCTTGAATCTTATCAAAAGCTCCTTGAATAAATAAAGCTTCATTAACACAACGTTTTCTTGTGCACAGAATATTTTGAAAGCTCAGCTATACACAATTTTCAGCTTGAAACATTGCATGGAACAGTGCTTTATGTTCGTATGGCATTTGCTGGTATAGTTAGAACTTTGCTGTTATTTGATATATTGCCTTGGGAGCCATTATGAACATTGTAAGCGGGAACAGTGCAGTAAGGATTGGAAGTCACCTTTAATTATGTCAAATTTAGTGAAAGCCAAATCCTTGAAAAAAAGGTCTCAGGTCTGTATGAACCATGTTGTAGCAAAGGAGCAATGGCTTTGGGTCTTTTTTTCCATTTAAAATATTTCACCAAAATATGCTGACTTGTACATGACTTACTTCCTTTGTGAATGCATCAAAAGAGTAACATGTGCTACATAATTACTAATATCAACAATTTGTTCAGCAAAACTTGTAACTTTTGTAACAAATGTTTGTCAACTTGTAACTTTTTATTTTGTTAAATAGTTTGCAGAGACCATCTGTAGTCATGTGAAATGTAAACCGACAACATGCTCAGATCCTTTCAAACCTGAGGGAAGCTGTTGTGATGTGTGCAGTTAGTTATGGTTCAAGTAAATGTTTCCACAATATTGCATTTACAATAGTTAGAACACGCAACGCAATATATGCAATAATGCATGTATCCAAGATGACAAGTGAAACCTAGCTCAGCTAATTTCACACTCAAGGCTTTTACTTTGACCAAGCACCTATTGATTGCAAACTCCATGAGATATGAATAGAGGGGGTAAGTTTCTGAAGAATCTGTGGTGCTGCGTCGGTGGAAAGTATAACAATATAATTTGGTTTTATCAACTGGGTTGATAATGTGAATTTGCCACTGTAAAGAGATTCGAGAGCTGACGTTTCGAGCGTTAGCCTTTCGTTGGAGCGAATCCAATCCATGAGATATGCTCTGACTGTAGTTAATCAGTGACTTGATAAAATTTATGCATCTCCCTGTTTCCAGCTTCTTATATTGCTCTATAGCTTGGTGTACAGAAAGGCATTGCCACCAAAAACAGCCCTCCATACAACTGACAACACAAAATTACTTAGTCAGTGACACAGTTATGTATACAATAAATATTTTGCAAATTATACAATATATGTTGAGGCAGGTAGATGATTCATCAGTTATGGAAGAGAAAACAAGTATTAATTTAAAAGAAAAACTTTCCAATCTGTGAATGGTTTGTCTCTAAGAGCTTTCGCATTTGCAAGTGCTGCCTATGTAAAATCATTATTTTAGTACACTCTGGTTTTTGTGTCAAGTAAAATTTAGCCAAGAATATTTGCAATCTATACATTATTTTTTCTCTTATTAGGCACTTTACTTAAACTGAGTCTAGGAAAAGATTTTAAAATGGATGACTACAGAGCTCTGCTCTTGAATATCTCTCAGAAAGTAAGTCACATTTTGATATTCAGCTGAAATTCTGTGATCAGCTGATCATATTTTTCCTTGTGATATCAATACAACGTCAAGCAGACAGGTGTTGGGAATTTTTAGTAAATAATTTGTACGTCTAGCAGCTGGCGATTTTACTGCCTGCAGTTCATTACTTCCTACACTTTTACTTGCTGTACAAATTGCATACTGCTTAATATATATAGTTTAACATTTTCCTAATTGGCTTTTTGTATAGGAATATGAAGGAGTTACTGTTGCCACTTCCAAGACAGAGGCTGGTTTTGTCCAAGTGGTGTTAACTGATAAGGAAAATGGTATTTGAGATTGCCCTGATTCATGCTTATTAAAATATGGATGGGTCTCCCTTTTGAATTAATACCGATACTACCATTGTGTGATAAGGGAAAGCTGCATTTATAGGGTAGGAAAGTTGGTTAATGTAAATTATTAGATAAACACTGTCTAGAAATGGCCAATGGACAATTCGAAGGAACTGAATCCTGGTTGGATCTGATCAACAAATGTAATGACTTAAAAAAAAACACAGGAAGGGTGACTGGGATTTACTGTATAATGTAATATTTCCAATATTTTATCAGGCACAGCCTTGACGTGTTCAGAGAATTCATTCAACCTGAGAAAAAACGTTACAATTTAATAACCAAGACAAAAGGCTTTAATATTACAAAAAAAGCTAACCATTGAAACTGACAAATGAATGTCAAGAAAACAAGATGGGGAATGGGAGATAAGCTATAAAAGTGTATGACACTAACTATACTAGATTTCGTTTCCTCTCGTTTGTTTACGCCTTAAGGCTCAAGGGCTTGACCTCTTTCCATTAATTATGCCTCCCTGGCTTTACTTAAAGAGTCACAAGCTGAATGAACAAGTTCTAGTGGGCTGAGTGATGGTCGGAAAGACAATTAATTAGCCCATTTCATATCTCTAGAGTCTGTAAGTAAATTATCTAGTTTTCTGCTAAGTGATACTCAGGGTTGTCCTCGTCAGGGAAAAATCAGGAAAAAAATAATTAGTTTTTCAAGGTCAGGGAAAATCGTAGATGTTGTCAAAGCCAGGGAATGTTGTTTCCCACTTCACAAGTTTTAATGAAGATTGCATTGAATAATTTAAGTTGAAAATCTTATTTTCAGGCAAAATGGCACAAATTGCAGCTGAACATTTGCAGGAAGTGATGATTTCTGGTAAAGTTAATTAATTTTAAAATTTATTAGAACCTGGGTTGACACCAAACAAATTTTTATATGGGAAACCTCCCCAAGGTATCTCCAAACCCCTGCC
The DNA here is from genome assembly GCA_947652115.1 of Blastomussa wellsi. Classification (NCBI taxonomy): domain Eukaryota; kingdom Metazoa; phylum Cnidaria; class Anthozoa; order Scleractinia; family Plerogyridae; genus Blastomussa; species Blastomussa wellsi. The sequence goes on along the minus strand of OX393573.1, from coordinate 979,350 downwards.
CAATGGTTTTATAGTAATCCCTTACAATGCCCTTTGCTTGCATACAGACTCAAAGTGTCTCAAACGTAGGCTTTATCGGGGGAAATCAAATAGTTTGTAAAGATTTATCTCTGTCATCTATGCCATTATCATTTTTCCTCAGAGAAAGCGTTCAATGTAATTGGTACTGAAGTTGTTAAACGCTCAAGCTCCAAGGCTGTTACTGGAAAGAAAACAGGTGCTCTATACTACATCATTCATTGTGTTTGTTGTGAAGTTATAGTGAAATATATGAACAAAGTGAAAGTCCCAATTGTGATAACTTTGTGAGGGGGCTGCCATTTTTAAATTTAATGTTGAACGTCATAATCGTTTGGTTCTTGTTGAAAAAAATCAATTAATCACGGGATTGATTTTATTTTCATTTAGGGAAGCCCAAGAACAGCTTGATAGTCCCATTATCTGCAGGACTGTCCCTTCTTTTTCTGTTCATTGTTGCTGTGATATTCCTGATCTTCAGACGCACACAAAGGTAAGATGAGCAAGTAGCGAAAACAGAGAATTCAAAATGCTATGAGTCAATGCTAACTTCCAGCCAGCCATAGACCCTATGCATAAATCATCATAAATTATCTGCCAATTTGAAATTCTTTTGTATGTATTTAATTGAGCCTCACCAACCTCATTTAAGAGTAAAACTTATTTTGAATTACCAACACAAAAACAAATAAGGTTACTAAGGCTAATTTAAAGAAAATACATGCTCATCTTCCACAAAGCACAGAATAAATAATGTCTGCCTTGTTTAGAACTGTATTCAGTGATTGTACAGTCACATTAGCACAGGATTAAATTGTGACCTGTTTTCCTTTTAGAAATCAAGAAAAGGCAAAATGGTTATGCCAGTTTGGTGTTTATCCACTAATCACAAATAAATAAGTTAAAAATTGTTAAATTAAATTTGTTTTAACTTAAAAATTGTACATTATGTTAAACAAGTTTTACACCCTCCTTACCAGGCCATCAATATTTTGACTGCTTTAAGCACCAGCCAACTTTCATAAACAAGCTTTTTTCGCTTCTTACTTTTTCATGCACAGAAACGTTTTTCTTATAATTTGCAAAATAACTTAGTTGCCAATTATTCTTGCTGTTGTAGGATAAGGAGCAACTCATTTCCGCTCGTTATGATGGAAGATGATATGGAACTTGCTGAAATAGATGATAACCAAGCTACAGCCAAAAACGCTCGAAGCATAGAAGAGAAGCAGTTTGATCAAGTTGATCCAAGCCAGGTTAGTGATTAATAGGCCTTTTGCAACAATTTTTATAGTTTTACTATCAGTATTAGTTAGCTTTTAGCAGTCTCCCCTAATTAGTTTGGGTACTATCCCAGGCTATAAGGCTTAATTTGATCCGTTAATAATAAAAGTTCTTACCGGTACTTCTTTACTTAACAGTCATGTGGTACAAAATCTGCCATGCTCGGCTTATTATTGTTACTGCACTGGGAAATCCAAACTAAGTGACTTCACAGGGCCATACACAGCGGGGGTAGAGGGGGCAGTTACCTCTGCCAGGAAAACTAAATGTTCTTTTTTTCTAACATTGTGTTTGATTTTGCGGTGCTATTTCTCGTATGAAGTGAAGGCGTGCAGAGTTTGCCCCCACAGACAAAAAATTCTAGGTACGGCCCTGTTTCAGCCAGACAAGCTAGACTTTTCTTTTGTTTTGCTTTGGATCTCCTAGTGCGGAAATGATAATAAGCTTACCCTCCATGGCGGATTTTATAGTGTGACTGTTTGTTGCAAAAGGCCTATTTGGTGCTATCGACTCTCATAACTGATGATTCTTATAGCAGTTATTACATATTGTTGTTCATGGCTCCTGGCCGGGATACTGCGTTGTGTTCTTGGGACAGACTGGTGATTGTTTTAGCTGAAACGTTTTTATTTTGTAGCTCTAACCTGCCATAATTATTTTTTCTCTATCTCTCTCTCTTAAGATGTCGATGGAGAACCCACTGTATGAAAGTTCAACAAATGTTGCAGAGTAATAGATGATAAATTTAAATGAAGATTTGGCGCAGGATGAAATGCTGCATAAAAATAGTTTTTATGAGTGAGGTGTTATTTTTTTGTAACTGATTGACAAAAATAAAAGTCAAATTTCAAATCAAAGAATATTGAAACTCAAATGTTATATACTACTAACAAAAAAAATGTTGACAACTTTCTTTTATATATATGTAAAAGACTATTTTTGCAGTTTAGAGTTAATATTAGAGTTAAGACTGATATACATGAAGTGAGTGGAATATCTGCAAGTATTACAGTGTATCTTTTATACCACCGAATGAGGTATGTGTTATACCTTTATGGTTTGTGTTGTCATTTAGCTCAAAAATGGGCCTCTACAGTGTAAAACTGAAAATTCCTAAACATTTACTAACCCGGTGCTCGAGTGTGCATTGACGGAAATTAATTCTTTCCTTGACACCATTTATCAGCATTAATATACACTTGTGATTTGGTTCATGCTATGAAATATGTACAAGAGTCGACTATTTTTGCATAAAACATATTTAACAATTAGATTATTAGCTCAAGATTTCTATGAGGTGATAGTTGAGGCCGAAGGCTGATAGTGTGCAGTAGCTCAGCCAATCGGATTGCGGCATTTGCATTAGTATACAGTAGAATTTTACTAAAATTGGCCAGATAGCTTCTGCTGCTTCCTCACAATTTTTTGTGGAAAGCAATTTTGGTGAAAGGTGAACCGAAGGTGAACCTTCATCTTTCTCAACGTGGTCTGCAGGTACTTCCTACAGGTTTACGTTCATCCCTTCATTGGGGGGGGGGGGGGGGGGTTCAAGAGCCAAATGTTTTCAAGGGAAGTACCATTATCAATCTTTACTAATTACAATGGGATGGGGGTCTCAAAAGTAAAAATTCTTCACGGAAAGTGTGAAACTAAGCTAAAATTTCCAGAGGCAGGTGGGAGGGATCAAACCAAAAAACCTCGCATGTCAGGGGTATGGATTTTCTCTGGAACAAACACATTGCTCTTGTCCAATCAAGACTCAAAGAACTCAGATGAAATTCAATGCTGTTGTTTTATTTCAAACTCCAATCAAATTTTGAAAAAAACATTTGACACCCATCAGCAGTGTTTGTAAAGTGCATTTTTTTTTATAGATTACATCACTGGAGCAATAACAGGCTTCAACCAGACACAAACCAAAGCAAAACAAGGTAGCTTTCCTCTCAGTCAGAATCTTCATCCAACTTATCCATTCCTTTCTTGTGTTCTTTCATTGCTTTGCGGTGGCGACGGATAGCTTCTTCGTGGTGTTCTATCTCCTTCTGGTGATGTTCCACCTGTTCTTTCAGATGTTCCTTCATGGCTTGCAGCTGCTCTTGTTCCTGTGTTTGGCAAGAGATTTAAATCATTATTTTTTAACCTTGTATGCCCCAGAGTAACGCCTTTTAAGCCAAACGTGTTCATAGGTGCTGGCGTTAACTCTGGTTTCTGTAGCACGAAGCAGCTAGGAGTATTTCTACTCCCCCCTGGATGGGATGCTAGTCCATTGCAGGTTACTCCCCAGTATTCTGTTAGGTTGCCCCAATAATCCACCCATTGATACTCTACTAAGCTTAATTACATTTGAGTTTACCCACATCGTGCCTTAAGATACCACCCTGTAGGCTCAATTACCATGCGCTGTTTGGGAAATGAGCACATCTGGCAGAAATAAAGCCTAGCTGCCCTGAAGTTGACACAAAATGCAAAGCACTGATTTACAAAAAATGATATTTGGACATAAGTACTCACCCGCTTTCTAAAGAACTGTTCTTCATGAGCATGTTGCATCTTTCCAAATGCCCCTCCAGCACTCCTGGAATTGTTATATTAACAGGATTTTTATTTTATAAATTAGATATAAAACGTAGGGACCAAAGAATCAGTCAGTGTGTAAAGCAAGGTTAATGTCTGTGTTGTAGATGGAGGTTGGGTGCCCAGAGACCTGGAGCTACCAATCCCAAACCCAGGTCGGTAGAAGCCCAAAATCTGCAACACACAAAACCCAGCCACAAGCCCCATCCGCCATAACCCACTGCAGCACCCACGCACCCATCAGCCTGAACAGAAAGTTCAGTGGCAGTAGTAAGAGACATTACCCTATGGTAACTCTAATCAGGAGAGGGGAGGGAGGGGAAGAAAACCCAGAAAAATCTGTATGCAATGCAACTCGCCAGGACACATTGCAAAGTACGACTACAAGCATGTTTAAAGATACATGCATAATGCAAACCAAACTATTGCTGACCCTACAAGCAATGTGTATGTACAAGACCTGGAACCAAAAGATAATGCAATCCCAGCAAAACGCTAACATGCCATGATGTACACTGCTACACACTCACACCACACCATGCACTGAGCAACCTGCTCCTGGTCGTTAACTCAATTAAATTAGAATTTAACCTTGTAAAATTAACAAGTTTATACAGTGTGCTCATCTAGATGGGAGTGATTCTGAAAAGAGCTGTTGCTGGTGGCTCAGTAACCAAAAACAGCTCTTTTCAGGTAGAATCCCTCCCACCTGGATGATCACACAGTACAGACTACAGATCCACTCCTGGATTTAGTCTTGCCCGTAAAACCGTGAACACCAGAAAAAATTTCTGGAATGTTTATTGTGTGGTGACCAATCGCAGCAAAATTCAGGACACGTGAACAAACCTCAAAACCACAAACTAATGACCGTTGCTGTTTGCGGTTTAGTTTTCTCACACCTGATTAGCTTTTTCTTTGTAACACAATAACATTCCACAAAAATTTCTGGTGTTCACGGTTTTACAGGAAAGACTGTAATTTTCCTTTTCAAAAAAAGAGTTACTTTGGATGTTGATAAGGAGCAAGCAGGGGAATATTAGTCTTATTTCTAAATGAATTATATTTACCTGATGTCTCCACCTCCCCCGCCCCCCTGAAAAGCAAATAAAATTGTATACTTGTAACTTTTGCACTTGAACATCTGTGATTGTATCAAACCCACAGGCCATCTGAAGGAGGACAGCTTGTGCCATTTTGGCAAAGGACTTTTCCTTTATCGTGATGACTTAAACATGGTCTATGTTTAATTGAGCGAACTAGAGTCAACTCAAGTTCATGCCTGTTTAGTATGAGTCATGCTCAGTCATGAACCCTTGATTGGACCAACTTCTCTAAATAGTGCACATAATTTATCTGTACAAGTACATTTGTACAAGTACAATGCTTGTTTAGAACGTGCAGAATATAATCACAGAAAATTTTCACGTGTTTGAATGAGGCCAGAGATAACTTCAAAGATAGAAAAGGATACGTATTATGAACAAGTGTTACTAGCAGTCTTATATTTGTCATGAGCTTAATACTGGGTGGAAACGCTTGTTGCTGTTTATGCGATGCAAAATTACAACTCTATAAGTCACACTGATAAAGCGAATAAAATACATGGAGGTTAATCAGATACATACCTTTCCAACTCCGCTTCCTTTTTCTCCACTAGTCATTGTTCTTAGCTGCAAAAACGGTGTTGAAATCACTCGTCGTGAAACTGCGGACAATCGAAACGACGCCATATTGAATCACGTTCTGTGGGCGATTGTCTGCGAAAGACTGGGCCATAGCACGGAAGGGGGTTGGGCACCAGAGCTGAGCAATTTCGATGGAAAGGGCTGAAAAAATACTCAGAATTTGCGGTTTTTTAGCGCAAATTGTTCTTTAAAGTAGCCGTTATGGACAGGTGACGATGAGCTTTCGTTTTCTGTGTGATCAGAGGCATGTCTAGCTCGAGCAAGAGGGAAGAAAATGAGGAAAAACTTTTGCAGTCGTCACGTCGGGGAGACTTGGACACTGTCGTTGTGAGTTTCAATGTTTTTGTTCTAGCTGTGTAAATTACCGGTATGGCTTCCAACCATTTAGAAACATTCTATCACTTTCGTTGATTTATTTAAACGATGTGCGGTTCATTTGGGCGAAATCTCGCCTTGAATGACAAACATTTTCAAAGCTCGTAGACAGTAAATTGAAAATGAGCTTGCACATCGTACTTGTTTGCTCAATAACTTATCGTGCATACACGTAATTCACCGGAAACTGCGAAGGCCTTTATATTATATTGTTTTGTAACCGATTTTCAAAATAACGTATTTCGCGATAATTACTAAGTTTTAACCATCACATGTGTCGTGCACGCGAATTTAAGTAGTTTAACTGGAAAGTTTAAATAACGTTGTCGTACAAAGGTTCGTCACTTTATATCGCGAGTCATCTCTTTGAACTGAGATTTCCTGAAGATCACGTAAATATTAGCTTTAATTAAACATATTATGCACAAATCCATATCACGAAACGCGGTTGACCTCCAAACGTTTTTCTAAGACCTGCTAGCAAAAGAAAAAAACCGAAAAGGTCACAATAATATGGCATTAAAACACCGCAATGTATTGTATTACCTTCTTTTGTGTCGAGCCCTTCCCGTTTGAAAATTATGTAACAAATTGAGCGTTTTGATAGCAAAACGCGCAATTTTGCCATACTCAATGGGCTGTGTGTTAAAAGTTACAACTGAAATTAAATTATTTGTTTTCTGAATTAAACCCCCTGGGGCATTCTTTATTTGCTGTTCTCGAGAATGAAAACATTTCTCCAGTCACTGTGATATTCAACTTCAGTGAGATATTATTGTCACAATTCTAGTGTCTTGCTTGTATATTTTCTAAATAAAATCTTGCTTAGAACTTTCAAACTGACTTCTACCTTAATCGACATTCCAACTATCTCATATTGCCTGAAAGATTCCCAGATATCTACATGTATAAATTTCCACTTTCCTGGGCTGATTGTTGAATCTCACGGATTTGTAATTTTGGCTATTTTTATTATCAGTCTGTGAGAAATTTGGGATGCTGAGTCAATAATAGATACCTACAGGCCAATTGGCAAATTTCTGGATTTGGATTTCTATAGATCATTCCTTAATATTGCATTACACTTGCTTACTACACATAATTTCTCTCATGATTATTGTGCCTGTTGCGTGCATTTAAAATGAAGCCTTTTCAGGCCTGTGCTCTAAGGGCGCCCAGGTGTCTCAGGCGACTAACTTTTGCCTTTGGGCGACCAGATAAACTTACTTTTTTCATATAAGCTTGTAGTGCTGGGCACCCTACATCTCATGGTGTGTAACCTTCGGGCTCCTTGTAATTTTTCTTAGAGCACAGCCTTGCTTTTCTTTATGGCCGGTGCTTGCCAGAGAGGTAAACCATCGTTTCCTTATAGACAGGTATGGTGGACATCATAAACCTTCAGCTTGGGGAGGGGGGGGGGGGGGGGGGGGGTGAGGGGGTGTTTGAAAAATTTAGGTGGGGAGTCCTGTGACGACAAATATGTGGACCATTACCAAACCATAAGGGGTAGGGGGTCCCTGGACCCCTCCCCTAGATTCGCCGGACTATCAAACATATAATTATTTTCACTTTTTCCAGAGCAGAATTTATTTACCTGGGCAATAGATGTAAGGTTTGTCGAGCTTTGCATCTACACCCGAGTGTAGTCAAAAATTATTCTTCTCTTGAGATTGTCTCAAACATAATTACCTGTACCTCAAAACAACAGTACCCCAACAGTATCCCAAGAACCGTGTTTTACGATGCTGGTGAGTTTCACAGGTTCTTACACTGAGGATCAGCCACATTTTTACACAAATGTTGAGTTGTGGCTGCATGTATCAAATGCTCTTGGCTGATCCTTTGATGGTTTACATGTACTTGTTGATCAACTTTTTATTTTCTTGTAGAGTTTGTTACAAGCTAGGTCACCAAAGAATGGTTCCCGTTCAAGTATTGACGTAAACTGCAAAGGTATATTTGTATCCTACTCAACAATGCATACATTAAACATAATTTAGGAAATAATTAACTATTAGCCTGCTGGTAACCTACTTGTAATTTGAAACAAGTAACAAAAGGGAATATCATTCTGCAGTGCATCATTGTAAAAATGTGAAATTATGAAATACCTTGCCCAGTTAGGCTCTTCAAAGTTTCTAGCAAAGTTTTTAGCATTTGGCAGTAAAAGCAATTTTATCCTTTGCACATGCTATCTTTACAACAACTTTCAGAAGTCTTTGTGCATTTGATGTCATGATGCAAGCGGTCTATTGTTTTAATGAACTAGTACAAGGACTTTTCTGAAAACCTTTTGCAGAATACTTATTGTCTTAAAGCTCTTAACAGTTGCCTGTGTTTATTCACCTGCAGGGAAATCCAAAGCCAACCAAGGGTGGACCCCTCTTCATCTTGCAGCATATTTTGGCCACATTAATGTTGTTAAAGCATTGCTAGAGGTGAGTTGTGACACTTTCCAATGAAGTTATGGGGTAAAATAAATTGTTGTTGTTGTTTCCACCACATTTAATCTCAGCTTTGTCAAATGGCCAAAGTTTTACAGATCTATTAAAGCATGTTTTCATGTGAAAATTAATTTTAAATTATCAATACCTGCATATATTGAAAATAAAATTTAAGACCAAATATTGTCATTATTCCTTTCAGAATAGAGCTGATGTCAACGTCAGAAATGGAATGGGAGATACAGCTTTGCACCGTGCGGCTTTTACTGGAAGATCAGTTAGTATTATTATAGTTTTAAACATATAATAAAAATGGACTTATTAATCAGGCAGGAGGTTCTGTATGGGAGAATCTTTACTGAAGTCGAGAGGTCTGTACAACAACAGCAACAACTTTATTTGTACCCCTGAATTAAATTAAATTAACAAGACTAGGAAGTATAAAATGAAATGAGTACATGGCTGCCCGAAATAACCGCCATTGGCTAATGAGAAACTGGGCAGCCATCGATCCTTAGTGTTTATATCACCAATTTTTATAAATGTCAGGTACAAAGGACTTAAATAAACACATACAATACACAGACAAAAACTAAGTTAAAAATTTAGCAAAAATAAGCTGGAAGATAAAGTATACAGACCAACTAGGCTTGATAAATAACATGATTGTTAATTATATTATGGCCAAACATGTTAAACATGCTCCATTTAGCTAGCCTTCATGCAGCCATAGATCTACTGTTGTCGGTTTGCAACCAATTCCGAGAGATTCAAGTGAGAATAAACGTGGCGGCCATGTTGGATGACGAATAAAAGAAATCAGAAATCTTTTGTTCATGTCATGCAACATGGAGTCAATGACGTCACTTGTAAACCAAGAATTTCCAAAAGCAGAAAATTGCCATCTGCAGAACGGCGATGCTAATCATGTTCCAGTATCATCATCATCATCATCATCATCATCACCACCATCGCCATCTATCCTTTTTGTACCAGTGTCATGTAGGATGCAAATCCACCCTAAAATCATTCATTGAAATAATCCTGACATTAAATTTTTGTTAGGATGTAGTTACAATGCTGATTCAGCATAATGCTGATGTGACAATCATCAATGGAGAAGGACGAAAACCAAGCCAAGTCACCAACAGTACAGAAGTAAAACAACTTATAAAAGGTTATTACTTGGTTCTCTTATAATGTGTGATCTGTATTTATTAATAACTTAATAACATGACAAAGACAGATTAGAGGGTAAGTGGGTAAAGTATTAAAGTTTGTAGAAGCTGGAGTTTGACAATCAAGGAGTAACCTGAGTCTGGTTGTTTGAAAGCTGATCAAAGTTTTAATTTCACTTTTATAATTAAAGTGTTCTTCATTATAATTTATTGGTGTACAGAAAATGTAAATATAACCCTCACTTTAAAGTAAAAACCTCACAGAAATCAACATTCATGTGATGGCTTTGGCATTTCATCCACACAAATTTAGCATCATTGAATTTCATCCTTTTGCAGCTGCTGAGAGGAGTCTCCAACTTAAGTTAGAGGAAAGATTGCTTACAGCTGCAAGAGAGGGCGACACATCTGAGTTAAAGAAACTGGTAAGTAAACTGTGAACTGTTAGTAAAAAGAGTAAAGCCTTCATGATGGCTCGTAGCTGCCAGAGCTTCACTCTGGTTTCTGTAGCATGAGGGGCTAGGAGTATTTCTACTTCCCCCTGGATGGGTTGCTAGTCCATCGCAAGTTACTCCCCAACATTCTGTCAGATTGCCCCTAACAATTTGCCAGTACCCATTCATACACCTTGGTGGAGTCTAGAGAGGCACTGTGAGAGTAAAGAATCTTGCTAAAAGAACACGGTGCATTGACCCACCCGGTCCAAACAAGGTTCCAACCCCTACCAGGGCTGCAAATAATTTGGAATGCATTGCACAAAATATCAAATTAGGCTGTGGTGCCTTCTCTCTTCAACATCTAAAGGGTGTTTTCATGACACCACTGCAGCTATATTGATGTTTCAAAACATACAACTGTCAGCCTTATTTGTGTAAGAAATAAATCCTCTGGAAATTGAAATCTATTTTTATGCAAACACCAACCTTTTGTTTTAGTACTCCAGTATGGTCAGTGTGGTCACTTGTCATGTGAGTGAAACAGTACCTACGGAGTTTTCACTCAGGAAGAGTCAATCTTAACATTCTTTTTGTTTCCTGTACAGATTGACAATACTCATCCACCTAATATCAACTGTCAAGATGTGGTCGGAAACACCCCATTACACTGTGCGGCATACAGGTAACCTCATTTCAATTGCCAAGTAAAAAGATGTCGCTCTCCTAAATGAAATAGTACTCTTTGATAGCTTTTGAATAGTTGAAAGGCATGGCTTTTTCATTTGAAATCTCATGTACAACAATGGATAAGACATTTGATGTTTATAGCTTGTTATGAGTTGTACAGTTCTAAGCTAAAGTTATGCAACAATTATCATTAAATTATTAAAGAAGCAAAATTAATGTGTGAAAGAAATGCCGGACCAGCTACGGTTGTCATTTTGCTGGAGGTAGACAACTGGTCCCAAGAGCATCAGGTTGTTACAATAGTTTCCAAGGACTGGGCAATTAAAACAATGACATTTTCACATTTTGTTCCAGGGGACACAAAGTGATTGCTGTCACCCTGTTACAACATGGGGCGGACACAACCATTAAGAACAACAGCGGTAAGAGCATGTCTGAACATTATATTGTGCTGTCCAGAAACAAGCATGTTAGTATAAGAGGTAAAATGATTTATTTCAACTATGTTGTCAAGCCCAGGGACAAACTTCTCAGTGTCAAATTATTTTTAATCAGCTATCACATTAATAGCTTCCACAGATGCGGCTTAAAATAATTACAATTATAATTTTGTTGTCAATTAGTGGTATTATAGACCTGGTCCATTGAAATTGATTGGACAGATTGTTTTGTCACTTTGCCAATAACATCATGGCAAAACTAATGTCACTGGCTGGCAAATAAATTTTCACTTGACTCTGGGGGAATGAGACTTCTGCTCAGGTTGTCAAAATAGCAGTCGCCACCAATAGTTTTCCTCAGACTTTAATTAACTCTCACCCAGACTGCCACACTGTATGAACTTTGAGCGAGGGTGGTGCAGTGATGAGAGCGCTCGTCTCCCACCAGTTTGGCCCGGGTTCAAATTCCGGCCTGCTGTCATATGTGGGTTGAGTTTGCCGTTGGTTCTCTCCTCACTCCGAGGGTTTTTCTCCAGGTTCTCCTCCCTCCTCAAAAACAAGCATTACTATATTCCAATTCGACCCGGATAGAGGACCCGCGTGAAAACCAGCCGAGGCAAATATGGCTTCGTCTAAATATCGTTGTTTTATATTTATTCTATTTGTTTATTTATTTTATGTGGTTGCCCTTTTCAATATGACTGTACATCCTGAATATCACTGACATTGATTTTTCATCGACTCTTTCATATCATAGGTCAAATAGCTTTGGATTTAGCTTGTAACAAGAAAATGAAACAGCTGTTGGACGTCCAGCCTCTGCAGGTTTGTTTCCACAAATTAACCATTTTGTCAACAAGTACAGTTCCTAGTACAAAACTCTGGTTTTCAGGTCTCATCTTGTAATAGGCCATTTCCAAGTTCTCTTTTGCCTCAGCGTCAAAACGAGTCTATGTGCGAAACCATTAATATGAAAATGTGTTTTACTTGCATCTTCATTCTCATGCAAAACAAACTTATTTCCATATGAATAGTTTCGCACTTAGATTCGTTTTGAAACTGAGGGATAAAGGAAACTCGGAAATGGCCTATTCTCTGGTTGTAGGCCCTTTTACCTGCTACCCAAAAAATATTCTGGTTGTAATTCCCCCTCCAGATATAAGCTGTTACCCATCTTTTCTTAATAATTTTTACCCCTCCCAGATAGAAGTTACCCCAGTGGAGACTTATTTTCTTGGTGTCCCACAAAATTCTCTGAACTGACATCCAAAGAAATTTGTGTATATCAGTAAAGAGAATTTATTACCTTGCAGCCTGTTAATGTATTATTTTTCTTTTCATGTCTTTACTGTAGAAACTTCACAAGGTTGTTGCAAGACATGAAGGTGCTCTACTCAAGGTGACAAAAACGTGTTTATCTTTCCGCACAGTGTGCGGACCTATGATTCTTGAGCTACTTGACAGATTGCAGATCTTGAAAGAATTCTAGTTTTGTTTAGCTAGTTGTTTTAAACATTACTTGTTGATTTTCCATTTATTATTGTTTCTGTGGTGTTTTTTTCATCTTAGCAAACTATTACTAGGAATTTCTTTGACTTTGAGAAAGTAGTCATTATTAACATTTAGAAAATGGCTTAAAACTTGGTGACGCAGCTATTACAGTGAATGTAACATCTACTTGCTTGCCATACACTGTGAATGCATTACTTTTATCAGGTCTTCCTGGCAGCTTTTTAATGTTATGTCACCATCACTGGCCTCAACTTGATAACAATTTGTATCATTTTTTGAAATTCATTGAGTCCATCTGCTTTCAGCGTTCAAGATTCTTCGGGTGGAAAAAGTTTTGGGTGGTCCTAGAAAGAGGTGTCCTTAGCTACTTCAACAAAAGGTTTGTATTTCTACAGTATCACTGAAAGGGATGAAAAATAAAAATGCTTTAAGTCATTGGTACACCAGGCCATTAACAAAATAATGCAAAACTGCAGCAATTATATGAACCTCAATGTTTGGTTGAAAATTACTTAAACATCTGTCGAATCATAAAAAATAATTGTTATTATCTTTGAACAGGGCTGATGCTGCTGCTAGTGTGAAGAGGCAAGGATATAAATACTTGGACCGCTGTAAATTTTCTGTGAGTTTCTCCTCTATTTACGATAAATATTATCTAGCGATTTGTACGCATTGCGGGTCTTTGAGATCGTCTTATGTGGATAGGTCGTACTTTCTAACCAGACAGAAACACGTTGGGTGGTCTGATTTTATATTACGGTATCGTCTTCTTTCGTTTTTAAAGGTGCCTAAGGATGAGAAACATAAAATCAAAATCCAGTATTCAGACAACACAGTTCAGATCTGGAGTATTCCAAACAGTGAAAAAGTTCCCCAAGTCCAGCGTCAGGTTTGCACAGTTCTATCCACATCTGTAACTTATGTTAGGGATAGGAAAGGAAAAGCTATGATTTTTTGACACAAGTCTCTATGGATCTTTTCACGCTCATGTCTTCTGAGAAGGAAAACGTCACGTGAAAATCAGTTCTGGGTTTCGTCTTGAAAAATGTTTTGTTTAACACAATAAGCCCGCAGACGTTAGATTAAGAAATGTAGGGGTGCGAAAATTTTTTACATTTTTCGGACAAAACGCTCAGGATTCGGGCAAAAACAGTTAAGCAATTTTTGGGCAGTTGTATACCGGTTTAGGTTTAATGCTAACGCATTCGAAAATTGGGTATTTTTTGCGGGCGTGGAGATTACAGACCCCCAAAGTCCAAAGGTCCCCGTACGCCTATGAAAATAGACCACCACAGACACCTGCGTGTGTGTAGTTAGTGATGGCTTCAGTTCAGTGCCATAGCTTACCAATGTTATGTTGTGTTTTCCACACAGCGATGGCTGAACTCTCTCCATGAGCACTGCGCCTACAGTACATTCTACACAACTCAGCCAACTTTACTGATTGACGATCAAGAACAAGATGTCGTTCCTCTTGGTAACATGCAAGACTCACTCAAGGTGATTACCTTTCTGGTTTTAGTTCGGTTTGTTATAATTTTGCGAACACGGGAACGAAGCAAATGTCTGAGATTGAGCGTGGGAGAAAAAAATAACACGATCGTGTTTCAGAGTGAATGGAAAATAATGGGAGAGCCAGTCAGATTAGATTTCTAATAGAACACGGCTGAGTTTACACTTACTTAGTAAAACTGAAAGAAAACAGAGAGACATCTTTTCTACGGTATTCGTTAGTAACTGAACGTGGGGAAAAAAGATTTTAAATCATTCGTTTATTGCAATTATCACAATTGAAATTTATGCCAACAGCTTAGAGTCAGCTTACTCTGCTAAAGGCAGTGGTAAACGAGGACACATTTTTGCAGACACGGATATTTCCCTGTTTGCCCGCGCACGCAAGATTGTTGTGGACACAAATTTTGAGTCCTAGACACAAAAAATGTGCTCATAGAAAAAATCGCTCATAGAAAACGAGGGCGAGTAGTCCAATTGTTTTAGTGGAAACTCTGAAGGGTTACATTCCAAAAACTACAATTGCAAGTATTTTTTGAGCCAAAAATCGAGAAAAATCTTGCATTCAAAGAGCAACGCGCGCGCGATCGTTTGCTATCGGCGAATAGAAAACAGTGAGAGAACTAATCAGATTCACGGATTTCCAATAGAACACAGCTGAGTTTCTACTAATTCCTATTAACGTTTAATGTAACTCGTTGTTGATTTTGTACTTAGAGTGCTCGCGCCCACCAGCAGCTTCTTGACCAGCAAGTGTCTGGAATAAACAGTTCTATTGCAGATGCTACCAGCCCCATTCCATCACAGTCGAACGTCAAAGGTAAGAGTCACGCTAGACATTATGTAGCATGAAAGGGTGAAAGGAATGAAACCGATGTCCTCAAAGATTTCCTCTAACCGGTTTCCACTCCGCTAGAGCGACTGTTGTATGTTTACAGAGAACTGAAATCCTCCGAAGTGTCAACAATCGAGCAGTTTTTCCTTCTTAGAAGTTGTTTGAATGGTTACTCAAGGCTTCTCTTAAATGCTTCGTGATGTCTTAAATAACGGCTGTAGGTTCTATTGACGTCACAACGAGACGTGAAGTGTATGAAATTTTTCAAAAATGAACTGTGGATGTGTAGATATAGCGAAAAATGATCATCGCAGTGAATTTCTTATTTAATCCATTGGAAAATGGAAGCCTGAAAAAATTCAGGGCTTCAACGGCTTCACGGCTTCAAATTCACTGCTATGATCATTTCTCACTTTCAAGGGGATGTAACGTTGCCTAGTAACATACCTGGTCTCGCGTGAAAGGAAAGGTGCCCCTTGACATTGACACTTCTGCAATAAAACAGTTATTTCACTGTTTTGCTACATAGCAAACAGTCGTTCACTCTAGGTAAATATTCGTCACTTCTTATAAATCGCTTTTGCTGGTTTGTGAACCATGGGCTTATACAACTTCGCAAGTTGGACGAGTTTCTAACTGGACGAGATTATAACCAGGTCTGTCAGCTGTACGACTGTGGCCTGTCATCCGCCTTAAAGGAGGGGGGTGGGGGTATGTACACGGTATTCAGCGCGCTTTACAACCTGCTTATGATGTGCAAATTCTTCTTCTTTACTGCTGCTGCAGGAAGTTTATTGAAGATCAGCGAGAAACTCAACGAAGTGGTAGCGACAGCTCGAAACATGTGCAGCGCTCTTACACACTGCTTAGACTTGCTGGCACAACAGGAGGAGGTGAGATTGTTCAGCGGTTACATTGCCCCTGTTTATGCTTCATGTATGCTACGGTTTATTTGATCATGACAGTGAGTGTTAAAAAGTAATTAGTTTAGACAGGGTTCTAATGGAATCAACTGTTTTAGGTTGGTTGGGATGTTTTTACGTGTCTTATCCTTGGTTGCTTTGGTTGAAATGTCACAGTTAAACTTAAAGAACTGGTGCTATTGGCGGAATACTTCGCTTGACTTTGAAAGCTCAAAAGCAAGTACGAAGCGCTGCCGCATTTGGACGTGCGAATTTTGAGGCGAGGGCTACCCTAATTTTCGCTTGACCAAAATTTGAATGATACGAATGAAAAGTTTTCTATTTTTTGCTGTACTACTATTTTCTGCTGCCCTTCAATTTTTAGACGTGAGTTCCAACTCCCAGATATTGACTGAGCCTATGGTTTTTGAAACCTCGTCGGCCACTTCACGAAAATTTCCGAATGTGGCCGAAAAAAATAGTCGCGTTTTCAAGCAAATGTAAAATGCTTGGTAATACCCTGGCAACTGTCGTTTTCAACGAGTATAGAACTGGTGTAGAGTAATTCATTGTACAGTTGTGTATATGAATATTCCTGCTTGTTAAAGTGACCGCGGTACTTCTGATTGCCTTCTTGTTTTCACACTGTCCTATTCATTTGTCAGCGGTTGCTATCTGGGTTATGTTAATTAACTCGGCATTGTAGACATTTTGTTTTTCACCACTTTGCTTCGTCTTCGTTTGACGTGCTTTTCTAGGTGCGCCATCTAAGATTTGAGGAGGAAGTTGAGAAGAGAAGAGTTCTTGAAGATGCTCTGCACGTTTTGGCGACAGAACATCATGCGCTGGAGTGTTCAATCGGAGCCCATGAGGTAGAAACTATCCATCTTATAATAATTTTCACCGCGTATATTTCCCTCGGCGTTGCATTTGCATAGCTTTAGGTGTTTACACTTGCGCGCTCCATACCGTTGCCATGTCGTGAGAGTTTTGATTAATTTCTGTCATCTTTAAATTGGGTTTGCTGTTGCTGGCCAATCAGAAGCCTCGCTTGTTTGTGGGCTGAAAGGTAAAGGTACGCATGCGGTTAGCTGCTTTTTGATTGGTTGAGAAGCTCAGAAAACCAACAAAAAGATGTCAATCCGCGTTGTTTAAAAATTACTGAACTCCGTCAACACCTCGCTAACATAAGATTTACAAAGCTGTATTTGAATAAAGATATTAAAATTCATTTCAGAACAAAACGCTTGTAAATATTCACGACAGGTTTAAAGCTTGAAACAGGAACGGCTAGAATTGAACGCTGTTTCCTGTTAAATAAAATTCATTTTCGACGACTAACTGGATGATTTTTTACATGGGTAAAATATTTGGATTTGAATATAGAATCCGATCATGATGGCGGACTAACGGCTTAATAACAGGAATAAAAATTATTGGTGCCGTGTAGAATTGCGCATCGTCTATTACTCCCAATTGTTTGAAAATCAAATCAGCGTGCATCACTTTTCAGATTTTTTTTGGCTTGGGTACACAGAATAATATTTCTTTCAGTGGAGAAACACAACAACAGAAATGACAAAAAACGAATAATTGAATAATAAATTGTGCTATGTTTTCCTCACTCCACGACGGGGCGTTTTGTGTGGTTGATTAGAAAAAATAATAGCTTCCTAATATTTTTTCTACTGGCTTGGCATTTAAAAATATCGTAATTTTATTGTAGATATTTGCCAGATGTGTTTATATTAAATAGATTGCATTTCAGATTTAGGAACCATTTTGTCAGGAAGCATTATTTCGAATATTGCTCTCTGTCCATGGAAATTTTATGTATATAATTCTTACTGAATCAGAATTTAATTTCCTGTATAGACTTGCACTGGAAACTCAATTTTGTTAAAATTAAAGTTAATGCAATGAACGTTCGATAAGGCAAACATACTTAAAACTACGAAATGCTAACTATATTTCCATGCGTTTATTTGGAAGAGTTCTACTTTTAATTACAAATTCTCTACGGAAACAGAATCGCCCGGTTATTTAAAAAAGCAAAACCTGAATAACGTGTTAAGCTAAGTGTTTCATTCGTCATGTTTAAAAGCTTTTCAATTTGACTGATAATTTTAAGGTACACATCGAGATTAAAACCCATGATAAAATCCAGAACACGTTTTGCCTACCTCCTTATTGTCAAATTATGCAAATGTTTTAATCATACTAGAGACAACACTAGATCACATTTTGCATAGCACCCCAAGGCAACGTATAAAATGTTTTTTGCAGCGTTACCGTGCATAATAATTGTGAAAAGTCAAACTCGATTCTAGTCTGATTCTGCTCTGTAAAATTGCCAGAACGTTGAATTCTTCCGAATGAGGGCCAAAATCGTGTTTATATTGGTTTGTAGCTGCTGAATGGCGCCGGGACGCTAAGATACAGAATATGCCATTTCAGATCTTCGGAAATGCTTGCGACATTCACGGTAGCCAGAACATAAATAATTCTCAGTCGCACTCTGGGTTCATCCTCATTTCACCCGAGAATTCCTTACAGATGACGTAGTTCTACATAGGCCCATGAATTTCCCGCGCAAATAGCCCCGCCTGGTGGAAATCTGGGTACCGAAATGAGCGCCAACTACAAACAATGGTTTGACAGTTAAATCCTGTTAAATTAGGGGGCGGATGGCGACCGGCTCAATAAATGGATGAGGAGTACTTTTTTCCCCTCTCCTTTTTACAAAAAAGACGTCTGATTGAAGGTTTAAACTGGACTCACCTGATCGTTTTTTTTGCAGCACTTTCATGGAAGTCGTATGACGCTAACGAGTGATTGCAACGAGGAATTCTTTGACGCGAGGTCTGACATTGGCTGTGCCCTCCCCGATGATCTGCTCTCAGATGATGATAGCGATGATGGCGACGAATATGTTCCGAGTGTAGCGACCCCTGAACCGAGAAACGAAGTGAACGAGCAAAATCACGTACAGACACTAGTCGAACCAAGTAGTAGTACTAGTAATAATATAAAGAGAACAAGTTCTGGAGGACAGTTGGGAAACTTTAACAGACTTTCATTAACAAGAAGTACGTCAGATACAAATTTAACCACAAAATCAGACAGTAGAAATTTATTGGACTGCGAGGGTTTACAGAAGTCGAAGTCTGCTTCCAGTGATATGGAACAAACTGCGGCGTTACATAGAAAACAGGAAGCCGAGAGACAAGCGATTGCGAAAGTTCGCTACAGGTAGGCTACAGTCTGAAAGTTTGAACCACAACGTACAACTTAATTAGCAGCAATTCATGACAGTTCCCCTCA
>OX393573.1:927637-955137 GCA_947652115.1 Blastomussa wellsi | reverse complement strand
TCTGAATTCTCGTTACTGACTGCTATACATTTCTTGTAATGTTATTTATCAGAATTTGATGTCACATCAAGTCATTTCTAAGTCGAAGCTTCCTTTTCAGTATTTGCAAAAATAGTAAATATGAGACTTTTTAATTCTGAATTTTTTCAATCTTTAGAGGGCGGGGGTAAAGGCAATACTTAGGGATCCCCCCTTGTATTTTTATGGTGGAAGTACGCAGCCCAGTTCTTGAAAGCCAGGCCAAAATTCCTTCGGTTGCATTTCGTCAAATCCGCCTTTATCCTTTTCAGCGCAGTTTTTATGATGTATTGCACGTTTTCCAAAAGATTTTGTTGTTCATCTTGGGTAAAGCAGTTTGTAAAATAAAATTACTATTTTAGGGTTGTAAGGCAATTACAACATTACGCAAAGTTACGGAACATATAGATTACATAAATGATTTCAATCACTTATGTAATTTCAATCATTTATATAATGTACCGTAACTTTGCGTATTTTCTAAAAGCTCAATCTTCTTCATCCTTCAGCAAAAGGAAGCGATTCTTACTGCGAGGCGACTGGACAGACTCGATCCAGTGCTTCACGGTAGACAAATTCACAAGGAAAGAGTCGAAGAAGGAAGCAAAGCGACGGCGCTCAGACGACAGTGAAACCAGCTTCGCATCCGTCACTTCGCTGGAGAGTTTTAGTAGCGGCAGCAGTGGTGGCAGCGTTAGTGTGGACACATCAACACCCCAAACTCTTTGGAGCTATCAAGAACGACCTGTTAATAGTAAACAGGTAGAGGCATCGCTTAGAACAGACTGTAGTCCCCTATTTTTGATGCGAGCGAAACTGGGGAGAGTTCAAAATGCCCGTGGGTGGTGGCGGTGGGGTTGATAGCGTGGGGGAAACGGGGCGCTATTAACCCCACCTCCACCACCCACGGGCATTTTAAACTCTCCCCAGTTTCGCTTGCATCAAAAGACCAAGATGGCGGCCCGTGGAACTCAACGATCGACATCTACGATCTCACGGAAAAATAGGGGACTGTGAACAGTCTACGCTCAAAAGCACTGAATATTTTTCTGCTTCATTTCAACCAGTACAATATCTGCTCCATGTCCAACACATTTTTTCGAGGAGGGGATAGGCAATTACCGAAAAGATTCCGCACAGAGAATCATGCAAAGCGTGCCACTAAAGAAAAATATGTCGAACATGCCACCCAATGCACCGTCCCTCCAATTCTCTGCCATTTTCTTAATCGTCTTTTGACTTCGTTTTAGCAAGACGGGCGTACTTTTACAGTAGTAACTGTTCGTTTTATCGTTTCTTAAAAAAAATGTCTAACCGCTTGTATTTTATTTTGTTCAGATGTACAATTTCACTTCATACGCGATGCAACTGAATGAACTTCACGAAGATCAAAGGTCTAAGGTATGACGTGTATATATTTACACCAGTCGGTGGGAACGTACGCCAACGGATCGATTGCTTGCAAGTCCGCTAAAATGGCGGGAAAAATTTTCTGGTCTAATTCTCCAACCTTGGATAGCGATTTGTTACATAGGTTGACCAAATCTTCATGAGAAATCGGAAAACTTCGTAAGTTCCACAAATAGTTATTTTGAGATAAATGAAGTTCGCCATCTTGTGGTGTGTAAGAAAGAAGTTAACACTGATGCAGGAAAACAGTCAATTTCTGTCATGACAATTGATATTTGAAAAGACCTTCCAACAAGAGTGTAAAAATAGAGTGCATACTTGTATACGAGCTCAATAACTATTATTAATATATAAAATCATTGATAAATAATTTTGTTTTCAACAGTTGCCGCCAACAGATTCAAGGCTCAGGCCAGACTGTCGCGCACTTGAAAACGGTGACTTAGGTAAGTTGGCATAGTGCAGTGCTTGAATTAATTTACTGAAGTGAAACTGCAAAAATCAAATAAAGCTGTCACTTAATAGATTTCAAATGTGTCTTTCATCATTCTTAGGTCATGCATTTGTATTACATTTGTAAGTGACGCACTTAACTCATTTTAATATACGGCATGTACTAAAACCAGGAACACCACAAAACACGGAACACCGGAACACCGGAACACCACAAAACACGGAACACCGAAACACCGTAAAATGCCAATAAAATGCCAAAAAATTTCTGGTGTTCCGGTGTTCCCGGCTTTAGTACATGCCTTAATATACACTGGTTAATGTGAATCTAAAGTTTAAACCGTCATTTTACACGTAAGAAATTCGTTGTTCATTCACTCTCGCTCACTCCTTTTTTTCTATTAGGGTGCGTTGCTTTGGGGTGATCTGAATCAGGATCAGTGTATTAGATACTTACATTCAGATTCAAAACCTTTACACTTAAAACGTAAAACTGAACTTTTCAACATCTTGGTTACAAAGACTGATCCTTGCTCAGAGTGGATTCGCCGGGGCCTTTGATGCACCAAGATCCGGATCACTGATCCTGATCCGGATCACCCCAAAGGAACGCACCCTTAGTTTTTATTCATTCGTTAATTAATTTATATATTTATTTATATGTTTATTTATTTATGTTACTTCACAGACATAGCTACTAGAGAAAAAATAAGACTCGAGGAGAAACAAAGATCAGCGAAACGAGAAAGGCAAAAGAATGAGCGCTGGATACCCAGGTAAGCAGTTCGGTTCATCTTCGGCAATTTTCGGAAATCGTCGTACATCGTTGGGTCACTTAAGTCTTCGGGAATATTCGTAGTAACCTTTCTCTTGACGAAACAAAAACCTATGGAAAAATGCCCTCTGTGTCAGGCATGTTGCCTTAATTGAAGCTGTTTTTAGAGGCACCTTGAGCTCGCCGAGGTGACGAGAAAGCTTTCAGGTTGCTTGCGAGCAAGGGCCCTTTTTAATTCATATTGTAACTGAAATTCCTGGAATACCAAGTGGTTTTTCAGTACGGAAAGTCTTATGATGCGAAAAATTGTCACATAATTAACGAACTTGGCCGAATGGAAGAAATTTTCACAAAGTGTGAAAAGGCTTAAGCGTTCGGAGTATGGAAATCTACAACAGTCCTTTAAGATGTCCTGGAAGCGGTTGAAAAATTATTTCTGAGAATGCGATTGTGCAAATGCCGATCGGTCATAAGGGAGTATTTTTTGTTGCTTTCATTTTAGATGGTTCAAAGAAGATATCAATCCGTACACCGGACAGATGGACTGGCTTTTCACAGGAACCTACTGGAATAGAGACTGGAAAGCATGTCCAGATATCTTTTAAATTCCCTCCTTGTTAGTTCGTAACAAAATTAAAATTATTCCTGTTTCCGGCCACAGGAGGTTCTGCGAGGATCGTGGAAAAACTCGGGTATGGTCACGTGATTTCCGCGCGTCATGACTCTCGCGCGATGTGATTCGCTCGAGACGTGTTCCTCTCGCGTTCTAGTCACGAAACCTGTCGTGGATACTGGCCATTTTCTTGACTAAACAGTGCCTCGGGTACTGGACCTTTCATGAACCAGACATTAATTCGCAATTATTCACGTATACATAGTGCCACTGAAAGCATTCTTCGTAATAAAAATTTGGCTTCCTGTTGGCTGCATCTTCTTAGTATCATCAAACAGAAATTTAAAATATTGTGAGGCCGCCTTTATTTGAGAAAATGTCGTTGGTTATAGTAAAATAAGTCGGAGTTTGGAGCAGAGTCCTAAATCCGTTGACAATCATTAATTTTGGCAATTTTTTGCCCCTGCAGAATACTGTAATCCATTTATAAGTATTCAATTGTTCAGTAATTCGTAATGCCGTTGCAACGCTTGGTCATTCAGTTGTAGTGAGCTAATTTTCTACAAAAACTGCATCGTACAAGAATGCTTATTTTATTTTTGTAACAGATGGTTAGTTCTGAATTGCATTCGGTAAATGATTGAAGCAGTTTAAAACAGTTAGGTTTTCTTGTTTGACAACAGCAACGGCGGCGCGAGGAGACTGGATCGAAATGACCCTAAACCTCATTCTCACCACTCTCTTTATGGCGCATACTGAAAAATTTTAAAAACCTAAATTTTCGTCGTTCGTAATCCGTCTCAATCTTGCCCATTTGTAACCATCCCTTTTCCTCCTGGTTTATCATTTTCCGTTTGATGTTTATCTTCCTTACTGTGCTATTATTTTTAGGTTTCCTTAAAATTGAACAAATTTCGCGCAACCAAAGAATGCTTTAATGAAAGTGAAGAGTGATCATCGCAGTTAATTTCCAATTTAAACAATTGGAAGAAGAAGCCTGAAAAAATCAGGGCTTCAACGGGATTCGAAACCCGTGACCTCCGCTGATACCGGTGCGATGCTCTACCAACTGAGCTATGACGCCACACATTGGGAACGGGAAAATATGAACTCAATAAATTGACCTCACTCCCAATGTGTGGCTCCATAGCTCAGTTGGTCGAGCATCGCACCGGTATTCGCGGAGGTCACGGGTTCAAATCCCGTTGAAGCTCTGATTTTTTCAGGCTTCTTCTTTCCAATTGCTTAAATTGGAAATTAACTTCGATGACCAGTCTTCACTTTCATCTGCAACCGCAGTTCAAATATGAATTATTCCATATATACTTCACAATGTATATTAAAATATACGGTAATTATATACCGTGATTTGCGTCTTTTCGCTCTGAGAAGCGTTAATGCGGACGCTTGCGCTTTTGTGACGAGAGCAGTTGTGACGTCACCGTTGCTGTTGTCTGGCTTGATAATAAAAGTTTCTTGAAGCTGAAATTCGAATGAACCGAGCTTAATTTGGGCTATTTATCTCGTGTCAGACGTTGCAAAGTGGAGGGAAATTGTTGCTGTTTGTCAAGGGAATGCATATTGGGATTGATTTATCGCGTGCTAAAAACATGATAGATTCTAGACAGCAGGGGAGTGTTTTGAAACTTCAAGGCTGAAAAATAGTTTGATAAAACTAAAACGTATTAAAGACTTTGTGATTAGAGAATAATAACTGGCTTTCTTTCATAAAATTTTAATTGTGATTTCTACCAAACTTTGCATAAGCGCCATCTTTCGCCCAACACGATTTCAGATAATTTTTACGTCGTAGCTTCGTTTAACACGAGGACAACCGACGACGTTCGTAGCAACAACGAACCTTTCTTAATCAACCGGAGCTTCAAAGATAAAGTTAGAAGAATGAAAGTAGCTTGATAAGTTGGTGCTTTAACGCTTTAGACTGAAATAGATTTGTTATAGATAGTGCTTATTTAAAAATATCCTTCTCAAGTGCCCGCTATTTGTCTTTTTTCCCTGCGGTTAGTTTAGTGGCTTCACCTTAGGGGAGGAGTATGTGGGGAATGTCTCAGTCAAGCGTGAGGTAATAATGGCTGATTATAGATGAGTTCTCACAACCTCGTTCCAGGGGACGGGGAGGAGAGGACCCTGGGAACGAGGTTGGAGTTCTCCTTCATTGTTTGTGCTTTCATCACTTTCAAGTTGTTGCTGGGCTCACCTTCAAGTTCTTCAATAAGGATAAAGTAAGATAGACTGAGGGGCCGAGGATAATAAGAGAGAAAGTGTCTAGGAGGGTTGGCTAGCGGGTAGCCTGCGTTGCAGCCGGACGTGTCACATAATCCTCGGTATAGCAGGCTAGCGGGCTGCAAAGCTTAGAAACGCAATTTGTATAACCATTGAATTTTACTGTTTCAAGATTACGAAACTTCTTTAAAGTAAAATGCTAAAACCTGCCTTCCTTGAGCTGAAGCCCAAATTACTCTTAAACTACCTTTCAGTTAAATGCCATTGTCTCATCAGTTCCTTGGTAATGAAAGCACGATACGTTAAAATAAGAATTTGATTGTAAAAGACCTTGATTCTGTGGGATAATAAATGGCGGCTGTTCCTATAACTTTTCCTAATTTCGAGATCCGTTATTTTTATTTCTCAATTTAAATTTTTCCTGTTGCGTCAATGGAAAGCACTCCTGGCAAACGTGAATGTGGTGGAAGCTTCGGGATGGCTTTTGAAAAGTCTTGCAACATTTGCATTCTATATTTAATAAATTTACGGGAGAAAAATAAAAATAGGTATAAAATAGATTTGGCAATAAAGTACTTGATATTGCATTTTCAAATCATTGTAGTCTTCTTGTTGGCGCGCGAAGCAAGAAATTAGATAAAATAGTAGGCCCGCAATACATAAACATGATTTTCTCGAACATTCTTTAGCTATGGCGGTTTTTATTGCTATTACATCGAATACTGCAACCATCTGTCTAAAGCATATTTTACGAGTGGTATTTCAACAGCCACGACTACGTTTTCAAGACACGTGTAGCGGCGTGACCTCATTGTAAATGGCGCGTTCTTCACGAGGGTTGTTTGTGACGTCATAATTCACGCGCGGCCGGTAATCCTGGCGGTAAGAAGACGAGAAATATTCCTAGAACTAACAATACAATGTGATACAATGTGAAGAAAATAACCAGGGTATGTGTTGGTTCCTGAGGATGCGATTAGCAAGGTAAGTATAAAAATTGTTTCAATGTGTGGAAAATTCGTCCAGTGCAAAATATGCGCGCCTTTTAAGGAAAATTTCATTTTTCCGCGGTAGTGTATTATATGATAGTGCACTTTACACGCGAAAAATAAAATGATGCAATATGTATGGGAGCCTGCACACCATAAAGAAGTCGACCTTCAAGTTTCACGCAAAGTCAAACCTTCCATGTGTTTTCTTTTCCTCAGCTAACCGATTCATATCCGTACCCAACTGACCATGCTGATTTGTTTCGAAACTTTCTGTTTACAAAATTTTCTGCCCATCAAACAGCACACACCCTCAAGTGTAGCACATGTACTGACATCTAAATTACCTAATTCATTTCTCGTCATATAGTTATTTAAAAAAATCTCAAATTTGTTGAATGGTAGCAGCAAGAGCTATTTAACTGTGTACGTCAAGATATATGCTGCTGCTTACTCCCGTAAACATAGCCTGCGGACAGGTTCACGTTGGCGTGCTCACTTTTCCACTATGAAATTTCATTTAACGCCAAGTGAACTTGGCTCATTTCCATTCTTTAATTTTCGGATTGTGGTTGTCATCCCTCGAGAGCTCACAAACTCGAATCCACTGAAGGCGTTGTGTTTTTTGTTTTACCTTGACATCTCCGAAGTGCCCAAATTAAAAGCTAGGGTAAATCCTCTTTAACTGAACAGAAATAGAGGCATCCCATTACAATGCCTTCATAGGGCTCATCCTCGGTGTAAAAACCTGTGAAACTCACGAGTGACGTAAAACAAAGAACGAACAAGACAACAAAGAGCTGAAAACAATATGGAACAGAAAAACAATAGCTCAAAAACAAAGAAAAAAGTCACAGGTTTTTGCACCGAGGTAAACCCCTTCATAGAGGTTCATTGGAGACCCACATTGGAACGAGGGTACTAAATTGAATCAACGTCAATGCGTGGCAACCGTTATATGTACCTAAATTATAGCACTGCCATATATAACAGACTAAGTCTGTATACGAGCCTTATGGCCCCATAAGGCCGTAGCTTTTCCTGATTTCCTTAGCATGAAGCGACCAGGAGTATTTCCGTCTACTACCCCCTAGATGGGATGCTAGTCCATAGCAGGGTTACCCCCAGCATTAAATTTGTCAGTACCCATTTATGCACATGAGAGGGCACGATGGAAGCAACGTGTTCTTGCCGAAGGACACATCGCAGTGATGACCCGGCCACGAGTCGAATCGGTTGAATGTTCAGGTCGAAGTCCTGGGCACTAATCACCACACCTCTCACACTGCTCAATATGCCATTGATCATTCCGTCATCAGGCGAAAGAAAGCCGCCGAACAAAAAACGCTCAGCCTGAAAAATTCCGTGGTGGAGTCTTTCAACAAACTATCTGCTTCCATGTCGTCGGCGTGGCAACCAGGTCGCCCGTCTGCAAAGGAGCCTAGAGCGGCTGGTCCGAGAGGGACTGGAAGGGGCAACGTAAGAGGGCCAGCACGCGGTGGAGGAAAAGGAGCCGGGAAAGGAGGAGTAAAAGGCCCCGGTCGACCTCCTCCCCCGGGGGTCAACACACCACTAATTAACCCAAAAGGAAAGATAAATCAAGATAAATCAAGAGCGGCGGCAAATAATAATACGAAGGTTAAAAGGAAAAGGCAAAAACAGAAGAAAGGTGGAAAAGATACAGGCGCGGTAAGAAGGGATTTAATATAAAAAGGCCGTCAGGTTAATGTTTAACTATAAAAGTAGGATCAGCGGCCATTCTTACATGTTGGTCAGTTTGAATACAGCACTACGCTTTAATAGAGCACTACGCTTATTATCTCCTTCTCAGCCGTTTTTAGAGTCCTCACGACCCTATATAACGGCTGCTAATAACGTTTTAGTGATTGGTTAAAATAAACCGCATCACCCAATCAGAAATGAAACCCAAACCAACCGTGACTCGCTCCCACAAGTTTTCCCGCGCTTTGTGCCGGCTGCATGTATGTGCTTCGAGTTCTGATTGGTTCACCGGAATGTCTGTATCATGTGTGACTGGCTAGAGTGGTTACTTTGGTAACCAATCTTTGGGTTTACTACTTTCAATTGAAAATCGCGGTAAATAACGCCTGCCTAAGGTTACTCTTGTTAGCTAGCGACTTTTAGTTTTAGCTTACCATAATGAGGATCTATTTTCTGACATTTTCAATCATGATGTGAATTATATGAAGATTGACCTCGCTCCCGATGTGTGGCTTCATAGCGCAGTTTGTAGAGCATCGCACCGGTATTCGCGGAGGTCACGGGTTCGAATCCCGTTGCATTGAAGCCCTGATTTTTTCAGGCTTCTTCTTTCCAATTGCTTAAATTGGGAACTCACTGGGATGATCATTCTTCACTTTCATTTTCAATCATCTTGTTTTAACAGTGACAAGGTTCGTTCTATTTCAAGTAACTTCTTTTATTTACTAAGCGTTTATTATTTAAAGGAGCTACCTCATCATTTGTACACTTTGAATGAAAAATTTAGCATTTTTCAAACTCGTCATTTGTAATCTGTCTCAATCTTCTCCATACTTAACCATCCTTGTTCCTTTTTGGTTCAAAAAAATCACCGCTTTGGTGTTTATCCTCCAAGTAGACAATTGTTTTGAGGATTTTCTATTAAGGGTGATTTGGATCGTCGCAAACAAATGACTCAAAATATCATAAGTGGTTTACACGGTGTCGCTAATATTTTTTTCCATTTGTGAGGAAATCCGTCGCTAAATTTAATAGTCGTTAAATCTTGCTCAAAAAATCGCTAAAAGTAGTAGCCGCCAACATTGCCAACCATTTGGTGTATTTTTCTTATCACAGCTTTTACCGGAAGTGACAAGCACATTGCCTAGTCTGTGCAGATTCTTCAAGAAACCAAAGCGACAACAGGGTACCCACTTGCCAAGTAAAACTTTCCGGAAGCAATTTATGTGTCATTCTTGGGAGGGTGGGGTGGTGGAGCTAACCGCCCTTGACGACATTCAGGAAGAAGACGAAGAGGAGGGCTATTGAATATATAATACATCAGCCAAAAATAATGAAATCTCTTTAGGTAGAAACTAGTTCCTCCTGCTTTACACTAGGTTCTAGAAAAGTCAATTGTTTATCCCAGTTTAAATGAGAGTGCAAATATTTGTTAAAGTTAGATTGCAAGTTTTTTTCTACTTGTGAATTATATTACTGTTCTCTTTTGTTGCGAGTAGGTAAGGACGGAAGAAAGTTATCAAACATCCCTATTTTCCTTTGTATATTTTACCAATTTTCGTTGACTTTGAGTAAGATGAATTTTATAACTGAATAATGGTTTACATTTTTATTAAATTAATAGTTAAGCTAATAAATATTCGTTATATTTCTGTATTTTTTAGTCGCGCGCGATGGTCCAGATACATGATGTAGCCAAAACTGGGGAAAATAATATTCCCAAGTGATTTTCCCCAATTTCAAAATTTACTTCCTACGATCGAACGTCCAGTTTTTCATCCCAACTAATTGTAAAATTTAACACAAACATATTAATAAATATAATTGTAAATCAGAGGAGTGTGAGCTTTCTGAAGAGTTGCAGGCCTGACCAACAGGCTGGGTCGCTTCCAGCGGGTCCGGGAGTAAAGACCCTGGAAAATGCTTTTTTCTTTTTTATATATTATCTTGAAAGTGTTTCAGCCTAAACTGCTTTTTGCTGCGTGTGGACATTTCAACATACGAGATGGGAAAAACCTTTGCAGACCCGGGCTTATGTACATGCCTAAAGGTTAGCTACGTCCTGTAAATGCGCGATTTGCTATTTTTAACACCAACAGCGCTAAAGTTTAACGGCTTCAAAACAAGATGTTCCAAAATAAGCGATCTTACGTAAAAATATAGAAGGATAGTTTAACACAGTAAACTTCAATTGGCTTCAAATTATTCACAGATGTGGCTATGTCCCAAAATGTTTCATTTTATGATAGTTTGTGTGCATTGCTGAGTATATTAATATCGTAATCCCATTTTCACAAAATCGACACTTGATCTAGCGTCTTCTCGTAGCCGCATCTTCTTTTCTCGGGAGGCTCCCGAGAAAAGACGTCATCTTCGGGAGCAGGCGACCGCAGGGAGACGTTTGAAATTCGGGTTACACTTGATCTTCGATCCCACAAGCTTGGACTTGTTTCCAAAATATTTGCTTCACAAACTCGTAGAGCTCCACATCTGCCCAATTTGCTTTTTTTATCTTGTCAATCATTTCTTCGCTGGCAGAGGTGGATGTTTTCTTCATACCCTCGTTAAGTTTCAAGTCTTTGGGATCTCTGGGAACAACGGGCAAAAAATACGGCAGACGCCGTTGTGTGATCTTTAAAGTGAGGTGAAAATGTTCCAGCAATCCAACAACAGCGTAATGATTCAAAATGTTTTTCTTCGCTCTTTCGAGTGCCTTCTTAGCGTCCGTCTTGCAAAATTCCTCAGTCCCACAGAAAAATCTCGTCATAACGTTATATCGACAGCCCTGACCTTGTTTCTCAAAGCATTCCTCGAGAGTTTCGTTAAACTCTCCGTTCTGTACCATCTCATTCACCCGATCTACTGGTCTGTTCGTAGTCCTCATGTAAGCGTAATGAGATATATACCTAGCAACAGGATCGCGAATTTGATTGATGTACGTGTGAGTTCGTTGAATTTTTAAATCGTCCCTGAAGTAAAAATGTGCATTAAAAAGCAAAGGTGTCTTTGCATACTCGACTTTCTTTTCGATAATCATTGGATAGGGCTGGGATATGCCTTGGTCATAAAAATCTTCTGTAGTTTCTAAAATGAAAAGAGAAAAGTAATTCCATTTTAGGTTAGTGCATAAAACAAAACACGTGTCTGTTCTTCGCAAGAAATTGTGCCCGCGCTTCATTCCTTGTAGCGTGGACAAATTGTATTGCCCAGAATCTTTCTCTCGCGTGATTCGTGGCCCTAGTGAGACACAGACGACATTTACACCGGCAATGTTATGAAACAATATTGGTTCATTCTTTTATGCAATCGAATTACGGTGCACGTTTGGAGAGCAATCTCGTCTCCAGAGCCCGCTTTTCTTTTGGTCAGCACCGGGCTCTGAGGACGAGATTGGTTTGGAGAGCAGCCATGAAAGAAGAGCTGACTCACATCTATCAACTCGCTTGTTACAATTGTAGTTGAAATTCAGGCCACAAAAATCGACGAATTTGAGTTACATTTTAAGATTCCCAAGAAGATGATCACTTCTGAATTTTCCAAACATTTATAACAATCGTAATTGGAAAAGACCTCCAAAACACAAGTTTATTTATTTGTCCTCAGTACACGCACAAAATCAGTTTAGTCTATAAAAGACGCACTAGGTACTTTTGCTTGTGCTGAATAGATCGGTCTCTGGGTCGTGCTCAATCAGTTGGACAGCTCGCTCCAGGTTTCTACCAACTTTTGGTAACTTTGAAGAGAGGCAATGGGATAGAAACCCCGAGCTTTTAATTTATACATCAATTCTCAAGCGGGAAAATTGATCTGCGTATACTTCATGGTATTTATTCATGAAGTGTACTCAAATCTACTTACGTCTGGTGTATTCATAGTCCATCATGACACCTGCGAAGCGGAATATTGCCGCTGCTGCTTCACTCCCTGTCTTGAAGACTCTGTTGTACAGAACCACGTCGGGTGAAATAGGCTTACATGAAGCTGTGTCCAGGAACTGCAGCAAACCGTTTTGACTGGCTATCTTAATATTTTCTCTGGGCTCATCGCGAGGCAATTTAAATTGATTAATGTCAGTTAAATGGCTGTGGTTGCAGGAATAGACCCCCAGGGCATACTTCATGCTTCGCGGTACTTCACGTCGTTGTTTTGTTCTGGCAAGGGATTTGTAGAATTTTCCTTGCCACTGTTTCAGGTCAGTATCGTTGACTTCTGTAAGCTCAAAAGGACTATAATTTTCCAATAATTCTTCTATAACTTGATCAGAGGGAACATAGAACAACGCGACTCTTTTTATCGGAGATTGTTTCTGAACATTAATATAGATCCACAGGCATAACAACAGGACATTCATGCAGAGAATAAATACGAAGATTCTTTTACGATTTTTCATAAAGCTTGACAACATTTCCATACTTTACTGAGCGAAAATTAAACAGCAGTTTGAGCCTGAAAACAAAAAAGAAAACCTCTCGATCAGCAAAAGGAGCATCAAAAAACACTTTCCTGAGATTCCTAACATGAATTGTTATAAATCTAGCTACTAGCGTTCTATCACGAATTCTGTTCTCTGATTGGCTATGCGCTATGTTGCCGTGCGTCTGTTCAGTAATAGATCACTGATGACGTCAAAATGTGGTAAAAACAAAGAAGTGGCACACCAGGCGCTAGAAAAAGGTTTGATTGTGCAAGTAAGATGAAAAATCGTGTTTGCGCATCGCACGTTACTGCTAGAAAATAAAATTACAGGGGATTAGACATGTAAAACCTGAAGCGAACGACTTTGAGAAAGCCTACCTTATGATTTGTGATTAATTGTGAAATATCCCGCTCCTTCGGGACGCAAATGAGAATACTACAATGTTTAATTAACCACTATTTTGTGAGTGTCCCGGTAACTGCGGCAACGAAGGAGAAGCCACTATATGATCAAATCTTTGAAGCCCAGTTCAGACGTGGTGCTTCCGCCGTGCCGAACTCAATTCAGGAATTTAAAAGTTCGACAAAAGCACGACAGAAGTACGACGTCTCAATCAAACTCTTGCATTGGATTAAGTTCGGCACGGCAGTAAGTTCTACAAGTTCTGCCGTGCTACACGACTCTGACACGACAGCGATTCAAACGTCGTCAGAGGTAAAAGTGACCAAAAGTCGGACCGGATCAACTCGGATCGCTTATTTGAGTATATAGCAGCTATTCAACCCCAGGGCATTTGTGGATTGTCAAAATATTAACTAAAAGTCAATAAAATGTTGCTAGACAAGTCATTAAAACGGTCAAAAGTCCCCACTAGAGTCTTTTAAAACTTGCGATAAAGACGGCGAAGCTGGGATCATTTTTAGCAGACTCGATTACCAGGCGCCGTTCGGGAAAAAAACGAAGACCGGACTCAGAAAGAGGCGGAAATCGAGCCTAGGATTTTAGAAGCCTTCGGAGATCAGTTTGTTTTTCATCCAATCGCCTGGCTTATGTTTTCAAGGGATAATATAAAATACATTCGTGTCATGTTGTTGTGGTTGATCGCTGCTAATATATTGGTTTTCGTTAATAGCTGACTGAACCGCCAAAATATTTTTTGAACAGTAGTTGTTATTTTTAATATACCTATAAGGTTAGATGTCGATTATATCCGCCACTGATAAAATTTCTCTACGGGCTACAAAATCGGTGATTTATGCTGCGATATGCGCGATGAAGCACATGTGAGTCACTGAAATAACAAGTATCTCCTTGAAACTTCTGCGTTGAGTCTTGACAGTTCTTCTCAATTCTTTTCACCCTCGGCCACACAAAATGAAGGGTCCTCTTGGGTTGTTTTATATTGTGTTTAGTTAGCTGTGCAATCAAGACCTTTGGCTTACGATATATTTGATTTAGTGCTGAGAAAGAAGACCAAATAAGAACGCCCATTCCTTTTCTTGATCACAATATAAAACGCACGGTTTCGCTTCAAAAATCAACAATACGTACGTTAGATCACATTAGGCCCGGGGTTAGGTTAGTCACGTTATCAAATCGAACGAGACGTATCAAGCGTTTGAACGAAGTCATAAAGTCAATATATCCGAAGAAGAAGAGGGAGAGTGATTGACTGATTCAAGCATGTTCCCCAGTACGTTTTGAATTTGTGTCGATATTAATGAAGTTTTGGTCGGATAGTCCTCTTGGTTTCCATTTCATTGTTTACATGTAAAATGGATGGATGCTAAGATTTTCTCGTTATTCATCAACAACAGGCTGAACAGATTTTAAGCTGGCTATATTAATAGATGTTAAATACGTTTTAAATCGAACGGGCTTGTAGATAGATCATGGGCGCCTGTTCAGCATGTTCACGGCTGGCTACTTATATATAGAAAGAATTGGAAAATAACTGTTATTAATATAACATTTTTCTCGTGGACCAAATCGGTACAACTGATTCAAATAGACAATTATTCATTCAGAGCGATTTCAAAAGGATACCTACAAGATTTACAGTTCGATACAGTGTAACATACTTACAATATACCTACAATATTAACATCGCTTGTCGTGGACTTGTCTGTCAGTAAATCTCTAACGCGTCAGTTGTAAATATGGAAGCCCAAACAGCGTTTTCGCTTCCTCCAAGTTGCGCGATTGTGAAAATTATGTCATGTCGGTCTACACAAACAAAAGAAAACTGCGTTTTGCATCAGAGGGAATCGATATTCTGCTTTTCCACAAGAGGTCAAAGGTGTTGCGTGACAATATAACAAAAATTATAGTAAATTTGCATAGCGCTAGAACACTATGAAAAATATTCAAAAGCGCTTAATAAAATAACTAAAAATTAAATACCCAAACTATTAAATAAATAAATAAATAAACAATGATACTAGGGAGGAGGCCACAGCAGCCTCTGATAGCTGGTTTTCATGCTGGTCCTCTGTCTTGGTCAAATTGGAATTTGGAAATACTGGTTTCTGAGTTGGGAGGAAAACCGGGGAACCCAGAGAAAACAACAAACGAAACCCATATGTTAAGGCGGGACCGAGAATCGAGCCCGGATCTGGAGCGAAGGCTCTCACCACTGCGCCATCCCCGCTCCACCATTCACAAACAAGATTCCAATTCAGAGTTTTAAAAAACACGCGTGCGCGTCGGGATAAAACGGAAGCATATCATTTTCTTCTTTTGTCATGC
Source organism: Blastomussa wellsi (assembly GCA_947652115.1). Lineage (NCBI taxonomy): Eukaryota > Metazoa > Cnidaria > Anthozoa > Scleractinia > Plerogyridae > Blastomussa > Blastomussa wellsi. The sequence continues at coordinate 939,748 of OX393573.1, read as the reverse complement.
AAAATGCTTGCACGAATTTGATTTTATCCAGAGCGTTTATGAAAGGGAAACGTGCGCCGTTAAGAGTGCGGGGAACGTGGCAACCTCGTTCCCAGGGTCCTCTCCTTCCCGTGTCTCTCGCTCCAGGGGCGGTCATTCTCGTCCCCATAGTCCTTTTCGTTTCTCTTAGCCGGCAGGGCCTTGGCACGAAAAACGAAGGGCTCTGGAGACAAACGATTTTCAAAAAAATTCGAATTTTCTTTTTTGGCTGTTGAGAACAAAGAAATCTTAAACGAAGTGAAAATGTTCGCCGGCCGCCTTATTACAACACACAACATGTAGAACAATCAATGCTATATACATGAAGTCCGGAAGTCCTAGAATCTCGGGTCTCCAGAGCCCTTCGTTTTTCGTGCAAAGGCCCTGCCGGCTAAGAGAAACGAAAAGGGCTATGGGACGAGAATGGGGGGCGGTGAGAGAGAGACCCTGGGAACGAGGTTGGGAACGTGGTTGAATCTCCCCTCCGAATCAGTCCGCAGAGTCGGCCTGTCTTCCCTTTTTTCGGCTTATTTTACATAATTGATTAAAACACCCTGTATTCCTAAAACATCTTCCTAATACCAAACTGCATCCTCGATAGAGGGGGTAAGTTTCTAAAGAAACTGTGGTGCTGTGTCGGTGGGAAGTATAACAATATAATTTGGTTTTATCAACTGGGTTGATAATGTAAAGCTAATTAAGCGAAGCTCCATCTTTCTGTATATAAAAACACACGACGCACAATTCCTTGATTCGCTCCGACGAAGGGCTAACACTCGAAACGTCAGCTCTTGAATCTCTTTACGGTGGCCAATTGATAAAACCAAATTGATAGATAAAACCAAATTATATTGCATCCTCGATAGTTTCTCTGGGATGCGGGATGTTAATTCAAAAATCCTGGTTTGGGAACAGAAGAAGAAAATGTGCTGGAGAAACATCGGTTTTTTTGCATCCATAAATTATTTACAGCTAATCAAATCCCACATTAACTTTTAAAATGTAAGCTTATGTTTTAGCCTTTATTTATTTAGGTCGTCACGGGCCGTCACCCAAACGTAAAGAGTTTGTGTGACAACTACATGTTACAACCCTATGTGACAACTGGCTGGCTTTACTTTGCTGCCGCGCCTCTTACATATCCAATATGGCCGTTTGTCGAGCCTTGTTGAGGAGATCGCACGTTTTTTCGTGTTTGCACCCAAACAGATCCGTGATACTCATGCCTTTAGTAACTAGAACGTGTTTTAATGCTCCAGGAAGCTCAGAGGAGGAAAGTTTCGAGGAAATGTTTCGGAATTCTGCTTTTGTGAAGATGGGGAGACCAAAAAACAAGTCTGTTGTTGGAAAAATTACACACATTGTAGAACACGAAGTCAACACGGATTTGTATGTGGACTTTGGGTGGAAATTTCACACTGTTTGTACTCAAGAGAAGGATGAAGCAAGGTTTGGACGTAATATTTTAAGTTTTTAATTCAATAATAACGGTTTTGGAATGAACGCATGCCAAGACGTTTAAGGCCTGGCTCATCCTCAGTGTAAAAACTTGTGAAACTCATCAGTAGTGACGTAAAACGAAGAACGAACAAAACAACAAAGAACATCCAAACAATATGGAACAAAAAAAGACAATAGCTCACAGACAAGGAAAAAAGTCACAGGTTTTTACACCGATGTCCAGGGTGCATTCCACATAAATCCCACACTGAAGATACGCCAAGGGTTTTGAAATTCCATGCCAAGCATCTGGCAAGTGGCAGAAATCTCACGCCGATTCATTGGGAAATGCGCCAGGCTGCGTCTCTCCTGAGAAGAAACCCGTAAGAGAGACTTTGGGAACGACTTTGACACAACAAAAATGTAGAATTTGTTGAAGCAACATCATGGTTACGCCTAAAGGTTACCCCTTCGTCACCCACTGCTGTACGTCAAAATCCCCGATCGCACGCCAGTACGCCGCAAAATTTCGAAACCCACGCTGAAGATCTTCGGCGTAACCTACTCTGAATGCACCCTGGACCGAGGCAAACCCTGAGTCCTGGGGTCAACAGACACCCAGTTATATTATGCAGTGATGCTAATAAATTAAGATTTACTATTATCACAGGGGTGCCCTTGCATCAAAATAGAGGACAAATAAAATCATATTTTGTTTTGAAGTAACTATTTTGAATTTTAAACTTGCAGTCTACTGGTAGGGATCATTCTCGTCCTCAGAGGCCACAATCCTTTTGGTCAGCACCAACACCAGAAGTCCGTGATTCACGAAGTCTTTGCCAGATCTGACAAGTTTGATTGTCTAAAAAATTACAGAATGAGTCTTCTGCACATACTCAAAATTTAGGGGCAGCCAGAGAACTCAATACACCAATTCCGATATATTAAAATTCTAACATGGTGCCGAGGCTTAGGGGAATAAAACAAAAGAAAATATTTATTCATCCCTAAGCCTCAATGCAAAATCTTTTGTTTTATTCCCCCAAGCCGCGGTGACATGTTAGAATATTAATATATCGGAATTGGTCTATTCTTGGTGATGGCCTAAAGGATCACAGCTTCTAGGGATCTGGGGAAGAGAATGGCAGGGGGACTGGAGCCCAAGAAATTATGGGGTTCAGAAATGTCAGGATAGCCTAAAAATGAAAATTTGACAATGGCCTTTATGAGATGCGTGCACAGGAAATCATAATAGTCATATTCAACTTCATGCAAAGTATCGGAATATGTTGTATGCGTGATGCAAACAACTTCCATGACGATTCCCTGCATGCAAGTCCCATAGAGTGGGAATCAGGGATTCTCTGATCACTCTCTGACGTAAATATAATTGCAAGGGGTGAAGCTCTAGGCTTTCTGTGGTCATATAACTACAGTATGCCACTTAGGGCAACAAAAATTGTCACTTGCCTGCTTCACAATATACTATAAATCGCACTGATCACCTTAAGAAACATTAATTTTTTTCTCATTTTGATTGCAGTGATTATAAGGTTAATGATCTGGTAATAATCAAACTGACTTCACTTGAAGCCGCTGGGCACTTTCTGGGACAAGATAGACATATAACATTATGTGAAGCTGATGCTACACTACAAGGAATGTTAACGCCTGACACATACACTGTAACTGAAAAGGAGCTCAGTTGATCATCAAGCACTTCATACTGAATGATGTGTATGACACTTGTGACTGATCCAAATCAAGATCACGACACAAACAAAATGTTGAATAGTGTAGAGGAGAAAGTTTAGTGTATATGTGCTTTCCAATAATCATTGATATGGGAAATTCTTAAAAAAGCCCCTGTTCTCCATTGTTCCTGGTGTTTGTTCCATTGTTTACATATTTTTACATAATTGTACCATATCTTCTCAATTAAATGCCGGTTTCAAATAAATGCCGGATTTGTCATGCCAAGTTATAAAGACACACCCCTGGCATTTAATAGAGGTTGGCATTTATTTCAATTTGGTATTATACAACTGAGTTGTATAGACAAATAGGTATTAATAATCATTTAGTTTCACAGGTAAACATATTCTAACAGTCATATTTATCAGTTTTTCTCCCACATCCAACAAACTACCAAGTTGGTGGCATATGAAAAAATAAAATCCCCTTGTTTAATGAACACCAGGCCCTAAATAAACACAGGTTTGAAACAAATGCCTGGTCAACAAAGCCAAGTTATCAAAACACCGGGGTGTCTTATCAAGAAAATATGGTAAATTCTATCATACAGCATACAAAGAAAAGGGCATGTACTAAAACCAGCAAAACTGGAACACCACAAAACACGGAACACCGGAACACCAGAAATACCGTAAAATGCCAATAAATTTCTGGTGTTCCGGGGTGTTCCGGTGTTCCGTGTTTTGTGGTGTTCCGGTGTTCCGGTGTTCCTGGTTTTAGTACATGCCAAAGAAAAGTCAGCATTTCACTTTCCTAAAACTCTGGTCATTAATTTATTTTGAGAAAATGTTCTTTACAACTTATGCTTTTTAAATATCTCTCCTGGCAATTGCTTTATTACAGCATCTAGGCTTAGCCTTTGTTATTTGTTAAATTAATAATGCCAGTAATAAATAATATTGATTTTGTGGGTGATAACATAAGATTGTAGCCTGACGTACAGGAGACATCTCCTGGCCAGAAAATATTTAATTCGCCATTTCCATATCTCCCATAATACACATTGTTTGCCCCCCCCCCCCCCCAAAAAAAAAATTTTGCATAAGCATTTCATTGCCATTGCCATTACTGTAATGCCCAGGAGAAATAGGAAACAAAGGTTAATATGGCTGCCTGGCTCCGCTAGCCCTTATGGTTACTCTAGGCAGCCAGTACACTCTATTTTTATTTCCAATATTTTTTTGTAACTCAGGCAAGATGAGTACGGATGAAGATTGTTGTTGTTGTTGTTGTTGTACGCCAAATTTTGGGGGGCAAACAAGGTGTATTATGGGAAATGTGGAAATGGAAAATGGGCTAGTTACACTTGCCTGAAACTTATAATCCACACTTATTAAACTGATTAACTTATCAAGTTGTTTTTTGAAAATAATATTGCCTGTATTTGTTCCCTTTTTGTTTACATTGGCCCTGAAACCCTCACTGTGGAGTGGTCAATAGAAATTATTATTATTTTTATTATTATTATTATTACTTAATTAAACAATGTAATTATCTGAATTATCACAAGTAACTGTCAACTTTTATTGTCAATTATTATTAAATTACTATTATTGTTGTTATTATTATTAATATGTATTTACAAACCTGATTGTTCTTTACTTGACTTATCAACTAGAGATGTCGAACCCTTTACAGTTATTACCTAGTACATCATTCCCCTCAGTGGTACTCCAATGCATTGTTTGGTTAAAACACAATGCCTTTAATACATGTAGACCAATTCCGATATATTAAAATTCTAACATGGTGCTGAGGCTTGGGGGAATAAAACAAATAAAGAAATTATTTATTCATCCTTAAGCCTCGGTGCAAAATCTTTTGTTTTATTCCCCCAAGCCTCAGTGACATGTTAGAATATAGGAATTGGTCTATTCCTAACTCTCAAAATCCTAGGTCACGTACAGGGATCCATATTGGTTTTTGCTTCAAGTCCCTGCACATATAAGGTGTTTTGTTGGCATAGCATGCAGTAGAATAATTATTAAAGTAGAGACGACCAAGACTGGGGCCAGAGTAATTAGAGTAACATCCATTCAGGAGATTGCCTTTCCTTGTAATTGAAGATGGTGTTTTAATAACTCTGCACAGGCTGCATGGTTGAATCGCTCTGCTTCATCAAGTGGTGAGAATCCCCACCTGTATCAAAGTTAAAAAAATAATATTCTTGGTTGCCTTTTGCCTGTGTTGAGATTGTGTGCTGGTTAAGTACATTTTTTCTTTGCCGAGTTTGCAAAGTAATTTATTGTTAATTAAAGTTTGATTTACCTGTCCCTTGGATCAGCTGGAACACCGCAATGCTCTAGGAGGAATTTAACAACTTCATGACAGCCTAGTAATGCAAAAAGAACAGCAGTAATTGTTAATTAAGTACATGTACATATTATGGAGTGAAAAACATCTTCACAGACAGACTTTAAAAGGTAGTGTGTAACTCTAAAAGCACAATCTTGCTGATCCAGAGAATAAAATTTCTAATTATATTAACTAAACCAATTATTTAGATTGGAATGGCAGGGAAGATCCTCATAATGTAAGTGATAGGAGGTAGACCACCATTACAGTTATCCTGACCAGTAAAAAAATAAAAATAATAATTATTTTTATTATTATTTATCACACTATTACTTCACCCAGAAAATCAGGATTCAGGACTCAATTTCAATTTGTAATCTACAATTTTTGAATATTCTGGAAAATGTACCTGAGAATAATTTACATTAACAAAGGAAAGACAAGAATTAGCCAATATTATACAGTGCTGTGCTTACAAAAATGTATGTGTATGGCAATCACCCCCCCCACCCATGGCAATCCCCCCTGCCCATAGTAGTACTGTATCATATTGATTTTGATGATTTGTCAATACTTAGTGGCAGGTGCGCTAGTACCCTATAATCAATAATCAAGAAAAAAAAAGTGACTCCAGAATTGTTCATTATACCTTGTGCAGCCGCAATATGTAGTGCTGTCCGTCCATCATAATCTGTTAGAGTCATATCAGTACCCGACAAATAATATCTTAAACCAAGAGAGGAAAACAAAATTTGTCACTGACCACACACTAATAACTGATTCTTTTGTTCTGAGTTCGTCTTGTGACTGCCTTAAAATGTTGGAGGTGGTCCCGGTTGAGTCAGTTGAACTGTAATATATTTTTTTACCTTCTTAAGGCTGTCACATCTCCATAACTTGCAGCATAAAGTAGATATACAACTTTTTCTCCCTGGTTTAAAAAAAATTGAATAAAATGATGTCATGACAATTCAGTTAAAACCTTGGGTGCCTTGGAAGCCAGGGCTGGAGCTGCCAACCCAGAACCCAGATACACCCCAAAAGCCTGCCCTACCCACACCCCAGATACACCCCAAAAGCCTGCCCTGCCCACACCCCAGATACACCCCAAAAGCCTGCTCTACCCACACCCCAGATACACCCCAAAAGCCTGCCCTACCCACACCCCAGATACACCCCAAAAGCCTGCCCTACCCACACCCCAGATACACTCCAAAAGCCTGCCCTATCCACACCCCAGATACACCCCAAAAGCCTGCCCTACCCACACCCCAGATACACCCCAAAAGCCTGCCCTACCCACACCCCAGATACACCCCAAAAGCCTGCCCTACCCACACCCCAAAAGCTTGCCCTACCCACACCCCAAAAGCCTGCCCTACCCACACCCCAAAAGCCTGCCCTACCCACAACCCGCCCACCTAATTAACCCAGCCCCAGCGCTAGCACCCATCACACTGAACTAGAAGTTCAGTGGAAGAAATTATATAGTAAAATAATACCGGTAAGTAGCTTTGCACAGATTAAAAACTAATGTGAAAAAGGGAGAGGACTGAGGGAAAACTAAAACCTGCATGCTACAAAATTGCCATGTATGCTGAGTAAAGCTACTAGCAGGCCTGTCCCGGGTAAAACTCAGTCGGGAGCAAAGTGGCAGTTTATGACGAAATCCCACCTCTGAGATCACGCTGAGCCCATGGTGTTCATGCCTGAAGTTGCTAAGCAACATGACATGTTTGTTCACATGATTACTTTCAGTGTATTCGCGAGTTATTGCTTGAGCAGATAGAATAAGTCTGAAACTCCTTGAGTGCTTCAACAAAGCTTTGCCAAAAGTGGCAATTGTTGCCCTGAATGATGTGGTGTAAATTTGGCAAAACATGTACCTGAACCTCTGCTTTTCTTCTGCGAGGGTCCAACTTTCTTCCAGATGAAGCACCCTTCAAATCATAGTTATGAAAATCAAAGTAGTTGACAAGTTCCTGTTAAAAAAAGTTCAAAAACAAACCTTGTTATCGTCATTCACATCATCATCATCAGCTCTATCATTATAGAGCAGCCCAGTATTGCTATCTTTGGAGGATGGATAGAACTTTTAATTAGAACTTTACTGTACATCCCCTTGACTGTGCAAATACCTTACAAAACTGCATTCCTCTAACACTGTTGCCATGGTGATCGAGCGGTGGTGACCAGACCATCATACCACACACTTTTGGCACAACAATCAAGATTGCCCCACTTACACCTGATTTGGCTGGCAGCCCCACCTGAAAATAAAGGGCCCTTTGAATATTTGATCACCCATTCTGCAAATGGCAAACACTTTGGTAAAATCAAGCTAACTGCTGATAACAATAGACAATTTGCATGATTGCTTCATTTGACTATGTACAACTACCAGAATCCTTTAATTACGGCAACTGTTACTTAAAACCCACTGTCAAGTGCACAGCTACTGGTACATTGACCTATGACAACTTGGCCATTGGACTTCTGGCACAAAAAAGTTTTTGTCCACATGCCTTGTAACACCTTAGTTATATTTACATTTCAATTTTTTTTCTTTTTACTATGTGGTAATGTTATAAAAAGCAACTTAATTTCAGTTGTGATTTCATAAAATATTTTGGACTTCACAAAATTCATTACATGTTGGAGGGGAGGGGGGCAGGGGAGTGGAATGGCAAAAACTCTGAGTTAGGTGGGAAAATAGCTGCCTCAGGGTGGAGAAGTGGATCAGAATTCCCAAGATGACAGAAAACAGGAAGATATGGAAAGTGAAGGTGAAGAGTATATGTACATGTCTATACACTACAAGATACCCCCCTCCCACACACAGGATCCCTCCCCCACCCTACCAAAAAAACATGGAATGCTGAAAACAAACCCCAAAGTTTTGCAATTACTAACAGTAGTAATTAGCGACATTCTTACATGAAAAGCAAACTGCCCAGAGTAATCATACATCCCACACGAGTGCATTAGGGACAATGTGTGCTGAACAGTCCGTGAACTAAACACCTAAGGAAAAACACCAATAAATAATTGTTAGAAGTTTATAAGCAATTCAGAGAGCAGATCTCTTCTATAAAAGGCCAGGTGAAATTATGTCTACTAAGTAATTTGATCCGCTGTCTGCCTATTATTGCATTGGTTACATAAAATTTTACAGTCTTTCCCGTAAAACCGTGAACGCCAGAAAAAATTTCTGGAATGTTTATTGTGTAGTGACCAATCGCAGCAAAGTTCAGGACACGCGGACAAACCTCAAAACCACAAACTAATGACCATTGCTGTTTGTGGTTTAGTTTTCTCACATCTGATTGGCTTTTTCTTTGTAACACAATAACATTCCATAAACATTTCTGGTGTTCACGGTTTTACGGGAAAGACTGTAATAGCAAAACTTTGATTTTGTAAAGACGTTGTGTCCTGAAATGTATGGAGGATATATTAAAACATCAAATTTTCATTGGTAAACTTCTTTTATTAATTAATTTCACCTGCCACTGATCAAAAGCAATAAATTATTACTTGCAACTGCTTCCCAAACTAACTGTACTGCAGTAACTGTATGTATTTAAGCCAATTTACAACCACATTTATTTAATAATTATTTAATGTGACTCTAGTTTTGTAAAGACGGTAAGAAGTGCCTTCAAAATGTTTTTTTAGAATTTACCTTTTGACCAGTCAATGGGCAAATTCCTCCATTTGCCAAAGTTGCAGCCATTACACTTCCAGCATCACAGTTGGTTTCTGTTGAGCAAGTCTGAAAGGAAGGTAGACATTTGCAATTAAAATGAACGAGATGTCCGGCAGTGATAATGTACTGACAAATATAAATAAAACCTCAAATATGGCTGACAAAATGGCTCTGTGCCTGAGCGTAGCTATCAATGCGTTTGGGACTTTACTCAGAATGCAAAAGATCATAGCCAAAAAGGAAAAAAGAAAATTGTGAAGAACACTCCTTTCTGTCTCCAAAAGTTTCCACATAGAACCTGAAAATGCCTGTGTGCAAAGGAGAACACCGGCTGCCCAAGGATGGTAAGATTCCGCATGCTCACTTACATGAAAATAAAGTTCAAAAGTATCCATAAGATTTGTATTTGGAGGAAACGCCTGCAGACAAGAATAAAAGATAAATATTATGAGAATAAGGATATTAAATAAAATTAAATGAAATGTTTAAGTACAGCAATGAGGTATTTAACAGTGACTTGTGCACTTGTTAATAGTAAGTGAGCCAAGTTCATGACATTATTTTTAACTATTTATTAGTCAGAATGCTCAACAATGAAAACAGCAATTGAATATCACTATTATTAAAGTGATTAAAATTTTAAAATGATTATTTTTATTTTTTAAATTATAATAAAAATATTATAATATTTTGGATTTTAATTTAATTTGATCCATTCCACATTTTTTAAAGTTGAATCTTGCATAATTTGCAATGCATATACTACATGTAAGACCTGTAAATGCAAATTTAATGTCAAACAAAGGGAGTGCCTACGCGATCACACGAGCCAGAGGCTCATGATAAAGTGCTTGACAATAATCCAGATCGAATTGGAATTTGGAAATGTTGGTTTTTGAGGAGAGGGCAAAACCAGAGTACCCAGGGAGAAAACCTCTCAGAGCAAGGAAGAGAACCAACAAACTCAACCCACACATGACGCAGGGTCTGGGAATCGAACCCGAGAAACATTGGTGGGAGGTGAGCGCTCTCACCACTGCGCCAACACTGCTCGCCTCTACTTCATTGGTTATTTACCTTGTGAGCATTCATGTAATACCCCAAAGCATAGTTCCTATCGGCAGTCTCGCGCTCAGATAAGAACCTGAAAGAAACAATCGGCAGATGTAAAACAAGATCAAACTAAAAATTGTTTACCACGTCATTACCCGTGACCTCTCCCTCATCTTTTCATACATAACAATCACTGCAGATTAACAGAAACCTAATTATCTCAAACTCCTTGTTTCTCTGATTTTTTAGCTTAGTAGGCAAATACCATACTCACGTAGCATTACTAAATCCAATGTATTCTCCACCAGCAACTAGCTCAAACTTCTCTTGAACCTGCAGTTGAAGAAGAAAATCACTCCCACGTCAGCTTATACTTAAATCTGATTGGTTCACTGGCCTGTTTGGTAAGGCACTATTATTTATAAGACAATAATTTAATTAATAATTATTTAATAATTTTTCAGTTCGTATGGAATGATCTCCCGTCTGTTACCAAAAATTAAAGGCAAAAAACAAACAAACAAAATTTTTGAACAACAAAAATGTTTCAACCAATGAAAAATCATTTGCATGGTCATCATCGATTCTCCAAGCACAGTGGATTTGCATCTTGTCAAAAGAATTACATATGGGCTTCTCATCCTGAAAACCTGTATCTTATTAATAGATCTTCACCACTTTTGTCCACTGTATCTGATTATCTGCCATTGGCTTTCTATTAATAATAATACAATTATATTTATTGTCTTAATTAGTCATTCATTGTGAATCTTTTTTAACTTAAAAACATCTACTTTAATCGATTTTCAAAAATGCCCAAAATGGCCAATTTTTGTTCTTTTTCATGGAAAAATTTTCACGTGTTTTTGACTTGTCCGATTTCAGCCTAATTGGTCTGGATGGACTCAGTAGCTTTACTAATAATACCGCTTGAAAAAATCTCAATTGGCTGAGAAATGACACGATTTTCAATAATCCTTAATAATCCATAAAGCAATATTTAATCAATTATCATTAAATAATTGAAATGGAACATCTGATTTTCACTGTCAGGGGGAGTGCCGGTACTTACATATTCACATCTGTCAGACAATGGCAGCTCAGGCTGCAAAATAAAAATGTCATTGAAACTTGTTTATTAATCACCAGTCGACCAATTGGTCTTGTATTTGCAGGTTGCTAGACAGTTAGCTAAAATACAGGTTGCAGGTCACAGGCTGCAGATCACAGGTCTGTAGTTGAGCACTGCAGGATTACTGCATGACCTTATTAGGTTTGACCTGAAACCTTTGTTCATTGGAACTATCTACAGCGTGAGGCACCTAAGTGTGGCCACCCAAAAAACTTAGGTTAGCCAATCAGAGAGCGCAAATTTTTTTGAGATGTCCCGCCTCATTGTTGAAAGAGCGACAGGTTTCATGACAACAGCTTGAACATTGCAAGGAGGCGGGACAGCTCAAACAAATTTGTGCTCTCTGATTGGCTAATTATAGCTTGGGTGGCCACACTTAGGCTTACCTGTTGGCAAGACTACAGTACAGTGTTTTTAAAACAAACTCAAGATTAAGTATTGTACGTCAGAATTTAATTAAAATAGTTATTATTAATGAAAAATTTTACAAGTAATAAATTAAAGTCAAGTAAAAAGGAAATATTTCACATTTAACACACAGTTAGCAAGAGCTAATCAAGATGGAAACTAGTGATAATAAATAATTGATACCCTACATGTAATTATTTGCTTAAGTATCTAATAAGTTTATTAAATACGTCAACGAACTGAAGAGTCTACTTCGACATAATCATTCTCGTATTCAGTTCTTACCTTTTGAAGTGCACAT
>OX393573.1:773618-927437 GCA_947652115.1 Blastomussa wellsi | reverse complement strand
CATAAAACAAGAGCACCGGAATTTAACATAGGATTGTGAGGTTGGTCTACAAGAGAAGAAAAGAACACACCAAAGTCTTATCAGAATAAAATGTCCAAGGATAGACTTACCAACATTTATTAAATAAATGGATACACCAAGTAACAGTAGCTGAAGTAGTAAAATTAAGATCTAGTACTAACCATGGTTATTCAAGTGTAAATAATTAAATGTTTGGCCACTGGGTTCATGTCCAATAAATTGATGAACCTGTTAAAAAGAAAGAAGAATAGACTGCAGGCCAGAAGCTAATTACATTGTATACTTACATACACATTAGAGTCTCCCATGAAGCAATGACAACAAACAACAAAGTTAACGTCTATTAGCTAAGGTAGCTGATTCATAGTCCAAGGAGACCATAACTACAAACTAAGTTAACTGATTGGGGGAAGGGGTAATTGGGGGATTATTTACATTTTCCCTGTATAGAGTGGTTTGGTCATGTGGATTCAAAATAGACTGATGTGCCATAACATTCAACTGGAAACATATATGGTGAATTCAATGAAGTTCAGCATGATACTTTTAAGGGGGGGAGTTCTAGGCTAGCCTACCACGTTAACGTTCTTTGGCTCAAACTTTGGTTCTTTGCACTGACCATTTCCCCACTGTGCCACCTACCTCCCCCGCCCAGAACCTTCCCGTAAGTAGAATTTTCTACTCACCACCTCTGCTGTTAGGTCCTCTAAAACAATTGGGTAGTGAATACATTTCGACACTGACTGAAGACAAAAGTGATCTTTGTAGTCCCCAATTGAAAATCTTGTAGAGAAAACAAATGTTGAATAAAATTTTATAAATAGAATATTTATATTACTACTAGCTTTATTTATTACAAATTATTATGATATTAATGTTATAAACAATTGCTCAATTCTCAATCCAAATTATCCTCCATGCTTGTAAATCAGAAAAATTTCACATCTATTTAGATCAGGGTCACTTAGGATCTTATCCTACACACTCCAAAATAAAAAAGGTAAAGTTTGCCACACAAGCTCAGTGGCCAGCCAAGCACGAGCTTATCCCAGTTTCTGTAGCCAGAAGTGGCTAGGAGTATTTCTACTCTCCCCTGGATGGGATGCTCATCCATCGCAGGGTTACCCCCAGCAGTAAATTCATTGGTACCAGTTAAAACACCTGGGTGAAGAGAGGCACTGTGAGAGTGAAGTGTCATGCAAGCCCAAGAACACAACACAGTGCCCTGACCAAGGCTTAAACCCAGACTGTCCGATCCGGAGTCCAGTACACTAACCATTAGGTCACTCACGCCACCCACACACTCCTAAATATAGCTTTTTTATTCTTGTTAATAATTTTTTGTGTTGTAAATTAATTTTGTTAGACTTAAATGGGCAGATTTCACAAGACTTTGGGTCACTGTAGTTATCTGTGAGGGCAAATGATTCTGAGTTGGTAATTTAAAAGTAGATGGTGGCATGCATGCATGCATTAATCGAGCACGCCTAAATCCTTTCACTGAAATTACAAAGGATGGTAAATCCCCAATAGTTCATGTATACCACATTTACCTCTGTCCATCTACAGAACAAACAGCAACACCCCACAGCTCAGGGTCAAACTTTGCCAACTGAGGAATATAGTCAGCAACCTATTACAAGTTGAAAGTGATTTCAGTCAATGGTTTTGTCATGACAGGTTTGTTGCAAATGGTCTGTCCTCGCTTACAGCCAATTTCAGCTCAGCTTGTTACATAAAAAATTATAAATTTGACCAAATTTATTGCCATTTTTGTTATCGCCTTGGGCAAATGATTGATGGGCGAATAGTGTTTTGAAAAACCTGGGTCTACATGATGCCTTTCCTGAATCCACTATCTATCTACTGCAGTAATCCCCTGTCCCACCCACTCTCAGATAGTGCTTCTACTATGAAAGGGGGCGGGGCAGGGAGTTACTGTAGTAGATAGATAGTTGAGAGATCAGATTTATAGGACAGTTTTATAGCATCCCTTCTTACTATAAAAAAAATTATTAAGCTCTATTGTCATTGAAAGTAATATGCATCATCACAATAAAATATAGGCTTCCACAAATCTTGTATAATGAATTACAAGTATCCATGACAGCCTTCTTTTACTAACATCACCTTTCCGTCCTTGTTTTCTTTACATTTATAATATATTTCCTCAATAGGCTTTGTTAATTGACTAAACTCTGGAATCACAAGGTCTCCACGAAGAGCACTCTCTATTAAGACAATATTTTTCTGGATGGATCTGAAATTAAACCACATTAAAATGGCTTTTAGCATTTCTGGCAGTGACATCATGTTACATTTATTCAATTACTGTCAACAAACTTTGTAACTTTGTAGACCACTGTTGTCAAATTACCAGGTAAAGTTTGCAGTAACCAAAAATAAGTGTCTGATAGCACCAGACCCTGGTTTCAGTAGCATGAACCAACTAATGGACAATTTCACCTCTCCTGGTTGGATTCGAGATTCAAGATTCTCGTTAGACTAAGAGTATACATAGCTAGCCCCTTCTTCTTCCAAGCATGAATTCACCATCACAGTTGGCTGTAACCAAATACTAAGTGATCAATCCCTGATTTTCACAGTGCCTCTCTTCGTCCAGGTGTATAAATGGGTACCGGCGAATTTACTGTTGGGGGGTAACCCTGCGATGGACTAGCATCCCATCCAGGGGGGAGTAGAAATACTCTCAGTCACTTCATGCTAAGGAAACCGGGATAAGCTCCAGCAGTATGAGCCACTAGGCTCAACGCAGACTTTGCCTTTTTTTGCCCCAGCATTATTTTGCCAGTGCCCATTTATACACCTGGTAATTGTCTTGTCCACAAACACAACACAGTTCACTAGCCATTAGGCCAGCACAATCTTGATTAATACCTTCTGAATGTTGCTTCATCCACAAAACCTTCAAAATTTTCTTGCTGCAAATATTGTTGAAAGTTTGACATTGTTTCTTTCAATCTTGGATCCTTAACTCTTAAACCAGCTTCTTTCAAAGCCTAGAAATAAATGTAAAGGCAGCATTGTTGCGTTAAAAATTATCGATTAAAATCGTCCCGTGTAACATTACCGGTACTTTCTAATAACAATATTAAACACTATGCAAATTACTTACGGCAATAAATCTTGCAACAGGCACATTCCCGTCTTCATTTTTGAAAGCACGGTATACCATATCCCTATCTGGACTGCAATAAATTACCGGTATTATTAGCACAAATATAACGATAACTTCAGCTTTACTTCCGCCCGCACTTTTTGCCGGTATTGGAGAATAATAAGCTTTATTCTTTCTATTCGAAAGATGAAACGCCAATTGCATTTCCACATCAGGGAAAATAGAGATAACATCAATCGTCTATTAAACACACAAATACGCGGGCAAATGAAACGTACAGTGGTTTCATTTTACACGAAAACGGGCTTATACAAAGTTCTTTGAATTCAAGATCGAGATCGTACGAATTATTGCGTATCCCAACATCAAATGTTAATAATGCTAAAAGTATGATAAGAAAAGAATATCAAACACCACAAAATGGTCGTATAAAGGCAATATTAAGCTTCCGTACATGTGTACTAGATGTCTAAAAGTCAACTCCCTACCTGCTAAATAATCCACTACCACTGCTGTTACGAAAATGCCGCGAGAACGGTCTCAGTAAACACGCAAGCCTTCGAAATGCCCGCCGAAACTGTGGTTTACAATTTATATTTAAAGTGCATTGACAAACACGCGTAAACAGCGCCATATGTAATAAATATTTACTTTTTGCGTCTGCCTTTTACTACAATATTGCTCGATTCAAGAATTCTGCCAGGCGTTAATTTTTAATCGTAAGTCAGCGCGAGATCTGGATCCAACTGAGGTCTTCCCGCCTCTTTTGGTTTCAAAGATGGAGAATTTTACCGAAGATGTCAGTCATCTGGCAAAAACTTTGTCAAATTTAAGCAATCGTTGCTCGGGAGACGTTACGGAAACAAAGTTTATGACATCAGATTCACAACACGAATTCCTGATTTCGGCCGTACCGCCGAAAACTTATCATCCGTTGCGAAGAATTGTCGGTAAAAGTTCAAGTGGTTTTCTTGTCGTTGGAAAAAGTTTACAAGGGTGCGACGAATCTCAGGATTATCCAAACCAGAGGAGCCCTCAGCTCACAAGATACAAGAATGAAAGAGTGCCAGTTGGTACACCGCTTTCACAAGAAATGTTTTATCTTACACACAGTGAGCCCTTGCAACCTTATGCCGGCATTAACAAAGAAGATAAGGTTAACCCAGATACGAAAGGTTGTATCACTGAGTGGTTGTTGGCGCAGGAAAACATGCGTCCAGCTACTCTTGAAAGCGCAAGATATTTCCTTTCTATTTATGCAAATGCACTGAGAATCTCCTTACAGCCTTTGGAGGTATGGGTGTGCATTGATGGCAAAAATCCCCAGGGAATTGTATACCTGGGCATGGTTTCTGATGAAACTGCCGGTAGGAATTCTATGAAGACTGTGATCTACACCAACAGGAATGAGCCAATCACAACTAAAAAAGATCTACCAGAGTTGAGTTCTTTCTTGCGCCATCACATGTCATCTAGTTTGTCCACTGCTTTTGTCGAAACCCATGGCTACGCCCTTCATGAGGTGATGGGTGCTTCAAATTCCAACAGCCAAGAGCATAACAACAGTACCATTGCTGTAGAGTTGACATGGAGGGGAGTACACTCTCTTCTCCAGTCTCATCCTCACTCTTGTGACGGTGTTCTTCATATTAAAAATATTCCAGGTAGTGTTCACCTTGCCACGCATTCATTGTACCTGGAATTGGTGCGTATTGGTCATTTTTCCAAGATCTTAGAGAATGAAGAGTTTCCATGGCCGTTACCTGCAGCTGACAGTGTAAATCCAGTTGCTTTGCAAGTAGATGCATTCATTGCCAAGTTAAATGCTAGCAATGTATTTTCACCAACAGTCGAAGAAGATGATGAAAAAGGAGAAGAAGAAGAACACACCTTCGCCGAGGCATCAATGGCCCACTTAACATTCCAAGAGTTTGCTAGAAAGGATTTGGACTTCACCGAACGACTGTGGCTTTTATTGAAAGATTGTGTTGATGAAGCTGATCTCATTGCTTCATTGCAAACATGCAGTGTAGCACTTTTTCTTTTTGCTGTTTTCTAAATTCAAAAAATATTTATTATTTTTCTCTCCTTTTTCATACCATGTGGCTCGGGATCGGATGATTGATCCAGTTATAATATAATCGTATTCTCGTTCATATTCTAATTTCGTCTCTTCTAACTTATTAATATTTTCAAGTGACGGCAATGCGGATACCTCTTGTTCGCATAACTTAAGTTTGTCTTCAATTTTTTTAATTTTGTCCCTTCTGTCACGAGCCTTTTGCTTACTGTAAAAAATACTTTCTTGGCGAACATTATATTTTAACCAATCCCAAACAATTCTTGGGTCACTACTGAAATTAATTTCTTCTATCCATTTTGGAAGATTTTCACGTATCATAAGGACATAATCAGGGTCATCTAAGAGGCTATTGTTTAATTTCCAGAAAGACGGGCCGCGCTGTAAATCATCTAAGCTATTTATTTCGATAACGACGGCTGAATGATCAGTTTTAATAGCGGTTATGATATCGACCTTAGCTATGTCATCTTGCAAGCAATCACTGACAAACCAATAATCCAGTCGCCTTTGTATAAATGGAGATTTTTGTCTCCAAGTAAAGCGTTTACTGTTTGGATTTTGTATTCTCCAAATATCGACTAACTCATTTTCCTCAATAATATCATCAAGAATTTTAGCTGAGCTTTTATAGATTGGATTTCCACCCAAACAATCCAAAGAAGGGTCCAAAGTGACATTGAAATCTCCGCCGAGTAGGATTTTGTGATGCTTATAATGTTCCTCTTCATTTAAACGATCGGAAATTGTTTTGAAAAATTGCGATTGTTCAGTTGTTTTATTGGGAGCGTAAATATTTACTAAAAGGAAACTATCATCTTGAATGCTACACTCGAGAAAGATGAATCTACCATCTGTGTCGATCTTGACTGATTTAAGCTTGAAATCAAGTTTGTCGCGTATAAGTATGGCGACCCCGCGACTGTGAGGAGAGCCGTGAGCGAAAAACATTTCACCTTGCCATTGCATTTTCCATTGATTTTCAATTTCTTTTGTACTATAAGTCTCTTGAAGAAAGCAAACATCTGCTCTTTGCTTATTTAACCAATTAAAAATACCTTTTCTCTTTTCGAAGGTGCGGATACCTCTAACATTTAGCGAGATAGCTTTCAATTGTAAATTAGCTTTTGCCATGGACCGTGAATAAAATATAAACCAAAAAAAATTTCACCTTTCGTGGCACTTTCAAAACAACCCCATTTGCCCTGATTAATCTGTAGGTTTAGAAACACACAAACACATACACTAGAAAAACAAAGTAAAAGAAAAAATAAAAACGTAGCCAGTAATGAAAACTGTTAAAGCTACGTGTGATTGAGCCAATATCACACCCTTGAGCAAAAACAAATTATATGCAAAAACCTGAGCTCCCGACAGAATAATAATGATTTTGAGATGAGCATTTCCTACAAAAAAAATATCACTACCAAAAAACTCCTAAATAATAAATTTAGCTACTGTAAGTGAAACGATCGTGGCTCTTCAGCACATGAATTTCGAAGCAATAAAATAAGCTCTCCGTATAAACAAAGAATCAACACAAGTAAATAATTCTATCGGATTCTATGTAAACAAGATTACAAAATCTATTTTACCTCTACACCGTCAATAAAAAGTTTGTAAGGTTCGGCCCTGCTAAAGGAGGCTCTTTTGCCATCTTTTCTTGCTTTAACCATTTTGGGAATTAGAGGCTTCCGCATATCGATGACTTGTTTAGGCAGGTCAGGACCAATTCCATAATTGAAGTCACTTCCGAGTTTATGGCGAAGAGCGGAGATAGTTTCTCGATCTTTAAAGCGGAGAAATCGGGCTATAATTGCACGCGGCTTATTTGGGTCGGTACTCTTTTTTCCTACTCGATGAACTCTTTGAAACTCGATTAAACGTGGAATTTCCATCTTTAAAACTCTCTCCAAGAAGGTGTACAGTACTTCTTGTGTCTGTTCATCACTATCAATCTCTGATATACCATAGAACCGAAGGTTCTCCCGGCGGCTATACACTTCATAATTAAGAAGTTGCAGGCGCAGACGTTCTAGATCTTTCTCTGACTTTTTCTGTGATTCGTCACACTTTTCCTTGGCGCTCTCCACCGCCTCGTCGAGGAACTTGACGCTTTCTTTTAGGTCATTTGTTTCCTTGACCGCATCGGCTACATCTTGTTTTAGACTGAAAAACTCTGCTTGCAGGCCAGTGACGGTCTTTTTTATTTCGTCGACTGAATCTTGTAGATGTTCAATCTTGGAACCAATGATGTCCAGTTGCTTTAATTTTTGTAAAATAATATCCGACTTGTCGGTAACTTGACCGGTTTCAGTCATGAGAAAACTGATTCAGGCAGACGGAAAGGAAACAACCAACCCAGATAAAATTTCAAAGGAAATCCTCTCCTTCTATGAGGACCTATATGATGATAAGTTGGGAACAACTATTAATCAAGAGACTTGCCCCTTTCTAAACTCTCCAAATATTCCCAAAATAACACGCGAAATGCGTGAAATGTGTGATGGTGAGTTAACATACGCGGAATGTGTTAACATCCTTACCACTTTCAAAAACAATAAAACGCCGGGTAACGACGGTCTGTCTATAGAGTTTTATAAGGTTTTCTGGCCAGAAATAGGTAGATATCTGGTTGATTCATTAAATTTTTCTTAGCGTCATGGTGAACTTTCCACTACTCAAAAACAAGCTGTCATAACACTTATAGAAAAGAAAAACAGGGATAGAAGATGGATTAAAAATTGGCGGCCAATCTCTTTGATCAACGTTGATGTAAAAATTGGTTCTAAAGCGATTGCTAAAAGATTGGAGAAAGTTCTCCCTCATATAATACATTTCGATCAAAATGCCTTTGTAAAGGGTCGAACTATTTTTGATGCGGTTCGCACCATAAATGATGTCATAGATTTTACCAAACTAAAAGACTTTAACGGAATCCTGACCGCCATAGATTTTGAAAAAGCTTTTGACTCACTCAATTGGAACTTCCTCTTTCAATCCTTAGCTTCCTTTGGTTTTGGCGAATCTTTCATTGCTTGGATTAAGACCTTCTGTAATAATATTTCAAGCTGCGTGATCAATAATGGTTTTTCTACACCTCTCTTTAATCTCAAGCGAGGAGTTCGGCAAGGGGATCCACTCTCCCCATATCTCTTTATCATTGCTCTCGAGCTTTTGGTTATTAACATACGTAACAATAAGGACATAAGGGGCATAATAATAGACGGAAGAGAATTAAAACTAGTCGTTTTTGCGGATGATATGACTAGTTTCGTCTCGGATAAACGATCTTTTTTTATTCTTATAAACAGCATTGAATCTTTTAGCTGTTTTTCGGGGTTGAAAATGAATCAGGAAAAAACAGAAATTCTCCCACTGGGCAACATGATCCTACATCACCAGGAATTTGGCGTAGAAGAAATTAATAGATCTATAAAAATTTTGGGTGTTTATTTTTCCACTGACCATGTACTTTTTTACAAAAATAATTTTGAATCTATAATTAAGTCAGTTAAAGAACACTTGCAAGGTTGGAGTTGGAGAGGCCTTACGATTCTAGGCAGAATACAAGTAATTAAATCTTTCGCCATTCCGAAAATTTTATATCGCGCAGTGTTAATTTCTCATAAAAAAGATTTTATTCAGGAGATAAACTCTCTCCTTTATTCTTTTATATGGAAAGGTAAAGACAAAGTAAAACGTTCTGCATTAATAAATCCTATTGATAAAGGTGGGCTCAATATGCCGGATATTGAATCAATGATCTCTACGCAGAGAATTATGTGTATTAAAAAATACTTGGATCCATACCCAGCAGGTTGGAAATTATTTTTAGATTTTTACTTAAAAAGTGCTGGGGGAAAATCCTTGTTTCATTGTAATTTCGACTATGGAATGCTTTCAATAGCTACACCACCTTTCTACAAGCAGTGTCTCATTCTTTGGTCCTCTTTAAAAAATACCAACCCTTCTACGCTAGAAGAGATCGTGAATGAAGTGTTATGGAACAACAAATATATATGCATCGAGGAAAAGTCGGTCTTTAATAAAAAGTTATATGACTACGGTATTTATAAAGTTGGTGACCTCTACGATGCTGCAGGAGAGCTAAAAATTGGAAAAGAACCAGCCATTTCACCCATTGATAATTTCTTGTTATTTAGTATATTCAGTTCACTTCCACAAGCATGGCGTAATGTCCTAACGTCAAATAGAGGTTCTATTTCCGCTTGCACATATCCCTTTAACAGTAATACCTATTACCTAAACATTAATAGTGATAAAATTAATATAGAGAATCTAAAATCAAGATTTTTATACAGTAGTTTTATTTCTAGAATTGCAAAAGAGCCCACAGCTATAAAGAAATATGAAAATAGTTTTAGTACCTCAAATTATCAGTTTAACTGGAAAGATATCTTCCTGTCACCATTCCAAGTAACTTTAAATACCAAACTACGGGAATTTCAGTATAAAATTTTAAACAGAATTTTGTATACTAATGATATGCTCCACAAGTTTAAAAAAGTCCAATCACCTTTATGCTACTTATGTCAAGCGGACATAGAAACCTTGGAACACCTTCTTTTTCGCTGTCCACGTGTTGAAATTTTCTGGAAAGATTTTATGACCCATTTTAAAGAACATTTAAAAATATCCAAGCACCTTGAAATTACAGATATCCTTTTTGGAATAAACAAACATAGTACATTCGCCACATTGATTAATTATGTAATTCTAGAAGGCAAATATTTCCTCTATCTTTGTAAGCTTAATAATAAACCCTTATCTCTTGGCTTATTGATGGAAAGAATAAGAAATACCTTCAAGATCGAATCTTTCATTGCGAGAAAAAATGACAAACTTGAATACCATTATCGAAAATGGGAACCTTTGCTTCCACTTATTTCATAAGATTTCACCTAGTGTAGGCTTTTTATTGTACACTGATTGTAGGTCTATTTGTGTTTGTATTTGTGTTTTTTTTTTTTTTCTTTTTCTTTTTTTTTTTTTCAATTGTTACTTTCTTTTTTCTTTTTTGTCATTCCTAATATTGTAAAATACTTGCTATAAATAAATAAAATACAAAAAAAAAAAAAAAAAAATGCAGTGTAGCACTTTTCAGTGGCAGATGTCAACCAGTTGTCCACAGCTCAAACATGACATCTCTGGCAGTGTTTATCAGGGATTTGCTGCAATATGAAACGAAAGAACAGCAGCAGCGACTTCAACACCAAGCCAAGCAGTTTCTTTCTCCCGACTCAGCCATCAAGTGTTTAATAGAAATTGGCTGTGAAAAGCTTGCTAGGGATTATACTCAGTACTTCATTCACCAGGAGCTTGCAACTATGGGTCAACTAGCAACATACCTTGATAACAAAGTCCCACTCCACACCAGGGTATCAAACATTAAGAAACTTCATCAGACACTAGAGCTGGTTGTCACAGCAAAGTCTGTAACAAGACTAGGCCATGAAAACCTACGAGCCTTGACACAGAGCGCTCTTACTTATTACCAGTCACGCCCCGACACTCAACAACCTGTATTCTCCCTGTCACTGCCTGCATTTGGATCAACTTCTGGAGCAGCTGTGAAGAGTATCTGTGCTTCATCAAACCCTGCTGTGTGGTGTGTTGCTATCAAGTCCAAGACAAAGATTGGAAGTCATACTACCATTGTACAACTAAGCACAAGCTCTCCAGGAAATGTTGTCACTCCTGAAAGCCCTGGTTACGATCTCACTGAACTGAATGATGAAGACTTTGATCCAGACAAAGATAAATTTCACTATTTTCTTTCCTGCGCTAAACAAGTCCTCATGCCAATTATTCATTAATTGCCTTAACATGTGATGGCCAAATTATGTTCACAGGGGTTTCAAAATGTTTTGAAGTAGGCGTCAGTGACTGGGAGAGTAGGCGGCTGTTATAAGTGAGCTTTTTCGTTGTAAGTTGATTGCTATGACCAGAGTAACCAGCAGCATAATAGTCAAGTTACTGGTGGGACTCTGGCAGTCGCCAGCATGTTTTGAAACCCCTGTGTTCACCTAGTAGGTTAAAATAAATTTGAACGATGAGACAAGGCAGTACATAAATGAAGGATATCTTTATAATTATGCATATTTACAAAATAAAACAGTTTGGCTTTCTGAGCTTTCGAATTTTGCTTACCCAGGGTGGTTGCACGGCTTTTGTCATAGGTTGCTTTTTTATGTTTTGTCCCCAGATTATGATGACATTTGGACAAGTGAGCATGAAAAGTTAATATCAACACAAGAACCTGCCTACTTGTTATAGACAACTGGACAACACTTTGTTTGAGCCTCGTAAGCACTTTGTACAATATTTAAATATATAGACAAATTACCGGTACCTAAAATAAAAAGGTGGGCAATAATATTTGAATAATATTTGTTTAGCTAAATTTGCTTGAACTTTCAAGTATTTTGAACACAGGGCCATAGCTACCAATAAGCAAGGGAAGGTACCTGCCTTATCAAGATTTAACCGGACATTTAAAAAAGTGCTGTTAGCAATTATTAAAGTGCCATTTTACACATCAACGATATTGATTTTTGTTGAAACATACCCCACAAAAAATGTTTAAAATAGCCTACATGCAGCTAATTCATATGAGGCTAAGTGTTTCAAATGTTCAAGATTTCAAAAGTTGCTGGGGGCATATCCCCAGACCCACCAAGCAGCTTGTAGACTCCTTGTACCAACTGTGCTGACAGATTTTGCCTTGTCTATGGCTATCACTATCAGGAATGCTAACTGTTGGCAAAAATAACATTTTTTATTCTAACTTACTCTTTACACTGCTGAAAAGAAGTGCTTAGAAAGCACAACACTGGAACTGATGGTAACTGATCTTTGAAAAAGGACTTGGAAATGAAAGATTTGTTCAAACAATAAGAAATTTCTAATGTTCCTCTCCGAACCAGAAACAAAAAGAAGTGTGCCCCTGAAGGGAGTCTGTGATTTCAGAATGGATTTTCCAGGAATTCCATTTCCATTTCACTTCGAATGGAACTTTCTTTGCTACATGGCAAGCATCCATAAAGAATTTGCATTCAATATGTAATAGGCCATTTTACAGTTCTGTGATTAGTGACCAAGCCTTAAAGTGGAAGTGAGGCTGAAGGTGTCGTTGTTTTAGAAACCCTGGTCTTTATCATGACAAGGTCACCCCAAACCTCACTTTCATACAGAGTCCTGGTTACATTTCACAGAACTGTTAAATGGTCTATTGTTACCTATCAGAGCTTACTGTGTACATTACGCATTAAGTTTGTTCGTGATGTCAATGCACCTCATTCTTTCTAAATATACCCTGACAAATGTAGGCTGCAAAACAAACAGCCTGTTACAGACTGACAGGTAAGATCACAAGAATAGATATTCTGCCAAATCAATTTTATATTGTCATGAGACAGCAATAGTTTTGCTATCAAAATGTGTGTGTGTGGGGGAGGGGGGTGCTATGCCCCCAATTTTTGTTTGGAGCACACAGCCCCCTGCTCTGCCGCATATGCAAGGTCCCCAAAAAGCCACAAAATCTCCCTTTGGGGCCATGTGAAACCAGATTCCAAAATGTAATGACTGAGGCCTCAGAACAAGGAAAGTTATTGTTGAAACTTGCATTTGTACATTATTTAAGTTTTTTTCACTTCTTTTTTAACTTTTGAAACAAAGTCGCGTGGGTGTTCTGTGCATGTAGCACAAGTTACTCACTCACTCTCCCTTCCCTGCTACAATTGTCCTGCAGCTAAAAATAGCGCGCAACTCTGCTACACATTTCGCAAACAAGTACTTCGGTGTCATGTCGGATCAAGGCAAACTGCGGGGAAATTTCATGAAGAGATCTGCTAGTTACAATGGATTCTCTTTCGGTTTACCTAGCAAGATTGATGAACTGAAAATCGAAGATAGTTTACATGCAATAGATTCTTCGGCGTTTTCGGCGGAATGGAGTTCGGTTTTTCACCATCAAGGCGCGCTGATAAGATCTCCAAATCACGCAGTTGATATCTCCGTTTCGAAGGGATTTGCGCGTGGATTTGAGGGAGTGGAAAACGGCGATGTTAGTTTAACTGAGCTAAGTGATGCGTCTAGTGGCAGTGACGCTTGGCAAGAAGAGTTCATTCTTCGTTTGAGGCGGCAGGAAGCGCTGATCGAGAAAGAAAAAGCCAAGCTTGAAGAAGAAGTTAAAACTCTCCAATTAAAGTTAGAATTGGAGGAAGACCTCCGACGCAATGATAAAGAATGCATGGATATCTTAAGAGGCCACATCTCAAAACTTGAAGGAAAACTGCAAAGCAGTGAGAAGAAGATTAGAGAGTTGGAATATGAAAAGCAACGACTCGAAGTAAACTCGGTTTTACCCGCAACAAAACCGGGTGAATTTGCTTTGGTGAAAGCGCGCCTTGACGCCAGTGTGGCGACTATTCAGGCACTCGAAACGGACTTGAAAAGGATTAAAGGGGAAAAAGCTAAACTAGAAGGGGAAGGAAAAGAATCTCAAGACTTGGTAATTAAGCTTGAACATCAGTTACGAAGCGCGAATAAAGAACTTCAGCGCCGCGAAAACAGAGTCAACCAACTCGTAGAAGAAAGACGATCCTTAGAGGATAATCAGATCAAGTCACGCAGCCTTCAGAGGAAAGATCAAAAATCCTCTTATGCGCTTCAAATTCAAATCGTTAATCTGCAAGAAAAGCTGGAGATTTCGGGCAGAACAAATGAACAACTGTCCAGCGAAAAAGAGAAGTTGCAAGCTAAAGTAAAACAACTTGAAGACAAGATTAAAGAGCTGGATGGCAGCTATCGCTGCAAACTCGAGCAGACCATAGAACGATTGAAGAAACAGAAATCTCACACCGAAGGAAAACAGTTCAGCTCAACGGACAGACATTCAAAAGACCAAAGTACAGAAAGTGATCCAATATCCACTTCCTCGAGTGGCGAGGACAACATGCCAACACATGAAAAATACACTTCTGCTTTATTAATGGAATTGAACAAGCAAATTGCGACGAATTCTTGCCAAGAAAATGATTTAGTCTCCTTGGAGGGTACTTTGAAGGAATTTCTTGGTAAAATTTCCAATGGTTTTACACAGGCACCTCAGGGGGGCAAATTTCTTGAGAAGCCCTTGAGTCTTGGTGTATCCAAGGAACCGTCTCAAGAGGAGATCGTGTGGGAGAAAAAGAAAGACAGTGTAAGTACAATTTAAAACTTAGTGGATTGGTCCATTCATTACTTGTAGAGTTCTGCATCTAAATTAGAAACTATTCACATTCTAACCTGCAAAGTGGAGGAGAGGGTGGGCAGTGGGGCAGAGCCCAGGAGAAAAGTGGGTGGGGAGGTACGGGACACAGGAGAAGAAAAAGGGGGAAGTGGGATTTCCAAGGCAGCGGGAATCAAGAGACATCAAGAAAAATTTTGCAACATTGCATAATGTTTTGCAATAGAAATAAAACAAGGAGGTGGGTCCTGAGAGCAAAAGATATGGGAAGTGTTAGGTTCAGACCCCCTCCCCACCCACTACTAATACATGTTGGATCTCTAAATAAATACTAACCTCTTACTAACCGAGCACGAGGGCCGTACTGGGGAATATTGGCCTGAGGTCGTCTGTGCTCGGTCCGTACAGAAACGACCAATGGACAATATTCCCAAGTATGGCTCGAGCAAGCTAGGTTAGTAAGTAGTTTATTATGTGGCACTTGGGTCATGCATGCTTGTTAGAAACGCACTTTTGGTGACTTGAATTTAGAGGGTTTTCCGCCGTAACGTATTTTGATGCAGCGAACAACTCAGAAAGAACAAGCTAGCACTCGATTTTGAAAACGTTTTTTTCTCTAACTTAGAGCATTTTTATAAGTTTTCTTTCTGCAGTTCTAGTTACAAGTTTTAAATTATCCAACTTTAGAAAAAATATGCGGCTTAGGACCGTTTCTATGGAAATGGTCTGTATGGCAAAATCCCGACCAAGAGAGAACCAATCAGAATGCTCAGATTTCCCTTGCCATATAATAAACTTATTTATTTTGATTCTCAGGTGGATGTAAGTCAAAAAAATTGCAATGATAGGTAAGTTTGCAAATTGTTTCTCACACGTTTCTTGCTATGAACAATGTTGCTGTGGACAGCTGCCGTAAGCTACCCAAGTTATTCGATCTAGAGTCCAGCTCACCTCCCCTCCTGGCCTAAATGTCTTGTATCTTAACTCTTGGGTCTATTTTGTTCTAGTACTTCAAAGGCTCCCATGTTCATGGTGCAGAAGGTGACACGAGAAAAATTTACAACATATCGTCCTGAACTCTGGGAAAAGAGACCAAATGCATCCAAACCAAGCTCACATACAAGACAGAGAAAGAAAGTCCAGTAATATCGTGCTAATTTATGATTAACGAAACTAATTTTATAATAAACAGTCACCTTAAAAAATTACCATATTTTACATTTTACCAATTGCTTTTTGTTGCCACCATCACAACTTTCTACAAAATTTTTATTACATACTATTTTAATAATAATAATTATCATTATAATTATTGAAGCCCTGCCAGGGTAAATTCTGACATGCCCCAAAAAGTAGCAACAACACATGGAATGAAATAATGAGAAAACAATCTTTTTTGACAAAATTTTCAACAGTGACATCCCCCCACCGCCCCCCCCCCCCCCAAACCCTCGGGTGACCCTATTCGGACCCTTACCACAAGTGAACCGGTGTGAAAGCTAACCTGCAAGCAAAAGCGGAACTGCAATTAGCTTTTACTTGTTGGTACGAGCCATACTACTGCCATTCCACCGTATATAGTGACACCACAACCCTCAACACCACCCCCGGTAGAGGCTCTGGTCTCACAATCCCACAAAGCACTGCAAAAACACAGGTTTTATTTTTTTGTCTGGCCATAAAATGTGTTTTATTGAGAATTTGAAGAATAAAACAATTATCCTGCTCAATCTTGTTGTCTGATTTTAGTTGACTCAGGAAACAGCCTTGTTGGCTCAGTGTCTGGCTATACAGATTATTCTGTTCAATTTTGCAGGATAGTTGTTAATTATATGACAATATTTTATCTCTGTACTACTAAAGAAGACAGTGTGATGTGAAAATTGCACTGTGACATGCAAAATTAGTAAAAATGACAAGTGCATGTGAGAAATGTATATCATTCTATAGTTCATTTTTGTAAATAGAAAATTTTTATTATTGGAACTTGAAGGGCCCTGGTCAGCCTCCACCATTCTTGGTGCCATCCAAATTATGGAAATTGTATGGTGAAGTGTTCAGTTACCTTAAGCAACTTTCTCAGTGATCTATTTTGTTTCAACGCGATCCATTTAAAATACTTATAATACTAAAACTCTCGCATGTGAACAAAAACAAAGGATGACCCTTCCATTTTCGCAGAATCCTGAAACATGGCTGTTTACAAATATTTCATATAATTATTAGGAGCATAAACCACCAAATTATGTGGAGCAGAATTATAAAATATAAGTGTATGCAAGGTGCAAAAATGCAAAAGTAGAAACTGAAGGTGATACAGCAATGAAAATGCTGTTATGTACAAGGGAAGAAAACTATTGTTCATCCATTCAAATCCTTAAAAAGGAAACATGAAAACCTATAATGGCTTTATTATAATCTTGGGTTCAATTAATTATTTTAAACACTCTAGAAGATATGGTAAGGCCTGCTGAAAGTCAACAATGGCACTACTAGACAGGTGAAACTGGAAACAAGCACTGCAAACATTTTTTTTCATATTATATATCAAATAAAGTATATTGTACCGGTAAGTAGTGTTTAACCAATTTACTCCCCATGAAATTTACCATTTCTGTACTGTTTTATAATAAATAAAAATGGTTTTAACATAAAATGCTTGATCTATTTGTCAGATTGTAATTCTCCTTTTGCTACTTTGCTATACATTCTTGAGTAAATTGCAAATGCACCAACGTTAAAAGTAGCCTCCTATGCAGACTTTCTGGTGGCTCATCACGCAATCTTCCTTGCCAACAAACGAGGAAAATTGTGTGACTAACTGCATCTCTCAATTACACACAAACTCTGCTTAATTTATTTAATAGTTAGATTTTCACTGCCACCAATCATCTAAGCAGACCTTCCAGGAAACATTTTATTTCAACCAGTTCTAAATTAATGCCATGCCCTCCAGTTGTCATTGATGTGTTTGATCCATTGTTCGTTCCTGTTTTTTTTTAAAGATCGTTGGCCATCACCTTAATAATTTATAATCAGCAGCAACAAAAAATGAAATCCTGAGTTGGACTCTGAATCTCAGGGGCCTGCATGCTACAATCCACTGTACAGGAAAAGATAGCGACTGGACCTATACGTCTTTGTGTGCAAAAACCCCCAAAAAGCTTATAAAAATGCAACGAAACGATCTTAAACCTTCAAACTTGGCAAGAACAATATTAGTACAGGAACAAATTTTGTAAAATTAAAGCTTTCTTTCCCTTATCACAGAGGTTTTCTTCTAAAGTGAAGAAAGCCATTGCACTAGTTCGAAGTAAAACCTGTGGAATCAGGGTACTTTCTTTACGCCCTGTGGGCTGCGTTAGGTCCACAAAGTACTGTAAGTGGTAAAAGGTACAGTCACCATTATATTTTTACGCACAATGGTTTGCAAGGTGCAAACAAACGTACAGGTTGAGTGGACTGTGGGTAGTGTGCGCTGGTTAATTCACAGCTCCAGAACATTCTGAGCTAAGATTATGACAGAAAATTCTTGGCCATTGCACACCTGTGAAGTTGTTACAGTGAAATCTGGAATTCTTGAATCTTGAACCTTTAAGGGTTAAGGTAAATTGGTTCAAGAAATTGTGCAATAAAATTGCAATGTTCAGTTTAGTGGAGCAACTGTAACAATGTTTGCTTAGGCTTATTAGAAGGGTTGAGAAATGGAGATTCCACTATACTAACTAAACTTGTTTATCATATCCGGGCTTGCTAAATGACATATGACATACTGGTATGACATGATTATGACATACTGGTATGACATAATTATGACATACTGGTGTGACATAATTATGACATACTGGTATGACATAATTATGACATACTGGTGTGACATAATTATGACATACTGGTATGACATAATTATGACATACTGGTATGACATAATTATGACATACTGGTATGACATAATTATGACATACTGGTGTGACATAATTATGACATACTGGTATGACATAATTATGACATACTGGTGTGACATAATTATGACATACTGGTATGACATAATTATGACCTACTGGTAAGACATAATTATGACATACTGGTATGTCATAATTTATGACATAATTATGACATACTGGTATGGCATAATTATGACATACTGGTATGACATAATTATGACATACTGGTATGACATAATTATGACATACTGGTATGACATAATTATTACATACTGGTATGATATAATTATGCTTGTAGAAAGGTTTTGTTGACCTTGTCAAAACAAACAGTGCTGCTTACTGTTTAAAATTATTGCATGTTCCCAATCAAAACAATACCGGTAAGTACCTTTTTATTATACTCACAATTTAAAAGAAACAATTATTCATGATCCACCATTCAAATACTCTTCCTGACAAGAACCTATTGACTCATTATGTGAACTAACTACACACTGTGTTTCCCTAAACATACCCCCTAAAACCAGTGAAAATTTATTTCAAAGCAAATTTCTTTTACTACTGACAGAACTGTACAAAAACTTTTGATCAAATGCAAGCATCAAGCACTTGATTAAACACCATTCTTCATCCTCCCATGATATTCACTTGACATTATCCTATCCCTGGGGTTAGAGGAGAAATGCCACTGATTCAAGTATATGTTTCTAGCATGAATGCAACTAGACTTTGCTTGGGAATATTAAATGCCAAAATTATCAGGCTAAATAGCCTATCAATTTGTTGTACAGACTGGAAAAGATAGCAACAAATGGCGTTGAAACTTGGTGAGGCATTTGTGAAACTAGTGACACAACAATTATTACCATCTATCCCCTACCTCCTAAGGATGGTAATGTACTAGATACAGCAAATTACAACAGATGGAATATAAATACAACTTACAATGCTTTTTAAGAACTTTTCCACCTAGTAAATGATTGTTCATAAAATTTACAATGTCTCATTAATCTGGCTGAACTAAAAATATTAATTTATATGGCACTTTTATTATTTCAACAGCCTTTGAGAGAATTGTTCCTTTGACTTAGGCAGAATTGTAAAAACCCAGTCTAATCATATGTAAAGGATGTTAACCCTAAGCCTAAACCCAACTACTGTAAAAGCTCTATTCAGCCCCCAGTGACTTATTCCATTTGCGAATACACCAAAAGTACGTAATCACACAAGCAAACAAGTCACATGCGTTCCTTAGCAACTTCAGGACAAAACCGCAGTCTCGTTCCTATCTCAGAGTGGATTTTTCATCAAATGGCACTTGTTTCAAGACTGATTTAGAGGGAGGGGGAGACAGCTGCTGAAGAGAGAAGGGATGCAAAATAGACCTACATACAGCACCACACACAACATCTCCTTGAAGTGCACTAACCCAGGTTTAATAAACTTAACAGTCTACATGCATTTCTTATTCCGTTGTGCTAGTTGGCTTTCAACTGCTTTCAAGCTAAGACACTATTCCCCAGTGTTCACTAGGTTGCCAACAAATTACTGCGTATGCACATACACGGAAATGCGTATATCCATTCGCGTATTTCGCGTATATTTTGGTTCTCTTATTTCTGAGCCGTACTGTAAGCCTGGGCCAAACAAGGATGTTCACTCTCCATTTTGACAATTCACGTTGACTACATGTATCATCAACTCGGGCCAAATGTGAGAAAACTCTCATTGACTTTCATGAAATATTTGAGCATGTTCAAAGTCAATGAGAGTGCATGAGTGTTGAGGAGAGTGCCTGTGAGTTTCAAGCCAAAGGAGAGTCAGAGTTTGAACTCTCATCAACTCTAACACTTGTGTATCCCAGGCTTTATGTAAGTGATTCCAGAAAGAAGTCAAATTCTCCCAACATCACATAGACGTACAGCATACAAAGGGAAATGAGCATAACATCTGTATTTTATGCATAGAATAAATTACCAGGCATGTACTTCATGAAATGTTTGTCATTATGAACTGCACATTACTGTTCAAAGGATGGATAACACTATACACCGGAAAAATCACTCACCAGCCTGGGGTAAGTGTTGACAAAACAAACCATTGGATAGTGATTTTCCCAGTGGGTAGCGTCATCAATCCTTTGAAAAACCAGGGCCTGATACCCTTCCGTTTCCACATATGACTTTACATAGTATACTCAGTTATTCAAACTTTCCCAAACATCCTCATGGCTTTCACCTGACTATTGTAAACCTATCAATGTGCATTTTTCTACTTCATAAGCCTGAATTAGTCCATCTTGAGGTTGACATAAATGTATCTTATAAACTTAAGGGATGCGACGAAGGCGACTGTGCTCAGCATCAGGAAGAAGACATAGCACGTCAACAGTGTGTAACCAAAGAACTGCACTGACTGAAGCATTCCAGACATGTTGGATCTCTTGTAGTAGTAAAACATAGCATAACCAAACACAAACCCAGACGTGGAACTGAAAGAAAAATTGGAAAGATAAAGAATGGCTGATACAGTTTAGGAATAATAATTATCGGACTAGTGTACTGGTAGTCTCATTACTAAGGACTACGGCAACTACAAAAAATACCTGAACGTTTTTGTATGTGCAATAAAAATATACCACTAAATGCAGGTAAAACTGGTCAGATCGGACAATTTTCCCTAGGCTATATTCCCCACTTTTTGGGTTTTCATTTTACACTGTTCACTCTCAATTCAGGTTTACACAGAATCAAAGGTTTTGAGCAGCACAGTTTTCCTTGTTAAGTTTAACTCTTGAACGGATGTCTGTTTCTTGAAAGAGATAATGTACACAGTCAAACAATTCAACTATCTGTGAAAAATTTTTGCCAAATGGAGGTTATTATTTATAAACAGTCTACAAACTCAAGGTATAAAATGTTGAGTATTAAAACTTGTCTTGCATAATAATTATATCATAGTTTTTACTCTGACTACTAAGTGGAATTTGATCATCGTTGGAGGGCAAGGCGAGTATTAAACTGTATGTACAATTAACTTTAATAGTCTTACCCTCCACACATCAAAGAACGCCACCACCAACGATAGTCTTCACTTGAAAGTTGAAAATATGTTAGGGCAATTGAGATGCACGCAGTGACACTTAGCAGGATAACGAAAACTAAGAACAGGATGCCGTACAACGTGTACTGTTCACGACCCCACAGAGTGGCAAAGATGTAGTACAGTTCCACTGATATCGCACTGCAAACAATTCAGTCAGAGATTGTGAGTATTTTGTAAAATTTTATCACACTGTCACATCTAATTAAATTACAAAGCCAATCAAAATTCAATTTTTGAAGTAAAGGAATTTCTTGGATGCAACTACAGAAGGCTGAATTGCAGACAAAACAGTCCTTTTCTGTACTTCTCAAATCTTCTTTCCCATTGATTATAATTATTAACAAAATTAAAATTACAGTAATTTATTAGGTATGTAAAAACATCTGCCTATGAGCTCTCATCAGGTCAGGGCTTATATTGGTTTACTTCGCATGAACCGACTTGGAGTATTTCTACTTCCCCCTGGATAGGATGCTAGGTCATCTATGGTTAACCCCCAGCATTAAATTTGTTGCTACCCATTTATACACCTGGGTGAAGCAAGATATCATTTTGTTATAAGAACACAAATTTCTGCGAGAGAATTATCCGCCGATAGTTCCTTGACAGAAACACTCTGGCCAGGGCTTGAACCCTAGCTGGGGCATGGCATTGTGCTCTTCAGTATTGGGTATTAATTGTTAATTACGCTACCATAATAAAAAACAAACAAGCAAGCGAACCTGAATGGCAAAAAGCCGCCAACAGTCATCCTCACAAAGGTGCTTCGATACCTGAAAAAGGCAAAACAAATCAGTCACCCTCAGACACATGAAAACAATGGAAGAACCAATCAGGATTTGCAGATTTCATTTTAGAAAACATTGCCTGGTTACTATTAAGGAACAGGGAAGCAGGGCTGGTGCAGTGCGCACTCGCCTTCCACCAATGTGGCCTGAGTATGTGGGTTGAGTTTGTTGTTGGTTCTTGGCTTTGCTGCAAATACCGTAGTTTTTCTCCAGGTACTCTGGTCTTTCCCTCTCCTCGAAAACCAATATTTCCAAATTCCAATTCGATCTGGAATGTACAGTCACGTTTTAAAATCAACTCCTGCTCTTAAGTGTATTGTGGGTAAATAAATTACATATACATTAAATTGCATAATTTATTTCAATACTCCAGCCAGAAGGTAACAACTAGCTGTTTACCATGGTATTGGTGGGATTTCTCTTGGAATATTCTTTGTTCTGCATGGTGCATTGAAGCTGCCAGCCCAGTTTTTGCCAAAAATTCCACCAAGAATGGTCAGAGGGAAACCCACTGAAACAGAAAACCAAACTCATAATCAAATGTTACTTATTACGAAAAAAATTAATTGATACTTCAACAAGGCTTGCCAAGTACAAGCTTGAATTTCTCACTCTCAGCCAACGTTGCATATTGTCATAAAACACACAAGTTTGCGGATGTCTAGTGAGTGGATACCAAAAGTTGCCTCCAGATGGACCCCAACTGGGAGGAGTCAGAGCCCTGGACACGTCAAAAATCACATGGAGGAGGACAGTGAAGAAGGAGCTGGAAGAGATGGCTCTCACATGGGGTGAAACAAAGGTCAAAGCACACAACAGGGTTCCGTGGCAGGGTTTAAATGCAGGACAGGAAAGGACAGGGTTCAATGGCGAGGTCTAAATACAGGACAGGACAGGACAAGGTTCAATGGCGAGGTCTAAATGCAGGACAGGACAGGACAGGACAGGGTTCAATGGCGAGGTCTAAATGCAGGACAGGACAAGACAGGACAAGGTTCAATGGCGAGGTCTAAATGCAGGACAGGACACAAAATGCAGTGTTACACATAATATGTCCTAGTCGGGAGGTCGGAAGGTTGGGAGGAAGGGGGCGAGTGGGGAATCAAGAAAGTGAGCGAGTATAAACACACTGTGTCATCATGCTGATTGTGATGTGTGGTTACCTCCGCATGCCCCATGAAAAATTCAAATTGCAGGAAATACCTTTAAAGTTACTTTTTATAATTGATATTTACAATTTTTTCTGGACTAGCACTTGTAGTAATTTGCACTTATTGTACCATCCCCTCACTCTCTTGTCCCTGTCAGAATGTCCATAAGCATCCCTTGGAGGAAGTAATTCATTAATGAAAGCCCTGCAAGCGTCTCTGAAGACAGTGAGCTACTATTTCAATGTAGCAGATATAATAAATTATCAGAGGGGGTAAGTTTCTAAAGAAACTGTGGTGCTGTGTCAGTGGGAACTATAACAATATAATTTGGTTTTATCAACTGGGTTGATAATGTCAATTGGCCACCGTAAAGAGATTCAAGAGCTGACATTTCGAGCGTTAGCCCTTCGTCAGAGCGAATCAAGGAATTGTGCGTCCTTGATTCGCTCTGACGAAGGGCTAACGCTCGAAACGTCAGCTCTTGAATCTCTTTACAGTGGCCAATTGACATTATCAACCCAGTTGATAAAACCAAATTATATAATAAATTATCCATTAGTTTGTCTCGACTGACTCCTATGGAACAGCTACAGTGTGTCCACAACAGAAACTCAC
This sequence comes from Blastomussa wellsi, assembly GCA_947652115.1. Classification (NCBI taxonomy): domain Eukaryota; kingdom Metazoa; phylum Cnidaria; class Anthozoa; order Scleractinia; family Plerogyridae; genus Blastomussa; species Blastomussa wellsi. The sequence continues at coordinate 903,341 of OX393573.1, read as the reverse complement.
CTATCAGCCAAATGAGCATTAGCAGTATAATGGTGGTGTACGGCAAAGCTTGAGTGGACTGATAATACCACGCTACTGAGTTGATAATACTCCAGATCACAAAGAATGGCACTGAAAAGAAACAGATACTAGATGTTAATAAATATGCTTTAAAAAATTACTCTGACGTGCGTCTACAACCAAAGATTATTTGGTTTTCATAACACTGAACAGCCAGGAGTATTTTTATTCCTCCAGGATAAAATGAAACATGATTCCCATTTTTACAGGTCTGGTAGAAGCTCTCACTTAAGGTTTCACTTGAAAAGTGGCTAGCCTTCAAGACAACATTAAAACAAGCTTTTGATGTATGCTTACATGGGCCATTACATACAGTAGTGTCAAAGCAAGTGTGTCAGTTGTTAGCCATCTTTAGGGCTTTGGGAGTATTTCTTGCTCCCTTTCTCCCCTTCCTCTCTACCTCCCTTTTTTCCTTAGTCAGTGTGATGGGTGCCTTTAACCCTTGTTACAACATAGCTACATGTAGCAGAGCCGCTCAATCAAATTCAGTAGACGTAACACAACTTCAGTACATGCTGAAAATGTGAGCAAATCTCTTTGAGATAATTTTTTACTGGTGCAGGTTTGTTTCCACTCACAATGTTATAAAACAATTCATTCATGCTTTTAGAGGGGGTAAGTTTCTAAAGAAACTGTGGTGCTGCATCGGTGGGAATTATAACAATATAATTTGGTTTTATCAACTGGGTTGATAATGTCAATTGGCCACCGTAAAGAGATTCAAGAGCTGACGTTTCGAGCGTTAGCCCCTCGTCAGAGCGAATACGCTCCGACGAAGGGCTAACGCTCGAAACGTCAGCTCTTGAATCTCTTTACGGTGGCCAATTGACATTATCAACCCAGTTGATAAAACCAAATTACATTCATGCTTTTAGCTGTGTACCATCGAGTTATGGTTCACTTGAGAAGTTTGGAGAACACTCAAGCAGCTCTTATGCTCCTTTTGAGTCTCTCCGTTGGCTTGCAATTATTGTCAACCATTACAGTTCCTGGTCTAGTGCCTGACTGACAATTTTATTCCAATTCCAGTTCACTTTTCCAGACAGTAACCTAATCCTGGCTGGAACAAACTGATCATACAGTGCTTACAATACCTACCAGAAAATATACTGGTCGTCAAGACAACATTCCACACCCAGTTGGTTCCACCAATATTTCTGTAGAAATTACTTGAAACATACCCTGAAATACCTGTTACAAAAAACATTCAGTAAATTAAGGTATAGGAAGATAAAGGCTCTGTGACAATTTTAATTTTAAAGGGTAAAATTTCAAGTAGCCTGTGACACCTGTTATTCACTAAAGTGTAAAATACTCTTTGAATATGTAGCATGCAATCAAACACTAGGCTAGAATGGTTACTAAAAATAATCCTATGAAAAATTGAAGCAAAATAAATTTGTACTGAACAAAATCACCCATTATGCTAGCAATGATTGTTGAAAGTGCGAGTCTGCATTTCTGTGACTCAGGCAACCCTTAACAGTCGAAGATAGATAAACCAAACATTTATGGTAGATTTACACCTGTATGTGCTAAATAAACGAGTTAGCTAGTAACAAAAATAGATAGCAACAGAGAAAATATTTATGACGACTCACAGCAGGTCAGAGCATACAATAAAACAGCAGCTGTGTTCATTGATCCATGTCTAGGAAAATAACAAATAACACAGCAGATATTATTATAAGATTTACTACTTTTACATCTAGAAAAAGTTGCATTTACCTAATGTATAGAATATATTAAAAGAGGCTTCAACATTTATAAACTTTTTTATAAGCTTAGAATAATGTTAGTGTTGGGGGGTGTAGTTGTGGACGTATAGGAGAGAACTTTAGGGTGAGGGTAGAACTAACGTATTTCAATGCTAAGCCACAGTAGGGGGACGCCGGGTATAGGAGCTGAGATTTACTGCTCAGAAGCCCTATCCCAGGGCATTTGTGGGTAGTCAAAAGAGTTACTATATGTCAATGAAACGTTGCTAGAAAGTCCACTAAAACAACCAAAAGTCCCTCCTATGGGATGATAATTACTATCACATGCTCCACCTATGTCCAGCCATGCCTTAACATTAATAGGTGCATCAGTAAGGGTTTTGAGCTCAGAAGTGAAACAGTTGACAGGAGGGCAAAGAATCATTGCCCAGGGGCTTAAAATGGAGAATAAGAAGGGGGGCTTATTAGAAGGGGGCTAAGACATGCAGGCAAAGGATTTGGGCCTTAGAAGGGCCACAGCAGTTACAGGGGGTTCTCAATGGAGAGTTGAAAATAAAATGGAAAAGTGGGCCTAGAACATTTTGGGGACATATCTAGAGTGAAAGCGTTGTAAGGCTGAATTTGCTTTTCAATAACATCTAACCTAGCTTAATAGACAGTCACATTTTTCACTGCCATTAAATGTCTGCCAAAAGAAGTTCACATCAACTGGCCGAAATGGTCACATTCATGGGCTGTGATTAATAGCTTTCACACCATTTTGTTTTTCCTTTCTTCAAGGTTTACTGAGTTTAGTCATAATTTTGATTGAATGCAGTGAAAAATAAAATAATTAGTCGTGCTTTGAACATTAAAGTTTCCATGCCTGGAAAACCTTCCCTTTCTTATCATCATGTAAAGCAACTTTTTCCTACCTGTGTACATTAAACAAACCCAGCAAAGCCAGAATAATGATACCAAAGCAAAGAGCAAGAAACTGAGAGCCCACACCTGTAACACAACATAATGAGCCTGGTTATGAGAACACCCTAGCTACAGGGCCCTACCTATGTACATTAAACATGCCCATGAAGGCCATCATAAGAACGAATGAGACGAATAAGACGAATGGCTCACTTAGACAGATATGGTACATGCCAATATTTTAAAGTCTATTAGATTAATATGTTTACATCTTGAAGCCAATGTACGTAGCTGGTGTTGCCATTGCCAATTTCGAAGTTCTTAGTAAACCAATTTCCAAGGTTGGTTACCATATCAGCTGACACAATTAAAATGGACTGCACACAAAAATGAATAATTTTCCAAAAAATCAGTGAATAGACAGGTCTGGAACTTTGTTTTCTGAGTAATTTTTTTTGCATAAGGAGATTTGTCAGCTTGCTTGTCCAGGAGGCTAGGAGATTTGGTCTGTGTCTGGAGGAGTTGGCAGATCAGTATGTACATGTACATATCATGCAAGAATATAACTCACCCAAAATAGCACAAAGCCAGCTTTTGTATGGCGGAAATCTGAACACATCAGCATGGATGATCTTCCAACCAACTTCATCTTGATCTGTGATTATTATTAATTAATGTAAGTTATATTTTTTAGACAATGCTATTGGGAACAAATATGTTTAAGTGGCCATCTTGAGTTTGTTTGCCTTCCTATCTCTGTCTATTTGTCAGTCTGTCCATCTGCCGGCTTGTCTCTCTTTACCTGCCTGTCTCTTGTTGTCTATCATTCTGTCTGCCTATCTGTCTGCCGATCTGCCTGCCTGTCTGTCTGTTCATCTGCCTGCCGTCTGCCTGTCGTCTGTCTGTCAGCCTGTCTGCCTGTCTATCCATCAGCCTATCTGTCCGTCCACCAGTGTCTGTCTGTCTGCCTGTCTTTCTGTCTGTCTGTCTGTTCATCTGCCTGCCTGTTTATCTGTCTGTCTGCCTGTCCATCAGCCTGTCTGTCCATCAACTTGTGTCTGTCTGTCTGTCCATTAGACTGTCTGTCTGTCTGCCCTTTTTGTCTGTCTGTCTGTCTGCCCTTTTTGCCTGTCTGTCTGTCTGCCCTTTTTGTCTGCCTGTCTGTCTGTCTGCCCTTTTTGTCTGCCTGTCTGTCTGTCTGCCCTTTTTGTCTACCTGTCTGCATGCCTGCCTGTCTGTCTGTCCATTAGACTGTCTGTCTGCATGCCTGCCTGTCTGCCCCCTGTCTGTCTGTTCAATCTGTCCATCTCTCTGATTTCTATCTACCTGCCCGTCTGTTATTCTGTCTACCTACATGTCTGTGTCTCTATCTGTCTGTCTTTTCATGTAAAACTATCCAGATTCGTATCATGTGTTGGCATCCTGTACAACCCATACAGTTAATGTAAAACTGTTTAATGAAAATTGCCAAGAGTGCCACTTGCTCTCCGTGTCGTACAACAATCCAAGACCACACAGACAAGCCAAGGATCAAATATAACACGTTTTATGTTTTTATTTCAGGGCTGGCAGTAGCACTGAATGGTATGTACAAAAAAGACCAGTGATGACTACAATGATGAGGAGGGTAACAGTAATGAACAAAGATGAAGCAAATGTTTGAAAGCAAAACCTTCATCCTAGCAATAGCGTTTTAGAGAATTAAAACTTTTTTAACAATTGGTCAGGATAATTACTCACCAATGTCATCCATTTCTTCATCATCAGATATGTTATACTTTGCAAAGTCACTCTTGAGCACTCGCATCTGCATAAAAGCCAAGACAGTGATCAAAACATGTCAATAAGATTTGAAATAAGTTTACGTATGTTACTATTCTGGGGATCACAGAAGCCAGAGGTTATTTCATTAGCAGAGTAATGTGCTGACACAGAATATTTCTTCTCATACGTCTAGTAGATGGGATGGGATTATAATCCATCAAAGACCACCCTTAAAGGAGCTTGGTCACGGATGACACAGTTTGAAAAGTTTAGCCTAATTTTCTCAAATTTGTGAACCACAATCCTTCTCAATCTTCCTCATTCAAAGCCATCCTTGATTCTTCCTAGTTTATTTGTGCATCTTTGGTGTTTTTCTACCTTAGTAAACTACTATTTCAAGGTTTCCTTTGATTTGAAGGCAATTTTATACACTGCCAAAGTTGACTTTGTTCACGGTGACTTTGCCCCTTTAAAATCTGATGTATGGTCTTCAACAAAAACCTCAAAACAATCCTCTCTCCAGTAAACATGCAAGTCAGCACTCAAACCAAGCGGCCCAACAGCAGGGCGAGAGCTTATCCTGGTTTCCAGCATTAAATTTGCCAGTATCGTTTTATACACCTGAGTGAAGAGAGGTGCTGTGACATCAAATTACCCTGGACAGGATTTAGTCAAGACCATTATTTTGATCCTATGCATTAACCATTAGACCACCCAGCCTCCAACTTTCTCCAGTCAATAACTAATAATTTAATCACTGTCAATTTACCAGAATAATAACAACAAAGCCTATCAACAGGAACACCAATACCACGGAGTTGATAATTGATAGCCAGTGAATCTGAAGAGAAAACAAATTATCAAAATATAAATTCTCCTTCTGATTACCATCTTGTTATGTTAGTTGCAAGAATTTAGTGGTACATCAACCCTGCTTCCCTTACCTAACCAGTTAATGACTACTTTCACTAATATTGACAGAGACATTAGCTGCCAATCATTTGGCATGTATAGGTATTAATAATATATATTGACTGAGTAGGAGGGAAGGCACAAGCAGGAGTGCTGACGAGGAATATTTTGTAAGAGGTCATGGTATAGGGACCTTGCTGCATTTGCTCAATGAGCTGGTAAATAAGGGCATTATTTCCCCCATCTCACCTGACCGAGCAATGTCAATACATATACAGGGTGTATTATCATCGTACCACTGTTTTTAGTTTGGTTTCGTACTTATAAACCTTTGAACACATCTTGGTAAATGTCCCTAATTTCCCAATATAAATTGACGTGCAGTTGGCTGGATGGCCAGATTTTCCTGGCCAGATTCAACACAATTAATCTAGTCCTAAACACATCAGCTCACATTATCATTTTTTAGCACAGCATTATCTCAGCAGGGCTACACTGAGGAGCAATAAATTCAAAAGAGCAACAAATCAGATCACTTACCTCTAAACTCTTTGGAAAAAAGTTTCCTGTTCCTTTGGTTTTGAGTCTTTCTGAGAATGGAATACTGCGAAAGACAAGAAAGAAAAAAATTAATATTCATAAGACAAGATGATTAAAATAGTAGTAGCAGTAGGAATCCTTCGGACTTGAGATCCATAGATTATTACACTGTTGGTTGGGTGCGGCGTTTATCCTTAAACCAAGGATAAATTTAAACCACAACATAAACATCGTTTTTTTTTTTTTCAGAATTTGTCTGAACAATAATGATGCTATCAAGCAAACAGAGTCAGAAAACTCACGAGATGTATTCAAGTTGAAAGAAAGGCAGGTTTGGCAGCAGAGTATCTGAAAGTCACGAAGCTAAAGTTCTTTTTGATTTCCAATAAATAAACAGTGTCCACATGATAAAAGCTCTGACAAAATTTGGCGACTGCATTTTAACACTCTAGTGATTTTGATATTGAGCCACATTGCCTCCTGCAATTGCACTAGCTGAAATTTCATCATCATGCATTCCTTTATTACTGTACTTACTTAGTAGAACTCCATGTAACACTGTATGAGAATTGCACTTTAAATGGCAACTGTACATCATCCAGGGATATAGGCTGATGGTTGGCTGTGCTAACATTAGCTGAAATAATCTGAAATATAATTGAATAATTAATTAAAAATATCATTGGCCCGTTTCCACTGGCTTCAGGTCTTAGCAGAGAAGCATTTACATTTGCATCACAAAACTCATGGCTGCATTAGAATCTACATATCTGTTGATCAGATTATGGTTCCACAAAACACTTTGTTAAGTACCTGATCTCCATTAAATTCAATGTTAAAGTTCAAGTGAGCCCACAAAAAGACTTGATGACTGTGGGGCAGGAATCCGCTTTCTTCTAAATGGCCAATAAAGCCACGCAAAGGAAGATCATCTGTAGAAAAGAACAGTAAACAATCATTATTCCCCCATCAAAAACACATGAGAGGCTAGGAACATTTTCAGTCAAAAATGGTATCTAGAGGTTTTCATCTGACGTCATGGCAGCCATATTGGTGTTCCAAAACAAAGATATCGTGGCCATGTTGGTTTTCCAAAACAATCCTACAGGAACTGAACTCTTACTATTGTTATGAAAATATCATCTTTTTTTTCAGCAATCCAATATGGCTGCTTGTCACCTGTTTGAAAACGCTCTATATGAAAGGGTGAAGGTTTGGACCTTGAGGCAAAGCCACCCTCGTAGGAAAAATGTTTATTTTAAGAACCCCTCTCCCCAGGGTCTGATCTTTGGATAATACTATATGCACTCTGACAATTAAAGCCCAATGGATTAGCATGGCACAAAACATTGCAAGGGGTAATACAGGGCTGAGTATGGAGTTGTAAAACAAACTTTAGAATGGAGAGAACCTGGAGAAGAAACGATCATCACTAAGCATACCTAAAACAAATTCAAAGTAATACAAATCTTCAATAGCCACTCGCAACTGCTCAATTTCTTTGGTCTGAAGTGTCACAACACATAGCTCTTTGTTTTCAACTGGCTCTGTGGAACAGGACCAAACATATGTTGGAAATTTAAAATTATAATACTTGCAATGCAAAACATCTACTGTAGATAGTAAAGCATGTACTAGACAGTATCATGTTCGGCTATCCAACAATCGTTAGTAAAAAGCCACTTCCCCATCCCCCTGGGGAAAGCAGTGGCCTACTAGTCACTGCACTGGACTCTGTATCCAGGGGCGGATGCAGGATTTTTCTCAGGAGGGGATGCACCACTAAGGAATGACGTATCTGATGGGTAACGTAAGTAGAATACTAGCTGAATTAGAAAGCCACAGGTCATCGCAGGAGGGGTGTGCACCCCTTGCACCCTCCCCTAGATCTGTCTCTGCGTATCAGAGGTCCAGATTTGAGCCCTGGCCAGGACACTGCATAGTGTTCTGATGCCTAGTAACACTTTGCATCAGCAATTTAGGAGGGCTGCTTCCAGAAGTTTATGGTACAAGGTCTTATTATTTCACATTTATACTTTGGCATTAAATTGGGGTGTTAGTTCAAATATTTATGGCGTGGTTCCAGAAAATATCCATACCTCCACCAAAGAAGGATTTGAAATTCCAGAGGGGAGGGAGGGAAGAAGATGGAGGAAATTCCTGAGAAGAGGGGGGAAGGTAGCTGAAAATATCTTTTTATTCCATTTATAAAAAAGTATACCTGGAAGGCAATGTGGTATTTGTTATTAAAATTACCAATAAGTTGAAAAAAGAGCTTTTTAATTCACAAGCCAATAGGTTTCTGGTAGTTTTGGCTCTATTGAATCTTATACCAATTGCAGAATGCAAAACAGTTTAGGAGCCACCCACAATGTGAGCGCAGTTGCTGACAAGACAAATTAATAAGCAAAACAACATAAAACAAATGTAAACATTTAAATTATGTTATAAACACACGCACATCAACCAAATAAGCAAAGCACTTTCACCAAAACATCACATAATTTATACACAATGATCAATCCCTGTATGAGAATCGTTGCAGTTGTATGCATCTTGCACACAACATCTTTGAGACGAAGTTCCATATAACCACCATGATTCACTGTGCACTCATGTGATAATGGAAACCGAACATTCTCGGGATTCAAAAATTATGTGGCGCAGCTCCCAAGCAAATGAGGTTGGTTTTGGCAAAACTAAAACTTAATTCACGACATTAAACAGAACACGGCGTTTTGAGCAGCTGGATCCACGACAAAAAACCCTATGAACGTACTTCGCACAGTCTGCAAATCGACGTAAAATTATCGAAGCATGCGTAATACCTACTTTTAAAATTGATTTCATGCATAGCGACGGCCATTCTATCGCCATCAAGAACTTCTCCAAGTGTTAAACTGCGATGTTCTACCTAAAAAACAAAATAAACTGTTTAAAATAGGAAATAACAATCACTTCCTTAAAACAGCTTTAATTCCAGCCCACGACAAAAACTTGCTGCAGGAAAATTAAATGAAGTGAAGCTAATTTCTGAATTCTGATCGAAGGGCATTTGGAAGACATCTAGCGAAAAGGAAGGATCGAGCTTCTTTTTTCACCGATCTACAATTTAATAACTTTTTTAAAAACATGAAGAAATATATTCACCTTTTCTGGACGACACACTGGGAGAGAATAATAATGATACGTTTCTTGTGGATTGAAGTACGGACCGACTTTGTTGACGTACAACGGGACCTGAAAACGGAAAAAATTGCTTGAAATTGTCGTTGCTGTAGAAGTAGAAGACCCTGAGCTGATTTACCTACCTTATCGCCATCTTTATAATTTGCTGCATAGGTAAAAACTGAAGCTAATAATGATGTTACTATACACAAGTTGAGAATATTGAAAGTCGCCATGATTGAACTGAGCTTGCAAGGGGTGATGGGAAAAAATGAAACGTGGCTTTTGACTTCCATCTGCTTCCCAGAGCTGAGCTGTTGCTATGGATACACGGCAGTCTACAGCAAACTTATACTTTGGAAGCCTGAATTTTATTCTTAGTTTTGCTCCAGCTTGCCGCAATCTAATTATCCAAATCAGCTCTATTAAAAATGCAAAGCTTATAATTATCATTGATAGGTGACCCAACCTCCTTGCTTTGTATTAGCCACTGCAAAGTTTTAATCATTTGTAAAATCTTTTATGGTCTTCACAAAATAAATAGAACTATCCGATTCAACCAAAACCAGAAGTACAAAGGTTTCCGTAGAAATTTTTCTGTTTGCCGGGGTAATTATTTCAACCAATGGGAACACTTGATTTGTATTTTTCGGGACATTTATGTGAAGTTTCACATGAAGTACCAACCTACCTTTCACGTGGCAATGTCCTTTCCTTTCAAAATGGCGGACCGCGGAAAGAATTTAAAAACTCAAAACATTCTCGCGAAGCTGCAGAAGAACTGGTTCTTGATCGGAATCGTTGTGGTGATCAGCTTAGCGAAGCTTGCACCCTTTATTGGAGCAAAAGGTGGTGTTCTAAAGCCAGAATTAACTGTAAAATATGCCGCTGTTTCAGCCATATTTTTTAACAGTGGACTATCTTTGAAGTCAGAGGAACTGAAAAACGCCCTTAGCAATGTACGATTGCATGTTTTTGTTCAGAGTTTTACACTGGCGTTTGTACCGGGATTGGTGTCATTGTTAGTGAAGCTCTTAGAGTTAACAAGCTTGAACGAATGGCTTCTAAAAGGTCTCCTTGTGGTCGGCTGTATGCCTCCTCCGGTATCCTCAGCTGTGATATTGACAAAAGCCGTCGGAGGAAACGAAGCGGCAGCGATCTTCAACTCGGCGTTTGGCAGTTTCCTGGGAATATTTGTCACTCCATTTTTACTGCTTCTATTCCTTGGTTCTTCGTCCGCGGTTCCTTTTCTGTCAATCGTGGGTCAGCTATCAATGACTGTTGTTGTTCCACTTTTGGTTGGTCAGTTTCTAAGACGGTACATAAAAGAGTGGATGGAACAAACCAAGCCGCCATTTGGAACCATCAGCAGCTGTGTTCTACTTCTAATAATCTATACGACATTCTGTGACACGTTTTCTCACAAGAGTGCTGAAATTGATTCCACTGGTCTGGTATCAGTGGCAGTCATTATAATATGTTTACAATGTTGTCTCCTTATGCTCACATTCTCTCTAGCAACCATGAAAGATTCGTCATTCACACCTGCGGATACAGTGGCCATCATGTTCTGTTCAACACACAAGTCTCTCACATTAGGAATTCCAATGCTCAAGATCGTATTTTCAGGATACAAATTCCTGTCCTTGATTTCTATTCCCTTGCTTATTTACCATCCAGTACAGATATTACTTGGGGGGTTGTTAGTTCCAGTTGTCAAAGGATGGATGATCAGTACTCAACAGAAAGGAAAGCTAGCAGTCAATGCTGTTGTTTAATATTGACAGTGCCAAACACATGAATTCATAAACTTTCTATAACCCAGCTGAGCAAACAGGTCTCTAATATGGAATCCATCATGGCCGATGCATCCAACTGTCTGTCTCATGTCTAGCTTATAGAGAATTTAGATACAGTTAAATGACTGAAAAATGGCACATAGGGACCGACAACAATTGTCTATTAAGAGAGCGTTGACTGTAAATAATATACACGTAATTATTAATAGAAGTTTTCATGCAGGTATGTTGTAAATGCTATATAGGGGGAAAGGAAGAATGACTTTTAAAAAGCTACTAATATCTTTATTCTTGTGAAAGATTAATTTATCAACATGACATGACATGAGTCCCCGACAGGAAACGAACCCATGCTATTAAGAATAAAGATCGTAAATGAAGGTGATGGTGAATTTTAATTTAAAGGCTGCAATGACAAACCACTGAGGTGTGGACCTGGATCAGTAAAAAGAAAAAATCGGCAAATTGATCCCCACGACAAGAAGAAGGGATTGAAACAGAAATAAAATGGGATGAAATCAAGTAGAATACATTTTTTTCTTTCGTTCGTCGTCAGATCCTTCATGTCGCTGTTTCAGAGGCATTTCGCCTGTCCGAGTGAGGGCCTGTTTATATGGAGTGTTGATCTCTCCCCAAGCCATCTTTTACCGAGCTTTTAAACATATGCATGTTACATGAAAAAAAAGTTGTTAGAATTTATTCCTCGAGCCCGATTGAACTCTGAGTCAATAGCCCATGAGGCTGAAGGCCGAATGGGCTATTGACTCAGAGGCCATGAGGGCGAGAGGAATAATTGTTTTAGTGAAATCCAACTAGAAAGTAGAGATTTATCTAATAATGAGCTCAAATACTCGTCCGAAACTTCAGCAAAACGCAATTCAGCCGCCATTGTTTTGGTTTTCAAAGCCGGCGCATTCGCTACTAGTAGGCTATAACATATAGCCTGGTAGTAGCTCAACCAATTAAAACGCAGCATTGATAATAGACGACTAGTTGGACAGTTGTTACTCTTTTTAAAAATTGATATCCTCGTTTCTCCTTCTTCTGTCGAGTTTCTTTCTTTCATTTCGTTACTGTCGTCGTTCTGAATTAAATTTTAATATAATTTTGTTCATAAAAATCTAAAATCTGGCCATTTCGGTCATTACGTGATGGCCGACATGTCGTGAGTTGCCTTTAAGGATGTCACCCAACCTTCAAAGCGAGTCACCCTCCAACTAGGGACACCCTCTTCGAGCACTTTGCGTTTTCGCCTGTAAACGGTTCTGTTATTTATAAAGAAATGTGTGTAAAGCCAATGATACACGGTTCAACATCTTTCAACTTTTGTTGATCAACAAATGTTGAACATCGTTGCGACTTGTTGAAACCTTTTTTTTTTGCGACTTGTTGAAACGTTTTTGCGTTTTCCCACGTCGTTCAACAAACGGCAACTTGTTGAACGGAATAGAGCCGAGATCTATTTTCGTTCAACAACGTTCAACAAAGTTCAACATGTTGAATGGCATATTTCAACATTCAACATGACATGATACACTGTTCAACATTTGTCGCAACATTTGTTGCTCAACAAATGTTGAACCGTGTATCATTGGCCTTAAGTTCTCTCGCCGGGGTGGCTGAATATATAGCGATGTTTCCCATGACGTCACCCATTGTTATTATTGAATGTGCCAACCAGAAACTAATGACTTCTTTTGTTCCGTGGTTGGCAAATTTGAATATCAAAAGCAATGTGACGTCAATGTTTGTAAACAACAAATATCGATAAAGAGGGCAGCCTTATTTACAAGTCTCCTAAAGCCTGGAATAAAAGACCTTGTTGCAAGCAAAACAGGGATGGTGGCACCCTCTCTGAATTAATAATAAATTCTTTAATGTTATTAAAATCTGCAAGACTACAGCGACAAAACCGATGTCACGAGAGAACGCTCGGTTTGTCTGATCTCGAAGTAAGTGCTCAACTGCACTTGGGGCCACCCTGGTGGGGCCACGTCCGTAGTGCCACTACTGTCACGTGCTCATATCAGCTGTTTTGGTAATTCGCTCGTGTGACGATCGGTCGGTGTTCCGATGTCCGACATTTCGGCCGTGAAAAGACAATGATAAGATGGACTCTTCAGAATGGCAGAGAAATGCCAAGGTAAACTGTCTTTTATATCTTCTGGCATCGAAATTTTGATGTTTTCGTGTTTCCCCTACCCTACCCTTGACGGTATCCTGGGGACAAAAATCCTCGACTTCCTCTCGACCCACTTTTCCGTTCATAAAGTGTGTGCGCGAAGTGGAATGTAATTGATGGTTTGACATAAGTGTATTTCTCCTCGTAGAATAGCATTGTAGGCTAGACATGACTTCAGCGTGGAAGCCTTAGAATTCATCTTGAAGAATGAACTATTTAGGCCGTTTTGTGTCGAACGTGAGGGGATTTTACAGCGAAATAAACTCCGCTACTCTCACTGGGGCCATTGACGTTGTGGTCGTTCGACAGGAAGATGGTTCTTATATCGGTTCACCGTTCCACGTTAGATTTGGAAAACTCGGTGTGCTTCGCAGTCGAGAAAAGATTGTAAGTAGTAGTATAACTTTTATACTTTAGCTACACAAAATTTTAGTCAGACTCTGGTACAGAAATTGTGAAACTATCGCCGAATCACAATTATCGCTGACATAACATAACATAACGCAGATCAGATAAGACGTTTGCTGCAGCGCAGTCTGTGATAAAAAATTAGTTTGAAAGTTCTCCAACTCCAACATTTTACATTAGTTTGTACATTTATTGAAAGAATCCTGGAGTTGTTGCATATTTAGGAGCGAAATTATTTGTGATCTAAAATGAGTTTTTGTGCTTTCCATCGCGTCATAGCCTCTATTTGTCGCTGTTCTCAAGCTGTTGTAAATATACATCTTACATGAAAAAAAATCTAAAGACATTGGCTTCGTATTCATTTTTTGTCTGTTGCAAAACTTTGTAAGATTTATTACTCGGAATTTCACCATGTCAAATATGCTGGTACCGAAGCCATAGTACAGTATTCTCAAAGAATGGAAAATCGCTATAAATCCTCGTAAATCTTTTGCTATTACTGCGGTTTTCAGAAACATGCGAACTCTGTTCATGTCGACGGTTACGTTTTTCGCTGCCGTCAATCATCAGGCGGACCTCTCAGAAAACAGAGGTACGCTTCAACAGGGTCAAAAGGTCACGTCTGTCAGTTGTGATTGGTAGACTTCGATCCATTTTGTTTGTTTCTGATTTTCAAGGTTCATTAACTTTTACCGTAATTATGATTGACGGTAGCGAAAAACGCAATCGTTGGTTGGGTTTTGAACTTCAGAGTTCGCATGTTATTGAAAACCGCAGTAAGCTTACAAATTCGTGCATTAAATATCAATCTTCCTCTCGGTTGTTTAAAGATCTTGGCTGTAAATTTTCTATTTAGATACATATATTAAAATAGCTTTTAGTGCAAGACAAACGTGAAGCAAATTGCAGAAATATGAAATAGAAACTTTCGTGAAATCTTATGTTTACAAAGGATTGCATGTTAATAAATATTAAAATCGCAGTGTCAGTGAATTGCATGATTTTACCCACGCATTTTGCTTGTTTGTTATTGTTTTTTGTTCAATTCTATTGGTTTGTTCAAATGACACCTCCATACACACACCCCCAAGGAATTAAATCTATATTCCCTTGAGACAATAGCTAGCCACTATGAATGGATTGTTATAAAGTCATTCATTCGTCCCTTTCATTTACAAGACAAAAGAATGCAAAATTTATTAAGTAAGTTATAATTTTGTAGTTCAGAGATAAAGGTGGTGGGTGAAATCAACAAGAAATATACGTTAAATATACATGCTTAGGTTTTTATTGTGGTTGGAACACTGTGGTGTTTATAATTTATTCAGACTTTCTTGTTACCAGCAATTTTATTTGACACCGATTCACAAAAAAGGGTTTTTTTAAGGGGGGGAGGGGAAGAGGGGGCTTCTTGTGGAATCCTGATTTTTAATCTCTTGAATAAAAAGATAAATCGAACCATATGTTGAAACTAAGCAGAGTACTGCAAATTATAAAGTATTGTACCCCTGTTTCCGAACTCCCAGTTTCTCAATTTTTACAGTAAGTGGTTTGAACCCAGGGATAACAGTCGATCGTGTTGTTTGATCGTCCGGGCAAGGGTAGTCTTGAAAAGGACTGTTGTCAGTGATAGTGGCTTCCGCTCAGGTTGTCAAAACGTCACTGACAACAGTGCTTCTCAGGACTTCCTTCAACCGGACAATCAAACTACACAATTGATTTTCAATTTTTGTTTCCCTTCTATACAGTCAACTCTTTCTAGAACAGACACCATCAGGATAGGTAACCAGGCCTGCAAAATTTCTTTTTCCTGTAAAAGGACACATCCCCGACTAATTCACCATTTTGATAAAATGAAAGGTACAAGTAAACTTGTCCAGTCCAAACATTCTGTCCTACTGCAGATTTTATCGGACTTTGTCAAACTATGATTGGCTGAGAGGCACAGACAATTGCGAAAGACAAGACTTCGTGGAAAAGAGACATTGCTGCAGCCCCATGCCCAACTGGGGGCAATAAGGATTGATGATGATGATTGTCCAACTATCATTGTCTGTCTTACAGATGTGTCTGGCTTATTGAGAGTTCAGATTTTAGTAAAATGACTGAAAAACGGTGAACAGGGGCTAACACCAATTGTCAGCTCTTTCTGTTTGTACCATATGCAAATGTAGTCACATTGTTTTACCTTTGTTCTTGATGCTTTTTGGGACAGCATTGTTTCTCATTTGTTTCTTTGACTCACGTCATCTGTGTCTGGTACACAGAGAAGGAGCCCAATTGTCTATCTTAAGAGGTGTCCATCTCACAGATCAGGTGTCCATTAGAGAGAGGTGGCTTAAAAGAAGAATCAGATTTCTCAAATCTCCAAGGGAAACAAATAGTGATTTCCAGAGAAATTGAGGGCAAAGTTTCAGTGTTAAACTGAGGAAAGGAAAATAACTTTCAGTCTAAGTTGGCTGGAGGGTCAAGAAATTGAGAGTATGTGCAGGAAATCTGGATAATTTCTATTGCATTTTCAGAATCATACATTCAATGTTTTTGCCATAGGTTGACATAGAAATCAATGGAGAGCCTGTTAAACTGCAAATGAAACTTGGTGATGCTGGAGAAGCATTTTTTGTTGAAGAAGTGGAGAATGATTTGTCTGATTTTTGTACTTCTCCAATACCTTCTTCTGAGGGACTTGAAAATACCACAAAAGATGAAGGGATGTCACATGAGGTAAAATTTTGAAGAATGAAATATCCGGTCTCAAGACAAAGTGGTGTCTTGATGGTTAGTGTGCTTGCCTCCGGATCGAGCGGTCCTGGTTCTAGCCCTGGCCGGGGTACTGCATTGTGTTCTCTGGCAGGACACTCTACTCTAATACTGCCTCTCTCCACCCAGGTGTATAAATGGGTACCGGCGAATTTAATGCTGGGGGAACCTTGCGATGGACTAACATCCCATCCAGGGGGGAGTAGAAATACTACTAGTCGCTTCTTGTTACGGAAACCGGAGATAAGCGCCAGCCTGATGGGCCAGTTAGGCTTGCCCAATTGGCTTGTGGCATGTCTGATTGTACTAGCCAAAAGTAATAAATAATCACATATCAAGAACAAGTTGACAAAGGTATCTTAGTTATAATTAGCACAATGGAGATCCATGCAGTTTAGTGATTGTTTAATACTTGTGCACAGAGACCAAATTAACTGAGTATAGACCAGTCAGAGACTAGTATGTGCGTAATGTTCTAGGGTTCAAGTAGAAATGCTATTAATACTGCTCGAAATTAGAAAAAAATCCAGGTTTCCTAATGGCAAATGCCGGACAATCTCAGGCAACCAGCCTTTTATTTTTCCTAAAAACTGGTTGCCCGAATGAAGTTTTTATTAGTAGTCTCGGGCAACTGGACAACCGCTAATTTTGAACACTGGAGCTCGCAGCAAGAATGAGAACCAACAACTGTTACCTGTAACAATCCTAATGGGTGTGCAAATTACAGTCCTCTTGTTACTCAGG
The DNA here is from genome assembly GCA_947652115.1 of Blastomussa wellsi. Lineage (NCBI taxonomy): Eukaryota > Metazoa > Cnidaria > Anthozoa > Scleractinia > Plerogyridae > Blastomussa > Blastomussa wellsi. The sequence goes on along the minus strand of OX393573.1, from coordinate 886,383 downwards.
GGTATTTTGTGCCTGACAGTGAACATGAGCTAAAACTGGTATCATTTCTTGTTTTACTGCAGGGTAGCAGCAGCAACACGACTGTCAGCATGGAAAGCAGTGATACTAAACTAGCTGAAAATCCAGAGAAGGTTCCTAGTGAGACATCTATCTCGGAGAAAGACAGTCTAGCAACTGATAATCAAGAAAAAGGCAGACTAACACCAAGTGAAGTTACAAGTGATGCTGCACCTGACGAGAAAGTTACAGATCATAGTATTGACGAAGGTAGCAAAGAAAATGATGACACTCACAGTGATCCAGAAACTGGCGAGCTTGGTGATTCATTTCCTTCCTCCATCAAAGAACCAAATACTGATGCCACTGATATGGTTTCTTCTGTGGAAAATGTTTCGGAGAGTGATAGTAACTTGGAGGTAAGAGCACACTGATCCTAAAATTCTTTATTTTGGGGCTTCAGTTAAGGAGTGGCAGATTTTGGCTTTTAAAAGTGCACAGATTAAGGATTTTTATGACGCATTGAGTGGATTTGTGGATTTTTGAAAATACAATGGATCATGGATTTAAGCTGAGAATTTTGATTCTGATTTTGGACTTTCCATGTCATGAACTTCAGATGTTTCATTTAGGATCCCTGGCAAGTATTGGTCAGTCTGTTGGCATTTTGTCCATTCTGTTATTGGGCAAAAAGCAAGCAACCTTCTTACAATGGAAATAACAAAAAAATAAACAATGAAACGAAGCCTCTTAAAAATTATTCAGATCTGGTTTTGCTATATATTTTTTGGAAAATAGTGACAGACTAATACGCCTGTATAGATTTAAAAACACTGAACATTGTCAGTTATTGAGTTTTGTTCTGCTTTCCAGGGCATATTGCCAAATTGTACTGAGGAGATTTCACTGTATGTTTTGATAACATGAAGTAAAGGCTCTACGCATTCACGGCATGGCTGTTATTCTGGTTTATTTCAGGCTGCTGGACAAAGCTCTCCTTCTAAATCAGACAGTATCCCCATACCAATACGACGTGATGTTAGTCCACATGATTGCTTATCTGACAGTGAAACCATGGTAATAAAATCATGTGAATTCATAAATTAAATAACTGTTTGGAGTCCATTTATATCTAACATGTTACCTTCTGTACGCCAAGCCCGTATGCTAATGAGCCAAAATGTAAATAATGATGTCAGCATGAATCCCCCTATTCTGGCCATAAAAATTGGGGCCAGAGCAAAAAGTGGATGAGGAGGGGGGGAGTATCCCCTCTCCCCCCTCACCTCGTTCACTTTTTTGCTCTTGCCCCAATTTTCGCACGGCCAGAATGCGAAACAGCGCTAATCTTCGCTTTAATGAGAATACAATAACATCCTCTTCACTTGCTTCGCACACTTGGTTGGGAGCACTTGCTATGTAGGCTACTGTACGTCCAATCAAAATGTTGACTAAGTCGGCCACATGTTCTTTCACGGGAAAAAAATAATTTGCATCCCCAAGATAGTGTTTTGCTTGTTCAACTTGTAGCTTGGTTGAATTGTTTCAATGATGGTTGATGAGTATAGTTTAGATTATGATTGCTCGAAAGGAATAGAACCATTTCCAGAAAATGTGAAATAACAGTCGGGATGAATTTGAATGATCTATTTAACTCTGTCACGAGATTGTTCAGAAACGACCTTCATCATTGCATTCTTGCAAAGTCTGTTACTTTATTTAGTGGCAGGATTCAAGCTCTCCGTCTGTACCAAGCAGCGGCTTTAGCAGAGAGTTCTATCCATTGTCTGACCTGGATTCACCCATTGGTTCACCACCTTCCCCCAAGTTAGTAGTCAATAATGCATCTTATTAATCAAGTGCGAGGGATATCTTGGGAGAATATTGGCCCAAGGTCTTAAACAGGGTTTGTATGTGTCTTGAAAATCCTTGAAAACCCTTGAATTTCAGAGTCTGATTTGAAAGTACTTGAAATTGGTTTTTCACCCTTGAAAGTCCTTGATTTTAGTTATCAACATCGAAAAATATCAAAGCTTGTATTTTTTAAAGTACTGAAAACAAGTAAAGCCAATGTTTATTTAAAACAGAGTATAAGCTTCTTGAATTGCTAAAATATTCATTCCCAGTACTCTCTCGTTTCTCTTGCACATGTACATTGAGCCAAACAGCGGCCCTTGAAATTTCAAATTAATTAGGGACCTGGAAAGCCCTATAAAAGTACAGATTGAGCACAACGAGGTCTGTACAGAAGAGACTGAGGGTCGCTCTATATTCTCTCAATACGGCCCTGGGAAGTTATAAGTTATTACATGACTGGAATGAATTTTGTAGATACACCGTCTGAAAAAGTAGACGGTGGAAAAGGTTGAGAAACAATAATCATATGGGATTCTGGCTGAGCACCTGCTGGGTATGTTGTTTTACAAATCGCACAGGGGGTCATTTATGGAACAATACGTACCTGGTCCTATACTTAGAAAATATTTAGCCGATTGGTTGATTTCAGTTATTGGCCCTCTCACTGCTATACTCATGTAATATGATACTCCTGTTACATTACGCTGCAATTGTTGTGTTCTGTTTTGTTGTTATGTTTTGATCCTCATGCTATTTTCTCTTACAGCAATGAGCAAGTTAACCATCCCGCTAAACCTCACCATTATCTGAGTGACTCTGAACTAGAGCTGCATCAGAGCCAAGAGAACATTGCAACAGAAAACGAGATCCGATGGGCGTGGGGCAAGCTACCTCAGGTGTGGCTCAATTGAAGTGTTTTGTTTATAGGGATAACCCTACCAACTGTCCTGTGGTTAGTGTGCTGAACTCTGGATAAAATTGTCGGAGTTCGAGTCTCAACTGGGAAACTGCGTTGTGTTCTTGGGCAAGGCACGTAACTTTCACAGAGCCTTTCTTCACCCAGGTGTATTTTAAGTGGGTACTGGCAAAATAATGCTGGGGGGTAACCCTGGACTAGCTAGTTGCTCCATCCTACTTTTACATGTATCTCAGGATTGACGGTTTTTTCGGCCTCAAATATAAATTCTGTCTGGCCTTCCAGGACATGCAATAAAGCATTTTCCTCCTTGACAAGTAATCCTTATGATCATTTGCCTGCTAGACAAGGGCCTATGCAATCTACAATAATTTTTATTTTTTCATTCGAAGTTTTGCATGGTCAAGAGGACCATGTAAATCAGTTGCCCATCTTTTCAGTGCAACTAGTCAAACAAAATTAAACCTTAATTCAGAACAAAGGATGTTGACATTTTTGGTTAAGAATACAAAAATAGTTCTTCGGACAAAGTTTGAAAACCCTTCAAATTTTGGAATATGTGCACTCTGATTTTATATTTAGTTTTGATCCAAAATTTTGAGCGATTAATTTTCAACCATTTGCAACTATTTACTTTTTACATATATTTTTAATTATCTCAGGGACCTGAAGGACGATCTTTACATGACAGGAAACCTTCAGGTATAGTTTTGGCAAGCATGCTCATCATCAAGGTTCTTTTTTCACTTGGCCCAGCAAATAATAATCCTTGCCACAAATTTGTCAGGATCCTGAAAATTGATTGTCCAAAATTTTGATTATTGTTTTAATTCAACCCAGTTGATTTTGTCAAAACAGATTTAAGAAAAGAAGATATCAAGCATGTGCATAAAGCAAAAAGGAGAGAAGCAGCATTCAAATCACATCACAAGGTGTGTGTATTCTCTGCTAAGTTCCAATGAAGTGACAGTGTGTGTATATTAAAGTTACTATCAATTTTTGCCTCACAGCGAAACAAAAAAACATTGACTTCTGAAAACGTTTTTAAGACTCGCATGTATAAAGGGATTAAAATGTTGTGTGGCTTACATTTCAGTCGAAAAGGAGTTTTTGTTCAATAGTTAGCTCTCTGACAAGACAAGGATTAAGTTTCTTGCTGAAATCAAACGTGACATTTTTCTATTGAATTCCTTAGAAACTCGTTCAAAACATTGACACAACACTAAAAGTTAGTCGCCTGTTGACGACTAGTATGAAATTCTGGTCACCTATGCTCAATTTTGCGTTGCATCCGGCAACCAGTGAGTCACATATTGGGACCCTGCCTATGATCATCAAGCAGATTACACTGGCATCGTGATTTCCTGAACCTCAACGGGAAACAATTTTTGGTTTGAGATATCAGGAGTTTGATAAATCTGATGTAAAATTGATGTGTCCTACTGAGTGCAGAAAGGAAACGACTTTTGTTTCAAGTTAGATCAGGAGGTTTTTCGAAGCATTTGAGTATTGGCAGGGATTTCACTGTAGATTGTATAAATCAGTTGTAAACCATCATTGGTTTGAATGAGGTTTTTATGATATCTTTAATAATCAGGGCTGAGGCTGATAACACTCAAGACTATTCTAGATCACAAAAACTGAGTCTAATAATTGTTTTATTATACATTGTTCGACATATATGTACATGACAGTTTGACACATTAAATAGATTTTAAGTAGATTGCTTTGTGTGATGCCACTCACTACATATTAACCTGACCTTGCTCTTTGAAAGCATGCACTGTGCACACAATGCACTGATTATTCACTAATCTGCAACCAGGTATATTAATAATCTGTAGGTTGCACTGATAACCAGAATTAATAGTAGGCTCTTGGCCAGTGAGAAGGCAGATATTGGCTATTACGTATTAGTATATTCTCAGCTCCAACTATTGCATTACAAGCTTTTTGATTGGCTAAAAACCTCCGACTATGAGCCAATAGTCGGAGTTTTACGTCATATGGAAAATAGTGCGCCAAGTTTAAAAATTTTCCGCACGAAGTTTTTAACTTCAGCCCTCTATAATGGCCGACACTGGCAGGTTTCAGGAGCTGTCTCCCACAAAAATTCAAGAGATATGGTTTGAGAATTTACTAAAACAATTATTCCATTCGCCCTTGTTGGATATGAAGTGATTATAACCGACTCTGCTACACGCTCGTTGGTTATTTTATCACTTCATATCCAACGCGGGCTCATGGAATAATTGTTATTTATAACGTATGGTATCTGACCCTATCCTTTGTCATGCTACCAGTTACACTGTTGAAGTTTTATTTGTTATGAACTCTTGCAGGCTGCTAATAGAGAGGGCATCCTTTTAGATGATCTCAGAACAGTTGACCATGAAGTTGCTGCTTTGTACCTTCATCAGGCTTTGTAAGTCAATCCTCCTTCTTCAATCTACTTGATACATGTAATGTACAGTTATTCATAGTTAACTTAATTGTCTCATGAAGTTAAAAATAATATTTAATTATGTTCTCAGGAGAATTTAGAAGTTGATCACAGGGTTAATGAGTTCTTTTATTGCACGTACAGAGACTCTAAGCTACAACAGCAGAGTGGTTCAGGGTCAGAGGATAGAGAGTCTGGAATTGGACAGTCACTTCCGTGCTCTCCCACAGCTGGGGAAGGATATAAAGAAACAGAGTAATTCCATTTACTAAATTACTAGTTCGATCATTCAATGTTTAGGAAATGGTAAATTCAACACTTTGTAAGATGACAAGACTTGGCAAGGGTGTGAGTTTTTAACGTTTTGGGATTGCATGCAGGACCAACATTGAGATGCTAGAAAGAAATGAGCTAGTCTGCAAGACATTCAGAACCACTCAAAAATGAGACTGCAAGACCCTTATTTTTCCCTATTGTATTATTTTAAATTATTCCAAAGCAGCCATTTTTTGATGTACAGTGTACATGATTATTTAGTATTATTTTGTAGTTTGAAAAAAGGAATACGATTTTCAATTCCAGAGAGGAGTATCATGACATTGCCATGTCTTTGTGTGGAGAGCTAAGAAATGGCAAAGTTTCATTAGGTAGGTTAATCCCCATTTTTTTGGCATACCATTTTCAAAAATAATTTTTATAAAGTACATCATTCTACAATTCAACAACTTGAATTGTTGCTATTTTGTTTTTTCCAGAAAGATTCATGCAGTCCATGGTATCATATGAAGACCTGTGCAGCAACCCGGCGCTACTGTCTGACCCCAAACTTGTTATCAGAATAAATGATAGGTAATTTATATCGTTGAGCTCTGTGGTGTTACATTTGAAATTTACCTGAAATGTGTTGTTTTTAATGACCTGTTACACTCTTGTGTAGATATTATAACTGGCAGATTGCTGCTCCAATGTTGATGTCCCATGTAATTTTCCAAAGACCCCTTAGACAGGTAACAATCAGTAGTATTTTTAAGTTATTTTTAATTATTTGTTTTACAACAAGCAGGCCTTCTGATATTACGTACGCGATGGTGCGATTTCGCACAATCCACGAAAAATCGCATAATTCACAAAGGAACGCAAATTATTCACAAAATAAACCATAAATAAACAAATCTCTTAAAAAGTTCCGCATATATACGCCATTTTAAGATGATTTACCTTTCCATTTTTTCTACAGGATACTTTCCAGTCCCTGGTTAAACAGCACATGCCAAAGAAGGTTAGGATAGGGTAACTGCACTATGTAAATAGTTCACCCCTTAAGCCAAAGTAATACCATTTCGTTCCCTAGGAAACGAAACAAAAACACGGTCTCTTTATTCATGATTGGTGTTTTAGATGGTGTGATCACCAAATGTTGTGTAGCAAAGGATTCAAAGACAATAGGTCATTTCCGAGTTCCCTTTTCCCTCTGTTTCAAAACGAGTCTAAGTGCGAAACTATTCATGTGGAAATGAGCTCGTTTTGCATGAGAATGAAGATGAAGGTAAAACACATTGTCATATGAATGGTTTCGCACTTAGACACGTTTTGACACTTAGGCAAAAGAGACCACAGCACAATAACGAACAATTTAGAAGTTTCAGCAAACACCATGAAACATGCCTTTTCTATAACTAATTTCAGCACAAATTTGAAATCTTCCATATTTTCCTGCACTGCAACTGATCAAATGAAAAAAAATATATTCAGCAATGCCGGTACGTAATATTCTTTTGTAGGAAAAAAGAAGAAGCTACTGGTTTTCTTGGAGAGCTAATGAAGAAAAGGTGAGAGAGTTACAGGCTTGTTAATGAGTGTAGCAGACTCTGGTCTGTTCTTTATGTATTTATTAGTTACCTTACGAAACCACGAGTTGCAAGATTCTTACATAAAACTTTAATGTATTTTTTGTGGACGTTGTCGTCAGCATCACCGTTGTGGTCCCGAATATTAACCAGCAACACATTATATTTTGCATGCATACATAGTGTGGACAAGCTAGCATTTCAAATAGTCAGTTTACGGTGATGGTTTTAGGTTTATTTGTGAAGATTTTTTTAGTTACTGATTAATATGAAGCAGCCAACTATATATTATTCTCGTATGGAATATTTCTGATTTTCAGAGTTCCGATGAAGAGAATGATGACATGAAAAAAGATAAACCACGCCCAAGAGTTCACAGCAGCAGTGCCAGAAAACAACTGTCAGTCCAAGAGGTGAACAGAGAAGAAGACGATAATGAGAACAGAAAGAGAAAAATATCCGATTGTGCTAGCGGCAATGAATCTGATCCATTCCCTAAGGGTAGCTACAGAAAGGTCACACGGCTATCTTCTGAACAGATTGTAAGTCGTGTCTTAGGCCTGTGATGTTTTGTTTTTCCTGAAGTCATTTCCATTTTCCTTCAAAAGGAAACTGTCATGAATGGGGATTTTGACCTAACTTGGTCAAAATTGTCCTATAATATCTTCACCTACAGTACATTAAAAATACTACTAGAACACATAGAGAAAAGATGATAACTATATGCTTTAAAGAGGAAGAATTGATGATTTGTTGTAAAACAGTTTGAAACAAAAAATGGGAGAACTTGAAAAACAAATTTTAGCCTACGATTTTTCAAGTTAGATTCATTGTATATACTGCTTAGAAGAAACTCAGCATCTAGGATGGAGACAATCCAGTGATGCAACCAAAGCTTTAAGAAATTGCACATAGCTGGCACAAAGTGCAGGAAAACATGCATGTGTGAGTTACAATTAGTTTTGATTTTACTCCTGATTGGTTGAAAAAGTGGTGCAAGATTTTTAAACCAATCACTGAGCATAGTAATTTCGTTTGCAATATTTGCACAAATTTCCCTCTGTTAAAATACGACTTGGAAGGAAATACTGCCAGTTATGTTGTATTGTTTTGCTGATCTTTTTTTTTTCTTTTGCAGGCAAGCTTGAAACTGAAGGAAGGTGCAAACAGCATGACATTCTCAGTTACCACAAAATACCAGGTACAGCGTTATTAAAGCTGCAGTGCATATTGCAATAAACCAATCAGATTTCAGCATTTTTTGCAACTCATATTTTGATTGTGTATTCTAGGGAACTGCAATGTGCACTGCAACAATGTACTTGTGGAACTACAGTGATAAAATTGTCATCTCTGACATTGATGGTACAATAACCAAGTAAGTCAAACTGTAAGGTTAAATCTGTGCATCAGCCCAGTGGGCCATCAGGCTGGAGCTTATTTTGTTTCTTTTGCATTAAAGGAGCACTGTCACAGGGGTTTTGCTGTTTTCAGCTTCATTCATTACTAAAATCATTACCTGGTACCTTTACTCGTGCTCAAAATGCTCCTGATGGACTAACAGGAAGATATCGAACAAAACTACACCATTATTTTTGGGTTTCCATTGATGCAGGAACATATTTTAGCATTTTAAAATGCCGTGACAGTGCTCCTTTAAGCGACTGAAAATAGTTCACCTCCCCCTGGACGGAATGTGAGGAGCACAGTGCGCTAACCTGGGCAGCGCACTGGACTCAGGTTCGAGCCCTGGCTGGGTTGCTAAGTTGTGTTCTTTGGCAAGACACTTACTCTCACAGTGCCTCTCTTCACCCAGGTGTATAAATGGGTACCGGCGAAATAATGCTGGGGGGTAACCCTACAATGGACTACCATCCCATCCTGGGGGAGCAGCATTAAATTTGCCGTTTGGCATTAAGCTATTGTTTACACTGTTCTTGGTTCTCCATGAAACCATGACATTACATTTAGCCCTGCATTAGTGCTCATTGTTTTTAAACAACTGGACCCAGAAGTTTGTGTTTGCACTGTTGTAGGTCTGATGTGTTGGGCCAGATTCTACCAGTAGTCGGACAGGCCTGGGCTCAGTCAGGAGTGGTATGTGTTGATTAATATCTGATTTCTCCTTAAAATATAAATACACTGTGAAACAGAGAGGTGATGAGAATTAACAAAATTTATCAGCGAGGCGATTTTGTCTTCTGTGACATTAAATTGTCTGAACCAAGAAATGTAATAAAATCAAGTGACTAGTGTTTATCAAACGTGCGTCTGGCTTTTTGGGTGAGTGTAGCGTAGGGGAAAAGAAAATTTGTTTAATAAGTCATGCTAGTAAAGCGGCTATGCCACAACAAATTAAAATTTAGGAAACCTAAATCTACTAGTTACTAAGGAAAGAAACAACAAAGAGGTGAAAATAAACCAAAAAGGAACAAGGATGGTTAAGGATGGAGAAGATTCAGACGCATTGCATATGACGGATTTGAAAAACCTAGGCTAAATTTTTCAAAATGCACAAACCGTGACGTAGCTTCTTTAATTCATTTTTTTTTTCTCTATTTGCAAAATTAGCTTCAAATGAATGAAACCTTAAAATAAAAGACGGATTACGAGCAAGAAACTTGATGGTTCCTGTCTTGTCATTCCAGGCTCATTTCTTTTGTGCAATCCAGAAGAATGGTTACAAGGTTCTTTATTTATCAGCTCGAGCTATTGGGCAGGTAAGGCTGTGTGTTCATCCGTCAGAACCGGATTATGAATGAGAAACGTAGGAAACTAAGCCTGAACTTTTCAAGATTATCTGTCCATCTGCAAATCCAATTATGTTGCCAAGCATGAATGAAGCAGTGAGTTTCAATTGAGTGTCGTAAAATAGACTGTTCACAGTCCGCTATTTTTTCGTATTTTTCCTTGATTGGCGAACGCGGTGAATGAATCGCGAGAGAACTGGTCTCCGGCGCAAAAGGTGAGGCTAGCGCTTCGCTCACTGTGTTTTTTGCTCTCGCGCCTTTTTTTTTGCGTTGAAAAAGTAGAGCGGCTGTGAACAGTCTAGTCGTAAAACCAAAACCAAAGTAATTGCTTTGGCCAATCACAAAGGTCGGAGACAATTCAGCGATCCAATCAAAACTCGAAGTACCGGTAATTACACGTAACCGATGCAAAGCGCGGGAAAACATGCTTGAACGAGTTGCGATTGGTTTTGGTTTTACTTCTGATTGGTTGAAAAAATGGCGCGAGAAATTTAGACCAATCACTGGTGTTGTTACTGCTGTTAGGCCCAACAGACTCGAGACTATCTGAAGAGCGTGAAACAGGATCAGTTGATGTTACCTGACGGGCCGCTGCTGCTCTCACCTGAGTCACTCATCAAAGCTTTCCACAGGTAAAACAACATGTAAAAATAAACAAATGTCAAGGATACCTTGAAGCTCTTCTCGTTTCCTAACCTGGTAACCTTGTACAATATCTGAAAGACCGATTAAATATGTAAAAGCCACGTCGGGACATTTTGAGAAACTTTTTTGGGGTGTCGGCTAAGTGGGACTCCAAAACTCTACCGTAAAGTTGGAAGTCTATTTGGTAGCCAACACGAAAAAGAACCAAGTTTTTGGACAACCTTTTATTGCCACACGTTACCAGAATTTTATCCAAAAACCGCTCAATTCTATCAGTAGCCCCCGCACGAAGTTTTCAGTCCTTTAATTTTGTCAATTTTCCTCAGCTGTTTTAAGAGAGTGCTTGATGTTTTGTTGTTTTTGCTGTTTTACAGAGAAGTGATTGAGAAGAAACCAGAGGAGTTCAAAATTGCCTGTTTGCGAGATATTCAGAGCTTGTTCCCTTCAAACAGAAATCCTTTCTATGCTGGTTTTGGGAATAAAGTCAATGTGAGTTGATATCAAACATCTATAAATGAGCCGAGTCGCGATATTTTGAGAACTCTTTTTGACGAGCCGAATTACCCCTAAAATATATAGGAAACCTCAAAATAATAGTTTACTTAGGAAGAAAAACATCTGTCTAAGTGATACTAAACAAGCAGGAACAAGGATGGTTAAGGATGGCGAAGATAGAGACAGATTTCAGTTAACGAGTTTGAAAGATAATATTTCAAAAAGCACACTCCATGAGGTAGCTCCTTTAACGTTTTGGTAGAATGTCTTGATGATGCCAAGTGCGGGAAAGTATATGGGCATCGCCAAGTGCGAGAAAACATGACGCCCGGCTAAGCGCGGAAGACTTCTTTAGTTCATGTCCGAAGCGGAAAAAATGTAGCCTCACTGAACTGTGCTAAGCAAGGGGAAAAGTGTAACTTGTGCCAAGCGTGGGAAAAGGTGTAACCGTGTGGCAAGCGCGGGAAAACGTGTAACTTGTGCCAAGCGCGGGAAAAAGTGTAACCGTGTGGCAAGCGCGGGAAAACGTGTAACTTGTGCCAAGTGCGGGAAAAAGTGTAACCGTGTAGCAAACGCGGGAAAACTTGTAACTTGTGCCAAGTGCGGGAAAAAGTGTAACCGTGTGGCAAGCGCGGGAAAACGTGTAACTTGTGCCAAGTGCGGGAAAAAGTGTAACCGTGTAGCAAACGCGGGAAAACTTGTAACTTGTGCCAAGTGCGGGAAAAAGTGTAACCGTGTAGCAAACGCGGGAAAACGTGTAACTTGTGCCAAGTGCGGGAAAAAGTGTAACCGTGTAGCAAACGCGGGAAAACTTGTAACTTGTGCCAAGTGCGGGAAAAAGTGTAACCGTGTAGCAAACGCGGGAAAACTTGTAACTTGTGCCAAGTGCGGGAAAAAGTGTAACCGTGTGGCAAACGCGGGAAAACTTGTAACTTGTGCCAAGTGCGGGAAAAAGTGTAACCGTGTGGCAAACGCGGGAAAACGTGTAACTTGTGCCAAGTGCGGCAAAAAGTGTAACCGTGTGGCAAGCGCGGGAAAACTTGTAACTTGTGCCAAGTGCGGGAAAAAGTGTAACCGTGTAGCAAACGCGGGAAAACTTGTAACTTGTGCCAAGTGCGGGAAAAAGTGTAACCGTGTGGCAAACGCGGGAAAACTTGTAACTTGTGCAAGTGTGGGAAAAAGTGTAACCGTGTAGCAAACGCGGGAAAACGTGTAACTTGTGCCAAGTGCGGGAAAAAGTGTAACCGTGTGGCAAGCGCGGGAAAACGTTTCACTTGTGCCAAGCGCGGGAAAATGTGTAACCGTGTGGCAAACGCGGGAAAACGTAACGAGTTTCAAGCGCGGGAAAGTTGCAACGCACCAAGCGCTCAACACGGGTAAGCACGCGTTCACCAACATGTCGGCACGACCCACAAGCTGACGAATTTTCGGAATATTATTTTGTTGGTGAGATGCTTATGAAGACCACCATGTCTTCCTAAGTTTGCTGTTAGTTAAGGTTATTTTGTGCGTGCAAACATTAAATCGTATTTTCACTGCTTGTCACAGGACGTGCTGTCTTATCGTGCAGTTGGTATATCTGTGTCTAGGATTTTTACCATTAACCACAAGGTAAGAGTTGGTGTTATAATTATATACTGTAAATAAGGGTATGTAGTACAGGTGTTATAGTCTACGCGAAGTGACTTGGAATATCCCTACTACCCCTCCCCTGGATGGGACGCTAGTCCATCGCAGGGCACCCACCCCACCCCCGGTAGCATTATGTCACCCGCAACCCTTTATACACCTGGGTGAAGGGAGGCACTGTGAGAGTTAAGTGTCTTGCCTAAGAACACAATGCAGAAATTCTGGGTTGGATTCGGTAGCACTGACGGGTTCGAGCCCTGCAGACCATTAGATAGATAGATAAACCTTCATTAGGGAATTGCACCTCCTTGAAACTCAGTCGACTCATGTAATGGTTATTTAAGTTCAGAGAATGTAAGTTGCTGTTGGCCAACAGAGGACACTGAACTATAATTTGCCAGGAAAACCTTCGTTTTATTTTTCTTTTTTTTTTCTTGTTTGTTTTAGGGTGAAGTGAGGCATGACCTGACCAATGCTTTCCAAACCTCGTGAGTGTTAATTATGTTTTAAACTTTACACAGCTGTAGAGAGTCACCTCAACTTTTATTTTTCTTTCCGTCAGGTACATCAAGCTTAGCGACTTGGTAGATCAAATGTTCCCTCCATTCAAGACGGAGCCCTCGGGGCTGATAGCTCCCGATCAATTTAGTTCCTTCACGTTTTAAACTTTACCCAGCTGTAGAGAGTCACCTCAACTTTTATTTTTCTTTCCGTCAGGTACATCAAGCTTAGCGACTTGGTAGATCAAATGTTCCCTCCATTCAAGACGGAGCCCTCGGGGCTGATAGCGCCCGATCAATTTAGTTCCTTCACGTACTGGAGAGCTCCCCTTCCTAATATTGAAGTGGATGAACTAAGCGATGTGGACGACAAAGCTAGTGAAGCGACAGCTTCTAATCTGCAATAGGAAAATTTAGACGGTAAGGCCTGGAAACAAGGTAAACCCCTGCCCCAAACCTTGCAGAGACCTGATTACCTTCTTAGATCTTTTCAACATTTGTCAACTCCGCACCCTTACTTCCCAGAACTGCAATACTACAACAATCGCTTTGGTTAATTGAAGTCTTCCTTTTCACGTTGCAGATATCTTATGCGAGTGTGTGACTGACAAAGATGAAACCCGAAATTATTCAAAATGTATGATATTATTCTTTATGGCCCAAGAGAACATGTTTGAGTTGTTTTGTAAGAATAGGTGAATTTTAAATTTTATTAAATTAATTTAAATTTATTACGATTGAATTTAACTTTTCAATAAGATAGAGTTTCGGTTTATAATATTGTATGAATTACCATAACTGATGATAAATTTCACTTTTTAGGAAAACGTTTCTGCAAGGCCCAGTTGTTCGAAGGCCGATTAGCGCTAACCCAGGGTTCAATTTTCATCATTTTTCTGATAATTTTCTCAATTCTTTTGAGAGCATCCAGTTATCAAACCATTGTAGACAAAAATAATTAAATTGAATTTGTCTTATTTTGCACTAGCCTCGGGTTATCTTAAACCAGCTTTGAACAACCCAGCCCTGTTTGTTACATATGTAAATAATCGGAAACCAGGATATGGTATGATCTATAAAATGGCATTTTCCAAGCACGCTTTCTATTTTCGCCGGCTATTTTATAAGGGAATTTCACCTTTATATTGCGTTTATACTCTTCAACATGTTTAAATGCTGTGCGTTGTGCGTTTTTGTGGGCTGTCACAAATGTAAGGTTTATGGTTGTGTAACTGATATGTTTTTAAAAAATCATGTCTTGTTGGTGTGAACCGAACATCGGTCTCTCGCAATTCTTTTCGACGCTTTTCAAACGTTGCGAATGTTCAAAGCGTCCGAGCCGTAATAAGTGTGGCTCGATCGGTTCGCGCATTTCAACATCTTGTTTCCACTTCGCTCCGACGAAGGGCTAACGCTCGAAACGTCAGCTCTTGAATCTCTTTACGGTGGCCAATTGACATTATCAACCCAGTTGATAAAACCAAGTTATATTGTTATACTTCCCACCGACGCAGCACCACAGTTTCTTTAGAAACTTACCCCCTCTATCGATTTTAATACAGTCAACTTCCTCTAAAGCGGACTCGCTTGGAGCGGCATCTACTTTTATTTGCGTTTTCAGAGCTGCCTGTCTGTGGTGCCCCGAAAGATGTCCGCTTCCTTTATACGAAATTTTTATCTTGGAAATATGCCCTCCCTCAAGTGAGAAACCAAAGCACAGAAAATTTTCCCGCCTCTTTCTTTTGCTTTCAAAGAGTTAACTGTAGGTTTTAGTAATGTATTTCATGTATAACTTCCCATTAAATTTATCGTGATCTGATTAATAATTTATTTGGTTTTTAGAGCGGTTTTCATTTCAGCGTTGAACGCAAGTAGTGAATTCTTTTTGTTTTGCATTACTACGCTCAATGATTGGTTTAAATTTCCCGCGCCTTTTTGTCAACCAATCAGAAGTAAAATCAAAAGCAATCGTGACTCGCGCGTGGACGTTTTCCCGCGCTTTGTGTCGGCTACTTGTAATTCGAGTTTTGATTGGATCACTGGATGCTCTCCGCCCTTTATGATTGGCCAAAGTAATTACTTTTTTTTTCTTTTCTTTCAAAGTAATTGCTTTGGTTTTCGTGTTGCGACACTCAAATGAAACCCGCTTTAAAAAAAGATTGAAACAGGTTTTATTTTTTGGTAATAATTGGAAGTTTTTAGCTTTGGCTGCACGCGTCACATTGTTTACCGCGTTGATAAAGTATTGTATTTTATTGTATGGTATTGACCATAGACTTCGGTATTTAAAATATTCTTCTCAAAATAGTGTGTTTCTTTCTAAATCTTTTCTGGATGAGAGAGTTGCAGTCAGGAAAGTTTATCAATAAAACTGATTTTCTGGAAATACTCGGCTCTGTTCTTTTTATGCAGACATATTTGCCCGATTTGTCACAAAGCCTGATATGCACACTCGTCAAGCAGGGGTGGGGTGGAGGAGGGTTTGTATCTCCTTACCCACCTCCCGTTTGGGAGAGTTTTCCCGCATGTTAGGGCTTATAAACTTCAAGGAAACCGGTACGACTCTGAAAAGCGACGTTCTTTTCATGTTACAAGCCATCTGTGGGAAACCCCTCGGAAATATTAGCTTGGCGCCCTACCCGGTGGTCTATCCATGATTGTGCGTCACCCTATTTCAGACCTAATCTTTTCAATTTCGTACTTGCATTTCAAACTGAATCTCTTCTCTCGTTTCTTCTGTGTTCCATTTTTGTCTAATTGTTTACTTCGTGTCGGTCTTGTTTGTCCCTTTACAAAGGAATTCCCTACTTACTGAAAACCACACACTTAGGGATGCTTATGTAGGCGGGAATAACCTCCTGAACCCCCCCCCCCCCACCCCCTCTAGCACGCACGCAGGTACGTAACTGGGGGTAAATTATTTATTACAAATAAGCTCCTCTCCCTGTGACCTGACCGTCTTAGCTTCTCCTTCTCTCACCTCAATCCAAATTAAAACGGGAACATTAACAGTGGTGAGACTATTTCAGAAATGTGCGTCGCAAAAATGAATCATAATTCATTATTTAACTTGGTGTATTTGCAGATAAAAAACGTCCACCAGCTATTTCGCGTGCATGATGTTCACGATTTCAAATCCGATTACATATGTAAAACTAATCCGATATTAAAATTAACCAGTAGCATTTTTCTGATAAAAGTAACCAATGATCGAGTTTACAACATTGAGAATTGGCCTTCAAAAAAACTTGTTTTTAGCATATCTTGTAATTCTTACACGGCATGTCTGAAAACCAGTTTGCTGAGTCATTTACCGTGTTTAAAATAAAGTTGATTGATTGATTACTTCTTTGAGCGACGCCAGGATCGCGATGTGGATTAAAAACTAAAATTTATCATGTGGATTTAGTATCTTTGCAAATCTCTTTATTTTGTTTTCACAAGGTGTCAGGGCTATCCTGTGGTTCGATGTTGCCGTCTTTTCTCTCATTGTTCACATTCCTTAATCTGACACCAAATTTAATTTAATTTATAAAGGTTTTTGATTCGGAGGAGAGGGGGGGGGGGTAATCGCGCACCAGACAGACAGACATGTTTTATTTGGAGTATATCGGCTATGGATTCCAAATAACCACAAATTACGAACAGCAAAAATATATATGGCTAATATGTTATAAATTAATTAAGTCCTAGAGCATTTACTTGTTGCCGTCTTCCCCTTTCCTTTTTTCAAAGCATTCAAATATATGTTTTGCTATTAGTTTTTGTATTTTAGCGTTTCCACTAGGGGGATTTATTAGAAACATGAATACTTTGTTAGGTAAAATTCTGCTTATTTTTATTCTATATTCTTTTTCCAAATAATCACCAAGCCAAGCGTGGGGAGAGGGGGGCTCAATTATGTTTTCGTTGGGTATGTGCCACCCAGATCTCCAAATTCTGAACCAATTTTCGAAAGAATTGGCGTCCATCTGTTTGTTCGTGATCTCAACGGACCTGCCAAATGAAGTTTTTAAAATTTCTGCCGATAATTTGAAGTTTGCATTCCTTCTAAATACTGCTAGGCTCCTGGTAGTTGGAAAAGACGAACTGCAGACTGGCGGGTAAGATCACAAGAATGAATATTCTGCCAAATCAATTTCATATTGTGATGGGACCGAAACTTCATTGAAAGGGCTGCAAGCCCACCCCCCCTGCCCCATTCTCCTTCTGTTGCTTGGCTTACGGACTTGGCACAAGTCAACCCGTGTGAGCGACGAAGTCACGAAAAGCAATTTAGAAAGTCTAGAAAAGATTAGGTCTGAAATATCATTTCATTGCTCTTACAGTTTGAGGTTTTTTCCGACTTTATTCAGCTGTTTTCAGCCCAATTCGTTAATCCATGATAAAGGATATTATAAACGATAACAAAAGCTAATACATGACACAAATTGGACCCAGGTGTATCCATAATAATAATAACAATAATTTGTATGGTTTTAAAATGAAATTAGCCAATATATGCATGGAATCGTTAAAATCCAATTAGGTACAAATCGCGTGACGAGATAAGTAATACTAGATAGTGGATTTTATACATTGGATTTTGGATTCACGCAAACATTGCGTGATCTATTGAAATGTTTTGTCTATTTTAAATGATTGATGAATAATGATTACTTGGAAGCACGCAACTCTTTCTCGTCATATTTCAAAGCCGAATATTAAAATATTAAGATCTATTAAATCTCGGTTATGCAAGCAAGGTCCATTTTGTTTGTGACATAGCGACGTCTACACATGTAACACACGATGTGTTATGTTGACATAAATGGCATTAAAACCTGCATGTTTCGAAAACGATGGTCCAACAACAGGTTTTCTGCCCTTCAGAGATCTCGTTCAATTCTAATTTATGCACGAAATTGAACAACGCGTTCTTTGTGATCAGTTATTATTGTGCATGACCATCGTAGTTTATGGCTCCGGTCCAAGGAGTATTTTGGTGCGCTATGCCCGCCCACGCCCCGCCCCCTCTCAACCCACTCCCCGCCCGTGACAATCCCCCTGAATGCCCCTTTTCAGTTGCATTCTATCTTCGGCGCGCTGTAGGGGAAAGGCTTGAACCCCTGTAAGAGCGCACGGACAGACCAGTTCCGACATATTAATATTCTAAGATGTCGCCGAGGCTTGAGGGAATAAAACAAAAGATTTTCCATCGAGTCTTTGGGATGAATAAACAATTTCTTTTATTTTATTCCCCAAAGCCTCGACGACCATGTTAGAATTTTAATATATCGGATTTGGTCTATTGCAAAGACTAAATTCCCGCACTGAAAGAGCTTCGTCAAATTTAGCTAGCTAGGTTCTTGATCAGGTAGGCCTAGGGTTATTTACGATAAAATTTTACGTGGGCTGGTTCGCTAAATAAAATATGACACATTTTTAAAATAGATCATTACTGTCACTAAAATCCCGCCTGAACGTAAATTAAAAAATACAAGGGATTATTTCTGATGGCCTTTGTGTTAAGGGAATTAGTTCGGTGTATGTTTATTTTGTCTTGCCCCAGAGAGAGATTCTAGATACATAGTATCTGGTGTCAGTTAAGATTTTTGTTTTCGCTGGCTAAAGATATTTCGAGTTTTGTCTGCCCTGACATGTGTGTTGTGCGCTTGAAGAAATGTTGGATACAGGCCAGTGCCTGATCAACATGCACAAGAGAAAAGAAGGCGTTGGTTTTTTTTATTCCTTTTTGTTTCAGTTGATTCAAACCTTTTTACAAAACAAGGATCAAATCTCTTTCTCGTTTGGCCCAGGCGCTAGGGTTATAACGGCAGAAATACTTTAGATTCGCTTTGGATTTCTTTTCATGCTGACAGTTGGTGGCAAGATCTCGCGTGACTGCTCACATGCAATGCATGTGACACGCGAAATAGCTTGATTTGATCTCATCTCATCTTTTAGGGATGTCAATATCATTAGCAACAAATTGCTGCTTCCATTTCAAACCCCTTTGCTTTTAATAACTAGACTGTCAACATTACTCAGTAATTATTTTCCTGTTGCTTTCGGTCTCGGTTTCGCTCCAATTTGCATTGATTAAACGTTCCAGCACGCAAGTAAACAACATAGCTTACGGGAAAATGGCTTCTGGTTACAGCAACAGAAGTTGCTACGTGATTCCGATATACGATCTATTTTCAGATCTCTAGGACTGATCATTTAAAAAACAGATGATAGATAAGCCCCCTCAGCAACTATTCGTTAAAAAAATCTTCACCAATATCACCCTCCTTGAATGAAGATCCTTTGCAGGCTCGTGCTCTCAAACCTTTTGACAGTTTTACTGGCATTGAATATAAGGCAAGTTGTAACAAAGAAATCGTTTGCTGCTCTTCATAAAAATGTTTGTGCGTAGATATTCTTTGTTGGTGTTTTTCGGTAGCTTCAGCTGGTATTGGACTATCGCCATCGGTTACAATGATAGCCCCTCAGGGTGAAATTTAGTCTCGTGCCGGCCGGCATATTTGTAAAGTATAAAGTCAGCTAGACAATCGCAATTTGATCTTTCCCGCACCATCATAACAAGCTCGCTTGATTATCAGCACACGTTCCGAAAAAGGTCTGGCATTGCATATGTTTTGGGGACGAGGTGACGAAAAATTCCAAAAATCCGTAACTTTTTGGCAAAGCAGTTAAAATATATTATTTGTTCAAGGCAATTTATAGGTCTATTTCCATTACACAACGTGGTGTATTTTGCTGGAGACCGTTTAGATTCGATGAGTTTTGGCATAAGTTATTTTTATTTTAAGCATCAGGAAATAATGGTATAATATCGGTTTGGAGTGCTGTCTTGGCCATCCAATATTTTGAAATGCGTAAAATATTTAAAATGAAATAAATGTGCTCACAATGGGGGAATGATTGAGCAGTCGCGGCCTAAAACCCTCACTTAAAAAAGCAAAGGAAAAAGTACTTCTTTTATGTCAGCAGCCAAAACCAAAACCGGAAAAACATTGCCCATTGTCTGCTGGTAAAAACAACTGAAAATTTTGATTTTCAAACGACAATCACGTTTCAAAACTTGTTTTGGAAGACTTTGTTTGACATTATCTGCAAGGAATATAATTGCCGTGGCGTCGAACTGTCGGCTAAATGTGCTAAAGATTTGTTCTGTCAGCCAATCGGATCATTTGTTTTAACTATTTTTGACACCTCCCACCGTTTCTAACCAATCACACAGCAGAGTTTATTTTGCACACTTCGCAAACAACGGTCTAACCTTTGTCACATGGCGCGGTCGAATTTCAAAGCCCTGCTTCCTTGGAGGAAAACAAACGCACTTGCAACCGATTTTCAAAATCTGCTCGAATAAGAGACGCCATGCAGTCTCGTTGAGACGATGTGCAAGCTAAAACAAAAAGAATACAATTGCTTTTCTCAATAAACGAAGAGGTGTACGAGAGATCTCAAACTCCCAATGTAAACAAAGCTGCTGAACGGGTTTAAAAATAGTAGCAACATTAACCAATCATACGTCATCTGTTGATAAAATTAGACCAATAGAAAACGCCGTAGTATTTTATCGAATCTTATGGCCAATCAAACAGCGGGATAGATTGTAAGGGATGGTATACACCCCCAAGAACTCCCGTAAAAAACAACAACAAAACAGTATTTTCGATCGACGAGTTTGCACGGCGAGTGTTTTACCGGTTCCGATGTAACAAGAGAAAATATTTAATTTCTGACCAAAAATAGACGAGTTGTTCCGCAGCTGACAAGGTAAAACTAATGCTGTCCACAAGAAGACGTCCAAAAAATTCGCTCCTCGGCGTGCGTGTGAGTGCTCCGTGGAAAGATGGGCTGTTTTACTCAGGCGTGATCGAAGCAGTCAAAAGCAAACCGACCGGCGAAAATACTTATACCATTCTTTTCGACGATGATTACATAGCTGAGGTAGATGAAGGAGAAATCGTCGGTCCGGGATTTAAAACCGTTGGTGTTTCGTCGTTGAAGAGCGGCCAACATGTTTATGTCACGTACAAGAATCGCGAAGTGAGCGCCCGCGTGCTGAAAATCCGTTCAGAGTTCAACGAAGTTCTGGTTCAAATTTTGGAACTGCAAGACACGGTTGTTGCCGTAAGACCAAATGAAATCCATCTTATGAAAGGACAGAAGTTTACTTCTGCGCCGGTAGAGTTCAAATGTGTTGGCGGTTCCAGGTCGACCATTTCATGCCCCGTTCCATGCAAAATGAAAGCACATGGAATAGAATCGTGCGAGTAAGTCATTTTACGTTTTAGTGGACGTGCGGACAAAAAGCAAATCGTTGTTTTTTTTTCTTTTGAAGTATATCCCATAGTACTTGAAAGGTGCTGTATGGATAATAGAAAAGAGGTTTATTTCTTCTTTCAAAGTTCTTAGAACGAGGTCTTTTTATATTCTTTTGTTATGCTGTGTGCTTTTAGATAATTTAAACCGGTTTCTTTCATTCAGGGGCTGCACGAAACGCGAAGAAAACGTTACAAGAAGTGAAGAAATGGCTGCCCTTGTACTGACCGCCTTATCAATCTCACCGGTTTTGAAAGACGTGGACCAGAGTGAGTACAGAAACCCTTGTTACCCAAAGTTATTCGATTCATTGTATTTTTGTAGTCGGCTTCGAATAAATCCTTCGCGCGCGCAATAATTTGCCTTTGAACTGTTGAAAGGTGAAGGTGTTCTCGCAACGTGAATCCGCTCCGTTAGCGACGTGATGGTACTAATTTTGATCTGAATTTTATTTTAAAAACGTTTGTCTAATTTTATCTTTGTTTTCAGTGGAAGAGATGTACTTTAGCTTTCCTCTAACGCCGGATTCGGGTTCCGAAATGGCAGCGTTTCCAAGCCCGGGAAATTCGCCGGGTCATTCCGTTTCTCCCGTGCATGTCAACGATTCCCACTTTTTCTTCAACGGCCCTCCTTCGCCAGTTGACGAGGGAATTGGAGTGGATTTTCAGAAACAGGAAAACTCTCGCAAGAGAAAGGTAAGGAAATATACAGCTTATATCAAGCAATTTTGTCCAAAACAAGTCACAGAAAGGTTGTTTACTTCGATATTCACTCCTTCCTGGTTTGGCGGTGTGGCCGGCCTTGTAACTGTTGCATCAGCCTACAAGCTGTTTTCCAGTGTTTTATTGGATAGATCTTCGGCGCCGAACAGCTATGTTTCTCTCAAAAATCTGCTTAGCAAGCGTTTCTTGAATTGTTTCGTGTACGAGATGTTTCACACCTTTAAATTATGTACCGCTAAGTTGCACACCATCTCGTCTCGTGTTCTTGTTTGTTTTGTAATTTGTTCCGCCGATTCCTTGTTTTCTCGTTTTCCCGAGTCTGTTAAATTCTCCAAAATCGTACACCTCTCTCCAAGTCTACATTAAACAACCCTGGTGTTTTGTTTTGTCTTCATAGACTTCTACTTCGTCGAACTCAAGCCTGAAAACATTGTACAAATGTACATGGCCGGGCTGCGGGAAAACCCTTTCGACCGCCCCCGGTATAATTCGTCATGTTAGGACGATCCATCTTGGGTAAGCTTATGTCTTTTTAACTCTTTTGTGTTGGTGCTATTTAATTCCACTGACTTTAAAGAAAAAATTACGCTAATACCTTCGATTTGACGTCTATTCAGTTTATTAGTGGTGTTTCCAAACGGTGTTAATTATTATACCGGCATCTGCAGGCTGCTTTGAAAATGTGTTCTTTTATCTCGCTACACAAATTCAAAAATAATTATCTTGAATAGCGATCGGTTAGAACTATGAATTGTTCTTGTAAAGCTTTGAGTTTCCTGAAGTAAACTCATAAAATAGGCTCTAACCTGCCGATATTTTTAGAAGGGCGTTCAAGGTTGCGCTCGCAAAAATTAGCCCCGGAATCTTGAGGTCTTTTATAGCGATTGGTGTTAATATAAACGGAGATATTTTTATATTGTGTTTTTCAGGCCTAAAAGTGCTGCAGAAGAAGGATTCAGCGATGGAGAAGAAGATTTCTACTTCAACGAAATAGACTTGGAAGAAGATGAGTTAACCGACAGCCTTTTCCATGCGCCGCTAGCCCTGTCTCCAACACCAACACAGTCCCACTTTGACATGGTGAAGAGTCCTTGGTCTGAACCCGGGGTCGAAACATCTCCAAGCGCTTTCAACAACTCGCCACAACATCCTCGCTTCAACTGGGATGTGCAGTCAATCGCAAATTTGTCGTACGTGCCGGGTACGAAGGCTTCAACCGGCAAGACTAGTCCCCCAGCGAGAGTGCAACATCATGCACCCGTACGGAAAGTCCGCGGCGAAAGCAAGAAGTGCAGGAAAGTTTACGGCATGGAAAACCGGCATCTCTGGTGCACACAGTGCCGATGGAAAAAGGCATGTGTGCGATTCGCAGATTAAACTCACTGCCCGTTTCATTTCACACCGCCATGCAGATATTATATTTATAGCACGTTCGTAGCGCACGAATAGCGTGTCATAAAGTAAATGAAGAACATGTATATAGATTAAATATTTTATAAAATCGTTATATTTTTTATAATCGCAGTCAGCTGATGTGAGACATCTTCTGCGAGCAGAGAGAAGAGATTCAATCATTTTACATTGATTAAAAGCAGTCGGACGTTTGAGAGAATCAAAGATTCGTGTATTGCATGGTGCAAAAAATATTTTGCGACTTGTTCAGCGTTGGACAGACACTAAAGTGTTTCCAGAATGGTAACTTATTGCCATATATAAATTCCATCAAACTAAAATTATATACTTTAAACATAATATCTGGAAGTTTAGAGAAAAATATTTCCAATAAAATTGTCATGTGGGTTCATCACAGTTGGTGTGATTATAAATTACTTGACCTGTGCTATGAAAATGTACCATTCGTGTTTGCATCATCCACAAAGATTGTGGTTTTTGTTTCAATTTCAATTTCAATTTTTATTGTTAAATTAAAAGATCGGCGAAGCTTGTCAAGCGGAAATGCTGAGAGACCCAGATCGTTCCGCTTAGCGTGATGTGGTCTGGCTCAAAGCCAATAAGTTCCCGTTCGCATCGCACGTGCCGACAAGAGCGAGAGTTGAAAGTTTATATGTCAAAGCCCGCCAAGAAGTTGAAATTTACAAAATTAAAAGACTTCAGTGGAGACTCTTTTGCATCGAGCAACTTTTTCTCCTCTTGTTTTCAAGAGTGAAAACATATTTGTGCCGCCCGTGTTGTTTTTCTCAATTCCGTAAGCTGCCCTACAAGCTTTGCCCTCTGACTCGTAATGCGATTGGTTGGTTCAACTAAATGACAATATTGTCCGTCTTTGTCTTCAATCAATCACTTTATTTTTGCCTGACATTTGAATGAATTTTAATGACCTGTACATGCTAATATTGTATTCCAGTCATGTCCCATAATTTTCCCGCAGGTTTCTGGAGTGTAAACGAACCATGGGGATAAAAAGCGTTTGATTTTGGGGAAAGGAATTGAAAAGGCCGCATTTTGCCGCGAAATTTTTCGTTTTCGCGAAATTTCGCGATGTGGTGAATGTGGTAAACAACTTTAAGTAGCTTCCGTTTGATTGGCTAACACAAGGGGGTGTGTCGTTTCCGCTCAAAATTAAACAATACACAACAGACCTTTGTGAAAAGCCGGCGTTTTGAATAGCCCCTACTGCTGTTGTAAACATATTTTTCCCCGTCGGCTGGAAAAACAAGAATTATCAAGACTGGTAAAACCCCCTTCGCTCCATTTTTTCTCTTTCGATTTCACATCGCCGATACGTGAAATTATGATATGCCTCAGTCTTTCAGACTATAAACAATTATTGGACAGTTTTGCTTAAACAGGTTTCAAAATGCAAATGAACAAATGCCAATTGATATAAGTCTCGATAGCACCTCAGAAAAAATTCTATCCCTTGTTAATGGCAACCTAGCAACTTTTCTCCGGTACCTCCTTTTTAACTCAAATTTTAACTAAGCGAAAATTTTAAACAACGTATATAGTTGAACCACAATTGCTATGTCGGTATTTTGTTTGATAATCTAGAAACTTGATTGAACAGTCTTTGTTATTTGGGGTTGTTTTGACTCATCTCTGGGGTCTTATCTCTTGTATCCAAATCACATGACTCTTGATTGACATAAGAGTTTTCATGACCCATTAAACTTCTATAAATGTCGCTCATGTTTGTCATGTTTTGAACAAAACTAAAACTGCGAAACGTCGGAGGGGAAAGAGATTATTTCCATTAAAGTCGAGAGGAAAAAAAGCGAAATTATCTGTTGTTTATCGCTTCTTGACCTCTCATAGAACAATAGCTAGAAAACAGAAAACGGGCACTTCACACTTCCGGTTAAAAATAGATTTGAGAGAAACCCAGAAAATTAAAGAAGTCGACATGGTCATTCATATGGAATAGGCACAAACAAAATCCCGCATGTAGGTTATTCGTTCCAGTTTTGCTTTAGATGTATTTCCCTGACATGTAACACGCGTGTGGAGCCCGCACGTGTATTAAATACTGTTTATATCTGGAGTTTACAGACGTGTGTGCACGTCCCTGGATTGATTATTTTTAACTTTTTTTGCGGTCAGCTTTTTGACTGTGTCTTGCATAAAACAATCAAAATGCGATCCAAAAAAGGCGTGATTTCTCAAAAGGAGCCTGCTTTTGTACCGATCATATTGTCATGCTTTGTCCTTTTAATCCAAAAACAATTACTCTCACAGACAAACCGGCAAGCAGCAAGAGACACTCAGTTAGATCACGTACTGCACGCCACAATATAATTGTTACTTTAAAAAACGAGCGGAATTCACTTCAAATTTCAAAATGTGCGGATTTCCAGAATTCACTTCGAGTAACACAATCCACCCAGAAAACAGAAAAACATTTTGTTCGCCCACGTCCTCGGCCACTCATTCGTGAACCAACCGGCCGGCATTTTTCATTGTTATGCAGTTTGTTATGCTGTAAACAGTTTGATCACGTGATAACAGTCACGTGAGGGAGTGGGAAAGATGTATGTAAGGGTCATGAATGGTCCCTCAAAATTTTGCGGTGCTCACAAAATTAGGAATCTGCTCGAAATGCTCGCAGATTTTAGTGAGTGCTTGTTTTGCTCTGGCTGGTACATTTTTGTAAGTGCTCATCCCCAAAGAAAACGAAGAAAAGAAAACGGAATTTAATACCCTATTTAAGACCTAAACCCCAAAATGAGACCTTATTCAAAAAACGAAACCTAAGAAATTAAAGGTATGAACGGGCCGTTGATCATGATACTGTTTCGATTAAACACACCATTTATTTTTCGTTTAGCCGGCTTCCCGTTTAGGCACTGCAATTTTAGATGATGCAATCTAGATACCCTATCTGAGGATCACACCAGGAACAGTGTCAAGGGGACAAAGATGGGCTGTACCCTATCCGGCGGCACAATCCCATTTGTGGGAGTATTCGCATACCCGGTTTTTAGCGGCGAAGTGTCTGTTTCCCGGGTTCCCGGGGAGGGGGACTTGCTTTCAATAACTCTTTTTATCTTAAGAGAAATTGAACACAGACATTGAAAATAGTACGTTCTTGGAGAAATTGAAAATTCATATTTTAGCTAAACTTCAGTTTGACTCCCGACTTCTCGAACCTCCCGCGGCCTGCGTGAAGCCATCTCCTATTGGGAGAGAGGGCTGCAACTCCACCTTCCCTCCCCAACCCCCTCCCCCCGCCACCGCCCTCTAATAACTCATACGAGCACTGCAATTTTAGCCCCGATTTCTCAATCAGTTTTCGTTTTCCTTCAGTCTCGACAAATAGAGTTTACCTAATTACCTTTGTAGTTCAATGTTTAAATCATTGGAACTGAAACGAGCTTTTATTGATCGAAATGCTTCCTCGAGATTTGTCAGCCCTTTGAACTTTGTACTTTGCATCTTCAATCAACATTCCCACCACTTGAAGCATGAGGCAGACCAGAAGCCACAAAATATAAATAAACAGAAAGCTGAAAATATAGATAAACTGTTACATGACGACTTCTCTGAAAAGAACAATGTATTTTGACCTTCACGCTAGAAGGATTCCGTCCCCAAACGCAGACATTTTTGCGGGAAAACCACAGTCGGAAACCACAGTCACGCTCGAAGCCAAAAAAGACCTGGAATTATTTTTAAATTGTTGTAACTAAGTACACTTAGTACGAACCACAAGAACCCAGCCAAGTGTTAAATACACGCAAGGAAGGGCTTGCCCGTTCAGAAGAAGTGTAAGCCACAAGGAAACCGAGCCAGCGATCAATGTCATCCTTTAGTAGGTGTGACATGTTCTCTTGTTGACCGACTAAACGTGCTTCATTTCATTTTCTTGTCTTGATAATATCAGTGTTATAACACGAACCCAAACTTGAAAGAACAATTTTAATAACTACAGATCCCAATGCATGCGATATAAAACACTGAAATACGATAGCGTATGTTTTCTTCTTTCCTCTGGGTGTGGTGGAATACAACATGGAAGCTTACTTGATGACATACCGTAAAGAAAACAAATAAGACTGCTCATGTTATGGCATCGGGAATGTGTTAAACAGATTCCTTCCAATCAGTTAATTCTACATTCTCTTGGACCTTCCAGTGACTCAAATTTGTTATCCAGCTGTGGTATCTGTCTTCGTTGGGCCCGGGGTGGGTCCGGGGTCTGCACGTGCGGACCTTGCAGTTACAAACAAAAATAGATCCAAGATTGAACTAAGCACTTTGAACCGTACTAGCATATAAGCTCATGCATGAATTATTGATTATTGTTAAGAACGAAAATGAATGAATCTGTAAGATGTGAACAAACAAAAATTTTCCCTTTGTTCAACCTTTGACCCACTTCACTCAGCTTTACTCTCTTTTCATTCAGAGCTTTCTTCACCCTTGATGAAACCGAGCAAGGTGATGAATGAAAATATTTTGAGCCAGATAACACAGCTATTTGCGTTTGTTTTATGATCCTCCGGCTTACGTTTATTTTGCTAATTGTTCAGTTAGCAGAAATATTGGTGATAAGCGAAGTGCTCAAGAGGCTTCAAATCAAAGGAAACATTGAACAAATACATGCATAAGTCTATTCCAGCAATGTCCACCCCACCCCCCAACCCCGAGTGTTGCATTTCCCCCTCCCTGGGATTGGGCATTAGCTTACACCCAATTACCTCGGGGCAATTGAAGTGATTCGGGGAGCACTGTGTGGGTTCAAAGTACGGAACTTGATAAAGACGAGTCTTTTTGCATTTTATTTGAGCTGGCTTTCTCGCTGGTTACGAGTTCTAATGAGAACGAAACAGCTGTCCACGGTTGCGACCCTGCTTTATCAGTTACTGTCGTGTTGATGTCTCGTAAAGTCAACTTTTTCACGTTGTATCAGCCTTGCAGTTTTGTTTCTTTTTCAGTCTATTTTTGGCTGATTAGGTCAGCAACATTATCGCTCGCTGTCCTTTGCAATTTTTTATGTTTTTCCCCTAACAGAATTCCGGCTTCCTATAATGACCAATTCTTCGATAAATACCAAAGTTTCTCGCTAGACCGATTTCTGCTTTTTACCGGGAGATAAGACATTCGGCTAGACCCGGAGGTCATCCTGATAGGGGTGGGGGGATCAAGTAAACAACAGGCTGAAAAGAAACAAGGATGGTTTCAAATGAGTAATTGGAAGATTGAAATTGACAAACACTTTCTTCCACATTTTTATTTTAACTTAAACAATTGAAATATACAAATAAACATTACATTGTAGCAAGTGTCAGTAATATTGACAAACTTGAAAAATGTATGCTTAACTTTTCATAATGTGTCTTCTTAATTTGCCTTCACGCAACTCAATAACATTTGGAATATCGCCGGTCTGAAACCTTAAATAAACCAGCTGAAATCACATAAGTTAGACCAAGTTAGCGTCAGATAACATGCCGCGTCCATTTCACACTTGTATGAGCTTCTCAAGTAAATCAGTCATTTCAAAGGCTTCAAGCTATTTCATTCAAAGAGAGGTGTGAGGTACGTATTATATCCCATCAGGCATTACGATAGCTCAAAACGTTGGCACAGTAACACTTCCAAAGGGTGGTTATTTTGTAGCAAGTAGATTATATGCAAAATAGCTGGGTCACGTGATCGTTTAGGTTTAGCTCAGGCGATCGAGGAATTCTTTCAAGCAAAATTACAACATTTTTCATCAATTTCTGGGGACAGCCTCAGGTTTACTCTGTTCAATTCTGTGCTTTAGAGCCCTTAATAAATTAATATTATGGCAAGTTTAAACCTCATTGCCGTTATACGTTCAAAGTCACAGAGACAGCGGAGCGTTTTGAAACATGGGGGGCTCATCGTACACTAAGCCAAACACATACCGTCTACTCCAATTTTCCATAATGTATTTTACGTTGTTCGTTTGCACGAACAAACTTCTTTGCAATGTCTACAGTGTTCAATGTGTCCGTAATAGACTTATGACAATGCAGGAGGAGGCAGTTGCTTAGGCGATCCTGATTCATGATGACGTAGGGAAGAAAACACGCGCTCGGAAGTCACTGATGCCACAGGTAATGTCAAATACAATCTTAGCAGTTTGTGGACCCCCCTGGTAACGTTTTGGTGACAAGAGTTTTGTTGAAAGCTTCGAAAATTTTACCAAACCAATTTTATGCTGCGCTACTGATATTTTCGCCACCAAAACGTGGGGGGGGGGGGGCTCAGCCCCCCCCAAATTTTTGTTTGGGAGGGCTTCAGCCCCCCCTGCCCCTACCCCTCCGCCGCCTATGAAAGATCTTCAAAGGATTGAGCGAAAAGCATGCAGCATGTTTCAGTCAGCTATTTTGGTGTTTGGCATGTAAACAACAAATGCATTGAAACACCGTTTGGTGTTGTAGTTTCTTATACTTTTGTGACTGTTCTGTCACAGTGTGGTGAAGATTTTCAAAATAGAAATAACAATCTGAACAACAATCAATGGAAATATTCAGAATAATTTCTTGATAGCACCTGAAGAAAAAATGTTAGCTGATTAAAAAAAAGAAAAAAGACTTTTTTATTGGCGTCCTCCTGCTAATCGCCGATCGTGAGAGGAAGCAGGTAAACTTAATTATTTCAACTGCAAAAAACGTGGGAAAAAGTGCTCAGTCACTTCCTTTTGGGGGGTTTGACAGACGTACTTAATTTATTATGTAATTCCGCTCAAAGTCCGACACGTTGTCTTTTGTTAAGTGAAAAAACGTGCCTAACTTCACAGTCTTAACAAGTCTTTCATCATTTATTTGCCAACCAATGTTTCATTAAAATAACATCCATTATTAAACTGTTAACCTAACGACAATTTTAAATTTAGTCCTCTTCTAGTTTCTTTTGGTACATTACTGATGGCGTAAGGTTCGTCTGTTTGCATCCCCTTGTTAATAAACAGTTCAAGAAGCCGAGTGCTTTTAGTTGACTTTTTCAACTTATCCTTGAGTGGAATGAGAGTACGAGACTGTAATCTAGAGCAAAGGAAAACAATCTTTCCCCTCAATTAGAAGCTAGGACGTGATCGTGCCATAGCTGCATTTATCATTTTAAGCGTGCAGGTTTGCACGGGCTTCTGCATTTTCCACTGACTGACGATTTGGAGTTTGAACCATACACGCCCTTTATCAGTACCTGTTTTGTTAAAATACAACAAGCGCACGTATAGAAAAAGTTTGGTCACGAACATTCAGTAAAAAGGAAATCAAACATTTGAAACGATTTCACGTTTAGCGCAGCTCAAGGTTTGGATTGTCGATCATGACACTGTTTTAATTGAGGAATTAAACAGTGCATAACTATTTGAGAAGTCAATAAACACGCGCAATACTTCAGCGTGTGAAACGCCGGCCGGCCGGCCTACGCGGCCATGCATGCATAAAAGCCACTTTATATCACCAATTCTGATTGGTAGTTCCAGACGACTATTCTCCAGGCCTTCCTTTCTTGTTTCTTTGCTAGTTTAATTGAGAAGCGTAAAGACTGAGGCGAATGTGGTGATGTCGCCACAGTTGGGTTTCGTCACTGAACAAAGCAGGGCCCAGACTCCTTGCTGTATTTTTGTAAAGGAAAGATAGTTCGCAGCTCTCTAGAACCTCTAATTTCACTGGATCTTAATAGCACGAAGCTTTATCGTCTTAGGGCCAGGGTCCATTGCTATTGTTGTTTGTTTATCATTTTTCAGCCAATACTATGGGACCTTGTAAAGAGCTCCGTACCGCCCCATTTTTGAGGGTGCGCGGGCTGAGATACCGTGCGCGCCCTGACTCGGCCTGCAGCCTCAATACAAACTCCGAATGCACGTATTTGTTAAACCAAATAGAACAATTTGGGCGCATAAGTATTTATGATACGAATCTTGAAGTCCTGCGTAGCTGACAGTTTCGTTGGTGCCAAACGGAGGCAAAATGGGCTGTGGCGTTGCAGTTTTCCCTTTCGTAAATGGTCGTTACCATTTTCGTGACACTTGGAAATTTTTTAGCTGTCGTCATTTTTTTCACACACAAAAAAGCAAACTGTAAGACTACAAACCAGACTCGAACCCGGAACTTCTGGCATACCTACATTCCTATCTCACCACTACACTACCAGGTTAACCCGCCAAATCCCCGCAAAATTTAATTTCTATTTGATTTTACTTATAGTATTGCCCTAACCAACCAATAAAAGCCAACCGCAAGCAAACCAGTGTGAAAGTAAGCGGTAAGAATGAATTGGTGAGGCCGTATTTATTAGTCTATCGCCAAATTAAAACCAGTTTCAATCTAGTTCAGGCCTAAACTAGAGCAGATGAATTGCATCGTCCATTCTATAAAATGACATCGACCGTTTACGAAAGGGAAATTAGCTTCGGAGTTCGCACGTTTGTGGCTGCTGCGAAAAAACTGCAAATCAAAGCCTGGGCAACCTCGTTCCCAAAGTTCTGTGGCATATTTTTTTAACGACAATGAAAATATATTTGCATATGAATTTGGTATGATATAACTGAACCACATCGGCAATTTATGTAGCGACAAACCTCGTGCGTTTCTAGTGTTGTTATAACATGAAAATCATACCCCTCAAACAACAACAAAAATGAAACATTGAAATATCAAAGAGCCTATTATTTATTGTGTAGTGGCGAAAGCATGCGCGCCCCGGGGATACTCCCTTATATGGGCTATACGTGGACGTGCCGCTGGATAGGGTATGGTTTTTGACCCCTCAGTCCTGAACAGGGTATATAATTAAAGCGAGACTGTCCTAGACAGGGTATGGATATTAAGGAGTCGCCCTTAAAAAGGTAAGGCTTCAAGACTTTCGTCGAGAAGTACCCCCCGTGATACGCGCACAGTTTCGACTTTCGGCACTCTTCGTGCTTGCGTTTCGCTGCAGTACCCGCAGGCTATTCAATATCCCGCAGCGTCGCGGGACATACCCCGCTGAGCCAAAACAAGTATGCGGTACTGAGTTAATTATTAGTACTGATAAGCGTGCAAGAAAGACAACAAGGTGTTAAAGGAAAAGTTTAATTTAATAAAAACAAATATATGTATAAATCGAATGGATTTTGGCATCGTCATTAGTGGGGTTATCATAGCGGAAACAGGAACGTTCCTTTACATCTCCGGTACCCAACGGAGTTGTAACAAGCAAAAATTCGCGAACGCCTCTGTTGAAAGGAAGTGAACCGGAACCCACAAAATATTTTTGTTCTACACACTCTCAGCTACCCTGGGCGGGGCAACGCGATAGAATTGATCTTCCTCCCTTTCTCAGAAAATATGCTTACTCCGTCTCAGATTTTTTTTAGTCTTTCCCCTTTTGTGTTGTTTATGTAGTCAATTTAAATATCGATTTAGGAGAAACGGCGAAGTAATACGCGTGTCCCCCACCCCTCCCCAGCATGTTCCAGCAAGACAACTATTAAATTTTCTGAACCAGTCCTTCCCGGCCTGTCAGACACGTCTTCCTTTCGCGCTGTTCGCGCAACTTTGAAATATACTGGTGGTTGTTTTCGTTTCAAAAGGTACCGGTAGTTTAATAGACTCCGCTGTTCGGCAAAGTAAGTTAATATCATACAGCTGATGGTCGAAACTTATTGATGAAGCGGCTGGATGTTACATGAGATTCGTCTCGACGAGCGAATCGTTCGCGTCTTTTGCGGTCACCGTCAGACACCGATATTTTTGGGTTTAAAAATGTAACTCTACTCAGCTGCAAAGAAAGAAACAGAACCTTAGATTTCGTGTACATTTGTTGAAGAAATTCTCCTTGGAAATCATCGTCACATCCTCGTCGATGGCTTCAGCGATTTAATTCAAGTATATTATGTTTCCGTAATATTAAATTTCGCTCGAAAGTTGGATCAATTACAGAAAGTTCGACAAGCAATTCATCAATGTGGCTTCAAATTCCGTCTGGCTGTTGGCTGTGCAATCTATTTCTTGTTAACAGAACGAACAGCTTCATGGTATGATGCATATATTGATGTACAAACTCAAAGACTCGTCGCTTGGACGACTGGTTGCTTTCCTCTTGGTATTTGCGCTAGTGGTGCCGCTAATTACACATTACTATTTAGCAAAAGAGACGGCCCCTTCAGAAAGCATCCGAATTAATTTTCAATCGAGGTCCAAGTTAGATCGACCCGTTGACAAGGCGGATTCGTTGCTTGACAAAATTGACGAGTTGAGATATGAAATTGAAGAGCAGGAAAGGATCAAGTTGTCCTTGTCTAATGAACTCAGAGAGTTGGAGGGGAAGAAGAACAGGCTTTTAAAGGTGATTTCCAATTTCACTAGGAAAGCGGAGAGCTTGAGAACTCAAGCAGAGCATTATCATGCTGATGTGATTCGGGCACAAAGGGAACTTGAGCTAATTAAACTCGCCAAAAGACGAGCTAATGACTGTCCACAGCTGCCACATTTAAAACTGCCACAAAGACTGAACATGGCGTCTGTAGATGACACCGGTCCGCTCCCAGACCAGAGGGTTTCATCAAACTGTCAATTGCATAATTGCTTTGACTTTTCTAGGTGTTCTTTCAGTTCAGGCTTCCCAGTCTTTGTCTATGAGCGTTCTCTTGGGGATCTTGAACCATACTCTAAAGCCATGGAGATTTTGCAGTTGTTGAAAGGAAGTCCTCATTACACAGCAGACCCCAAGAGAGCCTGTTTGTATATAGTTATTGTTGGGTCAGCAGAATCTATTCAGCATCGGAAAAGTAAGGATGATTTAGAGATGGATTTGCACTCTTTGTCCCATTGGGGAGGAAATGGTAAAAACCATTTGCTTCTACACTTAAAAACAGACAGAAGGCATTCCACTAGCATTTTATCTTTTAATATAAACACAGCATTTGCCTTAGTTGCTCAGTCAACATTTCTGAAAGACAGTGTTTATCGCCATGGTTTCGATATTGTAATGCCGCTATCAATTGGTCCTCTCAAGGGAGATGTGTGGGAAGTTGCTGCTTTACAGCTGCCGGCAAGAAGAAAATTCTTGCTGAGCTTTCAAGCAGAACATGGTAATCATCTTACAGAAACAATGATGATTCTGCGTGATCAGCTGCACGATATTTCTAGAGAGGCCAGAGACTTCTTAATTGAGCTTTATTTATCAAAAACAGAATTGTCAAATTCAAAGGGAAGTGAATGGCTATTATGGGGAAGCCATGGAAACAGGACAAAGGTTCTAAGACAGTCAACATTTACGTTAATTGTAGGAACAAACAGTATAACTTCCAGTTGGGATAATTCTCATATTCGACTGCTTGAAGCGTTACAATCTGGAGCTGTCCCGGTGATCTTATCAAGCAGAACCATGCTTCCTTTTAACGACATGATTGACTGGAGAAAAGCGGCAATCATTCTATCACAAGCTCGAATTCCAGAATTAAATGTCTTACTCAGAACAATTACAAACGAAGATATTCTTGACTTGCGTCGACAAGGGAGATTCCTTTGGGAAACATACCTTTCAACAACTAATGCTATTTTGAAAACACTTCTAGCCACTTTAAGAACACGCCTGTCAATTCCTGCTCATTATGTACCAGTGTCTCCGACAACTTCAGTTTTCAGTGATTCTAAGCCGCCTGTGACGAGTTCTCCAGACCCTGATGCCGTCATTAGTCTTGCAGTAGAGTCCCCAACATTCTTCAGAAATTTAACATCAACTGTTGTAGACACCTACAACATGTGGAATTTTCCTCCAGGTTCTTTCAGTATGTATCCAAGTACACCATTTGCTCCTGTGTTACCCTCGTCAGCACCATTTAGGAATTCCAGCAAAGGCTTTGAACTCCTTGGCAATGGAATGGGCGGTGCTGGTGCCGAATTCAATAAGGCTCTGGGTGGAAATTACCCAGTGGAACAGTTTACGATTGTTATTTTGACGTACGAGAGAGAACTGGTGCTTATAGAAGCCATTCAGCGTCTTGTTGGTTTACAGTACCTCAATAAAGTCGTTGTCGTGTGGAACAGTCCCGACCCACCATCTTTGTCTCTTAGATGGCCTGATATAGGAGTGCCTGTTCATGTGAGTTAAATATGATAGCTTTACCATGCAAGCAGATATTTTCCTCAGTGTTCAGCTCCACTTGACTTTATTCTTTTCTGGGGTATTTGAGGCTATTCATAAGCACTTGAACAGCCTCAAAATGTGGCCACTTTTAATTTATCCATATTATTCATTGCAGTCATAATCCTATCAGAAGCTGAGGACAGCTTCTTGGTGGTTTCTGATTGAATTCAATCTCTATGAAAAATGTTAATTAATGAAAAGTGGTCACACGTTTAGGCTCCTGGCCGTAACAACATCTTTACACAGCATGATTGCATTAAAAATGAATATTTTAAAATTGTGTACTGCACGGTGGCCTAACAGTTAGCACACTGGACTCCTGATCGAATGCCCCGAGTTTGAGCCCTGGCCGGGTTACTGTGTTGTGTTCTTGGGCAAGACACTTAACTCTCACAGTACCTCACTCCACCCAGGTGTATAAATGGGTATTGGCAAAATAATGCTGGTGGGTAACCCTGTGATGGACTAGCATCCCATCCAGGGGGGGCAGAGTAGTAATACTCTCTGTCACTTCATGCTAAGGAAACCAGGATAAGCTCCAGCCGGATGGGACACTAGGCTTGTATGCAGACTGTGATTAATCAGGCAATTTTTAATGCAGCATTTTGCAGCAGCAACATGTTGCAGATTTTTTTATTGCTTTGAAAATCTGTTAAATTGTTGTACAAGTTTGTAAATGTTGCATTTAAAATTAACTCAAGGGACATGCCATAACTACATTGCTGCCAACTATGTTGCATTAAAAGTTGACTTGTGTTATATTGTTCTCAAAAAATTTCCTTTGTGTAACATCACCTTCAATCCACAATCCATCTTGTAAAGTTGAGAATTCCACATCTCTGCCAGATGCAGTGTGAGGCTAGACTGTTCGAAGTTTCTCTGGAAAAAATTGTAGCTGAATAAAGTGCGCAATGGCCAGAGAAGGAATATTATTTCTCTTCCATGCCCATGAATTTTAAATGAGTTTGTTTTCTGTTTTCAATAGGTAGTGAAAGTAGCCAAGAACAGCTTGAATAATCGATTCATTCCATATGATGTCATTGAGACTGATGCTATTTTTTCCATTGATGATGACGTAGAAATGCGTCATGATGAAATACTCTTAGGCTTCAGGTGACACAGATTTGTTAAATATGTATTGTTATCGATAATTTATAAGTTGATAACTTTGTATTCTATTCTATTAGCTAATTGCGTGACCACTGTACACAACATTTACATTTGGCATTTTTCTTAACCAGAGTTTGGCGAGAAGCAAGAGATCGCATAGTGGGTTTCCCTGGACGATTTCATGCATGGGATTCACAGAATAAACAGTGGCTGTACAGTTCAGAGTATTCCTGTGAGCTTTCTATGATCCTAACTGGAGCCGCTTTCTACCACAAGGTATGTGTCTTGAGAGGGGGTACCCCCATATGTGTCCTCATGCAAAACGTTCCTTATGGTATCCATTCAAATGGCTGAATGCCAATGAGCAGTTGCGACATGGCTAGATAAGCTGTTCATAACAGATGCTGTGAGCGCAAAACCTGCGATAAGCTAGACTGATCTGATGGGTCACTAGGCATGATCCAAGATGTGACTGCCTCAACCCTAGAACTGGTAATAACCAAAGTTTGGTACTGCAGGTGAGATCGATGTAAGGTTGTTAGTGGGTCAATAGTATAATTGGCCCTTAGATTCATGTGCAGACTTAATCTGTTTTACCTACCGAGCACTGATTGTTACAAAGTTCAAGGGGGTGAAAATCATAAGTGCCATTTTATTTTTGCATTGACCACTCTGAAACAGTAACTGGAAGTTAGTGCTGACCAGTCTTGAATGCAGGCTCATCTACTAACCTAATGATAATTTTACTGCTTGACAGTACTTTGGATATTTATACACTCACTGGATGCCGCAAGTCATAAGGGACAAAGTTGATGAGTACATGAACTGCGAGGACCTTGCAATGAATTTCTTGGTTTCTCATATTACAAGGAAACCTCCCATTAAGGTATGTGTATAGCCACCTCCTTACCTTACCCCTCACCCCTTGGGACACTGGTGCCTGGACCCCTCCGGCCATGGGGGCTAGTGTGAGGAGGGAATTGACGTTTCTAACTAAATTTTACATCATAAGCACTAAATTTTGTCTTAAAATTAGCAATTGAGCTACTACTGAGCTGCTATTGTCTCCTGGTGCTTTAAGATGAATGTTGGCTCTGTGAACTAAATACCTAGCGAAAACTAATTCTTTGAATACTTTTAGTGTGGTTGGGATGGTCACCGAATACCATAAAATGTTGCGATGAAAGACAGTTATTTAAAAAATACACACCTAGTACGTTGGCACTTGGTTTTACACAGGTTTTATTTGGCATGGCTGATGTTTCGATTCGCTCCGACGAAGGGCTAATGCTCGAAACGTCAGCTCTTGAATCTCTTTACGGTGGCCAATTGACATTATCAACCCAGTTGATAAAACCAAATTATATTGTTATACTTCCCACCGACGCAGCACCACAGTTTCTTTAGAAACTTACCCCCAGCTATTGATGAGCCCTAGGCTAATATTTCTTAGAAGGCTGTTTTGGCAGGCGTATTTTCCGAGGGGTGTGGCTATTACTATTTTCTTGACCTAGTGAGAATTGTGCAAATATGAGTGAGCTAAGTGGCCTGAGGGGGTACGTGAGACTAGGCTGGAGGTATCTTTGCTTTGCTCGATCTTTGTGATTTTTCCAACTCCCTCCCCCTCCCCCCCCCGCTGCCGAACCAACCAGAAGGCACTTGTAATTCTTGGTTTACATTATTTTGAATGAGCATGTGGCTTTTCACGCAGGTGACCTCTCGTTGGACCTTCTCCTGTCCAAACTGTCCCGTTTCACTCTGGAATGATAAGACTCACTTTGAGGAACGCAGTAAATGCATCAATTTCTTTGTCAACGTGTATGGTTACATGCCACTGCTGAGGACACAGTTCAGAGCAGATTCTGTCCTGTTTAAAACGCGACTACCGAGTGACAAATCAAAGTGTTTTAAGTATGTTTAATGAGCATCGAGCATTCCCGTCTGAGCAAAGAGCTGTTATCGTATTCTGGCTGCCTCATCCACTTTTTGCTCTTGCCCCAATTTTTGCAACAATTTCCATGACATCTCTTTGCTTGGATGGGATCGGTTCTTCGCTCACTTGGGAATGCTTGCTACATAGGCTAGCTTCAAAAGTAGTGTAATTTCTTTTAATGGCCTTATTGAATGGTACATGTAAATTTCAGCCTGGTTAGAAGTGCTGAGATTTCAGCTTGGCTTTCAGAATAAATCATTTTAAAAAAGAGTTTGCAATTGCACGACAAGAGTTTTCAGGTGGGGGTGAACTTGACATAATTTGTAACGTCAGCCCTGGTTGAATTTTGCCAACAGGCATTTGTACTGAACTAAATTCAGAGAGAAAATTCCTATTAATAAAATTCCTGTTGGTAGGACTTACTGTATAAGGGTCAAGGCCATTAAAGGTTAATGTTATCAATTTTAATTTATTAGCCAAAATTCATACATTATTCAGGATGCAGTGATAATCACGAGAATTACAATGCTGGCATTCATATTTAACAGCTAATTGCATGAAGAAGTTAATATTGATTAGTATATTCAGAAATCCGCTGCAATCTGGTAGCTGGTAATGGGTTGGAACAACAGTATTGATCCATCAAAGCATCAGCTGCATCAAATGTATTTACGGGTAATTCTTCTTTTATTATCTTTCGTATTCAGTTTGTTTTTTTTTTATTTTTTGAAATATTTTTTGTATGTTGCCACTTGGTGGTCTAGATCAGATAGAATGTGAAGTAACCTTGCCTAAAGATATTATCATCATCGTCATCATCATCATCATCATCCATTATCATCAATCATCGTTACCATTGTCATCAGGGCTGCAAATAACTGTTGGACATCTGTTAATAGCCGACCAAAATTGGACAAATCTTATGAAATCTTAACTGTAGTCAGGCAGAATGTCCGGACAATTTTTTATGCCTTCCAATGCAAACGACAATGTTTTACCGGTATGTTGAACAAAATTTATCTAGGAGTTCTGTAATATGGCATCTGACATTGCTGTTGGTTTGTTCAATCAAAATGGTGACTTAGTCGGGCACATGTCCTTTCATGGAAAAATTATTGTTGTTGGTGGTGGTGGTTATTATTTCATCAATGCGCAATAATTTTACATATTGACAGAGTTTTATTTTTATCTTATTTTATTTATATGATATTGATGTTATGTACAAAATAGACAAAGAATATCAGAGACCTTGTATATTATGGCCTGTCAAGGTTATTAATCTTTGCTCCAGGACCAAAGTGATTTATGATTAGATTAAATTATAATGCATAGATTGTATGAGAATTGTACATACATAAAATATTGCCCATATCTAATAATTTATAATGAGATATTTTTTTCCTTGTGTCTTTCAATATAAATATTAATTACAGTATTGTTGGGTTAGACTTTGTAAAGGACGTTTTTGGTTCAATTACAGGCATTTTGTGAGAACTACTTCAAACTTTATTTTTCCCTACAATTTGTGTTACTGTTGTTCATTTTTATGGTTCACTACAATTTATCATTATAATATTGTGTAAAGCAGTGTTGTGTTCATTAACATCAGAAACGTGTAACTTTAAATCTATGAAACAGGTAACAGGGTTTAATATCAGTGCTCGACATTAGCGGCTGCCCGGTTGCCCGAGACAACTAAAACTTCATTCGGGCAACCAGTGTTTAGCAAAAATAAAGGGCTGGTTGCCCGATATTGTCCAGCATTTACCATAAGGACAACCTGAATTTTCTTCCAATTTTGAGCACTGATAAACTTATTCGTAAATGATGCTCCAGACTTTTCAAATGTCATAAAAGAAAAACTGTTGTTTTGTAATATGTTTGTCTTTTGCATGATGACAAGAATTGTCAAAAATCTTTCATTGTAGGCATTACATGTAATGAATATGGTCTTTATAAAATAAAGTTAAAATTTAAAAAAATAAGCAACTTTATCAATGTTATGTGCGTGGTACTTTAGTTATACTAATGTACAAAAATTGCAATAATAAATGTCTTATTTCATCTGGAAGAGACAGATTCATCACAACTCGAATTAGCTAGAGGGGCACTGAGCCTTCACTCCACCCCTCATTCCCCAGCCCAACAATAAATTAATTTGTGTTGACAACAGTAATTACTTTTTTTTACTGCATCCGGAAGTTTCAATACAGAAACGCATTTTCTCTTCCCTCCGTTCCCCTCCTCCCACCTAACCTCCCAACCCCCGTTTTCCCAAACCGAGGCTGGTGTAGAAAGAAAAGGCTCGGTTACCAAATACACTGAAACGGCTCTACAGGCGCGTAAATTTTTGTTTGCCTTTTTCACTCCGTCTGTAGCAAAAATATTGTAAAAGCGAAGATTAAGCACTACCGTACTGTACTGTAGTTTCGCCACGTGAGCTGTGAACAAAAAGTACACTGGAAAGCTTTGTTTGCAAGTGTTTTATTGACTCTCCGTGTACAGGTAAGCTTCATCAATTGTAAAGGTGCGTTCTCCTTCCAGCGAGGCGTCGACACGACAGATTAGACTTCGGTAGAAGAAACGTCGATCTGACATTGCAATTTGTAGCGAAATCAGGCAAGAGTTTCCTGAACCGAGTGAATATCTATGATCCAGTGATTCAAGCGGGTTCCTGTGGTGTGAATCGTTGTACTAATGCACCAGTCATTGTTAAGCCCCAGGGAGGGGGGGCCGGGCATACCCCAGGGGATTTGACATTTTACCACTTTTTCATGTCAAATTCCCTACCCAGGGAGCAACAGGTGGTGTCAAATATCCCTTCCCTGGGGGGAAATTGCAATAACTGAAGATAACAAATAGACAAATTCGCCACCAACATTATGTTATTTCAGTGACCACCTCTACATAAGATCCTCCGCAATGCAGTGATTGCACTTCCAGTCAACTTCCATGCACAAATACTCTGGGCAAAATTAAAAGGAGCTAAACCGCTAAAACTTTCATTTAAAACTGTGCCAATCTGCTTAAACTTTAATTTAAAACTGTACTTATCTGTTTGAACTATCATTTTAATAAAACTGTACCAATCTGCTTGAAAAATTTTTAGTGTGCCATTTTTTATTGACACTACCAGTGATCAATCATATCAAAATCTTACCTCCAGTCACAAATTCTTCGAAGTGAGTTGCCACCACTGATTTTCTCTTCACTCTTTTCACGTCCCAAGCTTTGAATAGCGGCATTTTAAAACCAAATAAAGCCAACAGTACACGATCCGCGAGAAGTCAAGTTGATTCGCGACGAGTCAGATGGCAAAGGCCGAACACAGCGACCTCAAGTAGTGATGGGTAATATTTTCAAAATGGCGGACTAGATTCCAGGCTCTTTTGAGATTTTGTCAAACTCCCCCACCCACGGGACGTTGTGTTATGTCAAATGTTTTATTATTCCCCACCCACGGGAAAGGGATAAATGACAAATCCCCGAGGTATGCCCGGCCCCCCTCCCCTGGGGCTTAACATTGACTGGTGCATAACTCACAGCTGCTCTGAATTTGAGCAATGAAATATCTGTTGCAACGTCACAAGAAACTGTTTCTTCAGTGGAGGGTCTATTGAATGAAAAACCTTCTAACTTGATCTAACAAGTTGCAATCCGAGATGATTAATTAGCTAGAAGTGCTGTAAAACCAAGTTTATATCAGCGGAAGTTACCGATGTCTCAAGGCGGTGGCACATTGTTGTGGACACAAATGTTTTCCTGCGAGTGCAACATTGTTGCAGTCACAAATTTTGTGTCCAAGAAAACAAAAAAATGTTTCTAATTTTATTCAAAAACATTTTGTGTCCGCAACAAATGTTTGCGCGTGCAACAAATCATCATGACCAACAATGTGTCCTCATTTGCCACCGCCTTTACAGTAATGCACCTATCAATGTTAAGCCGGGGAAGGGGTTGGTCGGGCATGCGGTGGGGATTTTGACATTTTCTGAAAAAGTAAGACAAATTTCCCAACCCCGTGACAACATAATTGGTGAGAAGTATCAAAATCTCCATCTCTCCACCATCCTAGATGGTGGCCATGTCACAATTCCAATCAAAATCCCCACCCTGGGGACAAACCTAACAGTCAAAATCTCGTAGGTACCCCCCTCCCCCCTCAGGCTTAAAATTGATATGTGCATAACATCCTCTGTAGCTAGATCTGAAGAAGTTGTTTCTAAAGTAGAGGAGCTATCGGTCAAAGCAAAGTTTTCTAATGTGAATGGGGAGAGTGAGTTTACATGTATAGAAGCTAATAATAATTTAACTTTGTTACCTGAACGTAGTTTGAACAGAGAAACTGATTTGATACCTATGGAAGTCGCTGCTGATTTAACTGTACCATCGACAGAAGACAAATTGAATGAAGCGCAGCCTTCATTTAATGCAAACAGAGAAACTGATTTGACAGCTATGAAAGTCACTGACGATTTGACTGTATCATCTACAGAAGACGAATCGAATGAAGCCCAGCCTTCGTATAATGCAAACAGAGAAACTGATTTGACAGCTATGGAAGTCGCTGATGATTTAACAGTACCATCTACATCTACAGAAGATGAATCGAATGAAGCCCAGCCTTCATATAATGCAAACAGAGAAACTGATTTTACAGCTACGAAAGTCACTGATGATTTGACTGTATCATCTACAGAAGACGAATCGAATGAAGCCCAGCCTTCGTATAATGCAAACAGAGAAACTGATTTGACAGCTATGGAAGTCGCTGATGATTTAACAGTACCATCTACATCTACAGAAGATGAATTGAATGAAGCGCAG
The DNA here is from genome assembly GCA_947652115.1 of Blastomussa wellsi. Lineage (NCBI taxonomy): Eukaryota > Metazoa > Cnidaria > Anthozoa > Scleractinia > Plerogyridae > Blastomussa > Blastomussa wellsi. The sequence continues at coordinate 842,824 of OX393573.1, read as the reverse complement.
CCTTCATATAATGCAAACAGAGAAACTGATTTGACAGCTATGGAAGTTGCTGATGATTCAACAGTAGCATGTACAGAAGACGAATCGAATGAAGCCCAGCCTTCGTATAATGCGAACAGAGAAACTGATTTGACAGCTATGGAAGTTGCTGATGATTCAACAGTAGCATGTACAGAAGATGAATCGAATGAAGCCCAGCCTTCGTATAATGCAAACAGAGAAACTGATTTGACAGCTATGAAAGTCGCTGATGATTTAACAGTACCATCTACAAAAGATGAGTCGAATGAAGCACAGCTTTCATATAATGCAAACAGAGAAACTGATTTGACACTCATGAAAGTTGCTGATGATTTAACAGTACCATGTACAGAAGATGAATTGAATGAAGCACAGCCTTCGTATAATGCAAACAGAGAAACTGATTTGTCACTTGTGAAAGTCACTGACAATTTAACTGTAGCATCACCAGAAGACGAATCGGATGAAGCGCAGCCTTTCTATAATGCAAACAGAGAAACTGATTTGTCACTTGTGAAAGTTGCTGATGATTTAGCAGTACCATCTACAGAAGACGAATCAAATGAAGCACAGCCTTCGTATAATGCCAACAGAGAAACTGATTTGACACCTATGGAAGTCGCTGATGATTTAACAGTAGCATCTACAGAAGATGAATCGAATGATGTGCAGCCTTCGCATAATGCAAATAGAGAAACTGATTTGACACCTTTGGAAGTCGCTGATGATTTAACAGTAGCATCTACAGAAGACAAATCGAATGAAGCACAGTCTTCACATAATGCGAACGGGGAAAGTGATCTTACGCCTACATGTATGAAGATTGCTGATGACTCTACTGCTGTTTGCTCTGACAATAAACAAGTGTCTGCTTTGGAAGGCCAGGCTTCAGGTGAAGCGTGCTCAGATTCTGTTATGAACATTGAGACTGAGGTTACACCTAACAAAGATTTTATTGTCTTAACATTGTCATTTGAATCCACGTCAAAACCTTTGCCCGCAGTGGGTAATCCATTAACCGTTTGTGCAGAAACTGCGGTTACACCTGTTAATGGTCTTGACAATGTAGCTTTGTCATCTGAAGCAGTAATGCCAGACCCAGTGTCTGCCGAAGACATGTCCAGTTCAAAAGAAGGAAAGTCTTCTTCTAGTTTTACAGTCGTAATTAAACCCACAGGAGAGTTAGACAATTCAGAGTCATCTGCAGATAGACCAATTTCTAAGACAGAAGGTCTATCTAGTGTGAACAGAGAAACCACAACTATGCTGGGTGAACAAATGCCTACAGTGGAAGAAGCATGGAGATCAAACCAAACACGGTCTTTTAGTGTAAACCAGGCAACGGACAATGCTGGAACACTTGATAAACAAGAACAAGCAGAAGATGGTCAGGTTACTTGTCCAGTTGTATTTAAACCAAGTGGCACTCCATCTGCAGCAGAGTTTCAATGTCTGATGTCTGTAGGAGCAGAAAATGACCCCATTAACCTTGAAGAGTCACATTTCCTAGCAGAGGAATACACGGATATATCTTCTACTGATGATAACAAGAAAACAATGGAGGAATCTGTTGAAGAAAGAAAGAAGAAAACATTGTCTTCAAGAGATTTCAAACAACCACCATCAAAAAAGATTAAACTTGACACAAATTTAAGAATACCAGTCAACGATATCCTTAGCGGAGTTCACGCTAACTTCTGCAGAGATGATTGCACTCTGCATCATAATCCTCTCTTCCTGGCCGTTAGTGCATCAGATGATTTGAAGCTAAAAACATCCCTGGAAAATCATTTAAAACTATCCATAAACAGAGGCTGGGAATCTACAAGAGGTATCAACCATATATGCCACCCTCTCATTCGCATGGTTATGTTGTTTGGCAAATGCAACACGCTGGAGTTTTTGCTCAAGACATGTCTTGGTCACACAGAGCTGTATACAGAATCAGGTCACACATGTCCACCACTTCACACAGTCTTTAAGCAAATACAGCATTACATGCCATCTTCAACCTTTGACGAGAAAGCTATTGCATTTCAGTGTATGTTGCAAATACTTGTACAGTACAAGCACAGTGTTCTTTTCTTAATAGACGAGACTAATGGAGACTCGATTCTCCACACATGTGCTGCGAAGATCAGGGAGCTAAGCAAACAGATAAAGATTGGAGAATCTCTTGAAGAATCCCTTACAAAACTTCACAAGTTGCGTGAACAGAGGAAAATATTGGAATATTTTTTCAGTGAAATGGTACAAATATTTCAGGAACTTAGTGGCAAGGGAAATTTGTTTCAAGAGCAGGTCATAAAATTGTTTGATTGCAGGAATAAAGCTGGGGAGACAGTCTCAGAGATTCTTGAAGAAGACGAATCAGTAAGGAAGAGCTGTGATGAAGTTGCAAATAGTCAGACCTCATTGATTGCCCCACCAAAAGAACAAAGTATGTGTATTGAATGTGTAAAGCAACCAGTCAGATTTGATGATGAGCATTGTGTAGAAAAAATGACTGCCTTATCAGAGAAGTGTCTGTCTGTCCAAGTCCCTGATGGGTGTCTAAATCAATCTGTTTCTTCAGTATGTGTCTCTCGCCAAACTGTACAGTCATGTGTAGCAGCCTTGGCATGTTCAGCTAAACTGCCCAGTCAAGCAGTAGATTCTTCTGGAACTGTGACCTTGTCAGGTAACTGTCTGTCTGCCCAATCACCCATTGAGTGTCCACCGCAACCTCTGTCCAACACTCCATCCTCAGTGGGTTCCACTCAAACTAAACCAACCAGTGGAGAGGTAGATCCTTTCAGAGCCATGACCCTGCATGGTGACTGTCTGTCTGCCCAATCACCCGTTGAGTGTCCACCGCAACCTCTGTCCAACACTCCATCCTCAGTGGGCTCCACTCAAACTAAACCAACCAGTGGAGAGGTAGATCCTTTCAGAGCCATGACCCTGCATGGTGACTGTCTGTCTGTCCAATCACCCGTTGAGTGTCCACCGCAACCTCTGTCCAACACTCCATCCTCAGTGGGTTCCACTCAAACTAAACCGTCCAGTGGAGAGGAAGCTATGACCGTATCTCATGTGACTGTCCACTTACCCAAAGGATGTTCCAGTAAAAGAACTTCGACGTCTGCATCAACTCAAACTAAACTGTCCAGTCAAGAGGTCCATGACGCTGGAGCCGTGGCCATGTCAAGCGACTCTCCATCTGTCCAATCACCAAGTATTTCAAGGGAAAGTCACAGCAATTTGCCGCCTACAAATGTGAAGACAGTTAAAACAGTAATGATGAAACGTAAGTTACTACTGTCTTATCTCGAAACGTGTTTTGAGGGGAAACAAGACGCGTCTCGTTTGTCTCGAGACATGTCGTGTTTTTCTCGAAGCACGTATTGATTTGCTCTTTTCTCTCGCGTTGCGTCGCATTTCTCTCGAGAAACGAGACGAGATACGATCTACTTTTCCCAGAGACGCTTCTCGAGAAACGTGTCTCGTTTCTGCGCTCTAGGGTGAGAGCCTCGGCCTCCCGGGTGTCATTAAATATTTCAAGTTAAAGGTTTTAATCATGCAAAGAAATATACTGGAAATGAAAAAAATAATCTCTATGAAAGTTCTGGTATCAACTTAATTCTCTTCCTAATATGTTTTTCAAGTAACCAAACAAATTTTGTAACTTTGAAAACAACCAAAAGCTGCATTTTCAGGTTATCAAAACATTAAACAGCTTCTTTAATCCAATAGCCTCCCTCCCAGACGCTCTTTGGGGTTGTCAGGCGTTCCTCCCCCTCGTGGTAGAGGGAAGATTGCGTGACGAGCCCAAAAGACGTCTGGGTACGAGGCTATTCATCCATCGATCACGTGAAAAAAATAATCAAAGTACTTACTTCTGTCGAAGTTTGGAATTCTGGAAGTTGCGGCTTTCTTTGTCACAGTACCCTGCAGAATAGGCACCTCGTGTAGTAGTCCTTTGTAACACATGATCTTTCGTTTTAAGGAACGCATACATTTCTTTGTGGTCCTTACTGTCGTGTAAAACACCATGGACTGGTCCAGCTTCTCTGCGCTACCCCGGATCACCACAGCGCCGATACACTGGCAAGGCAGAATGAATCCTGCGCAGAATTCAGAAGCTTCCTGAAAGTAACTTCTTGGCCTATCAACACTGTTGTACCAGACCCCATGCCAAGCCTGTGTTACCCTATCGTTCACTTAGCCTGCCTCCTAGGAAAGTACAAGGCCTTGGAAGTGCTATCCGAATTTGGCTTCCTTCCGCTTGTCCAAGCCCCCGTTACGGACGAAACTCCCCTGCACATGGCAGTGAGGCTGTTGCGCTATGAGTGGTCCGGTAGCAGCTTTTTGTGTGGTGTAGCAGTGAGCATTGTAAAGACTCTAAGTCGACGCATTCACGGCGCGTTGTTGTTGTCAGCCAAAGACTACAAAGGCAACACGGTCCTGCATTCAATGGCGCAAATAATCGGGTCACCAAGTATCCCAGTGCCTGTAGCAGTCGTTTTTGTCTACTTGTTTCGAGTGTGCATCCATTTGCTTCTGCTGCAGAGACAAGGTGCATCCGTGGAGAACTGGTCGCTGGCAGACGCCCTGATGGATTGCAACAAGGCTGGGCAAAATGTTGAGTTCCTTCTCAAGAGAAACGGTTTCGGTAAAAAGCTTTTGGAATACCTTAAAAATGTCAGCTGTGTAGTGACGGAGAGCACTATAGAGGATTTGTGCGACTATACAGCAGACTTTGTGGAGGCTTCTACAAGTGGTAAGTTAAAACCATTCATTAAAGACCTTTAGATTCCACGATGAGGACGACTACGAGTACGAGATTTGACTTGATTTTTTTCGCGCGTACTATCAAAATAGCCTCACCAGAAAACTTCATTTTCCTTTTTATCAGCAGCAAAGCTAGCACGGTTATTTTTGAAGGCACTTAGGCCTCTCCTAATTGAAAAATGATAAAACTACAAGTCAAGTCTCGTTCTCGTAGTCTTGCTCTTATTAACCAAGCAGAGAGAAACTTGACCTTTGTCGCGAGTACATGCCGAACAGGACCGAGTACAGACCGAACACGGCCGAGTACAGACCGAACGCCGTGAGGTCTGTACTCGCTTCCCCCATATACACATACTAAGCGGACAAGAAAACTCAATTCAATAGACCAATTTCGATATTCTAATTTTCAGCCTAAAACAATAGACATCACTACGAGGCTCCGGGAAATCAATCCAACAAACTCTATAATTTATACCCCGGAGCCTCGTGCTGAGGTCTATTGTTTTAGGCTGAATATTAAAATATCGAAATTGGTCTATTAAGGTAGCTGATTCTACTGGCGCCAGGCGGACATTTTGCTTGCGAACGGCGATACGCTAAACTTAAATTTGCTAAATTTTGCTTGTTCTCTTTACCCTGTCGTCTCTTCAAGCTTTTTGGATCTTTCATTGAGTGTTTTTAGTACAAAACAAGTCAATGTTTTATAACTTTCTCACCACAACATGCACCGATCTAGCAATCCTTAGCGCTGACTCACTCATTATTATTTATCTCCAGTAGAGGAATCATCAAGACACAAAGGAATGCAAGTGAGGTTTACATCAAGTACTCAGCAAAGTTCATCTGTAGCAGAGGAGGGAAACTGTACGGAAACTCAAAACCAAGAACGCAATGCGCCACTGGCAGAAGAAGATGAACATCTCTCCAGTGAACCTGAACGAGGAAGCCTTGTGGATTTTGTTCTGTCTACCGAGTGTGGAATCAATGACCTGGCCAAAAAACAAATTTCCATGTTATACCTTTCAGAATATGAAGCAAGACTAAAATTCCTCAAAGCTAAGGTGGCGCCACTGAAAAAGAAACTAACTTGTCAGCTGAGCATTGAGTTAGTTGAACATCAGAAGTTGATACAAACGTTGGAAAACGAATTTGATCTGATTCAATCGTCGATTTCACTGAAAACTAAAAAAATGCGGGAAGTGATAGACAAGAAGAGTGGGATACGCCGGCAACGCGAGCTTTTAGAACAGAAGATCAAGAAAATAGACCAGCTATCAAAAGCTCTTCAGAACATGCAGTAGATCACATGACGTCACGGCGGCCATGTTGGTGTAATAGAACAATAACGATGTTTCTCGTGACGTCACCCATTGTTATTAATATGCAAACCAGAACCTGATTGGCTGTTGAAGCAATAACTTCTTTTGTTCCGTTGTTGGCAAATTTGAATATCAAAATGAATGTGACGTCAATGTTTGTAAACAAGAAATATCGCTTTTGGCATTCTCTCTTTTGGGAACTAAATTCTATTTTTATGCAAATTTTGCACAACAATTTTGTAGTGTTTTGTACACCAATATGGCCACCTTAACGCGTGAGTGAAACCTCCCAGAAACTGCCATGAGAGTGAAAGATGAAAGAGTAGAACTGGAACATCCATCGAATGGCCCTCTGGCTCGGAATGCACTGGGAACGAGTTTGGTTAGGTAAATTAGACTACAAAATCACCCTGGTTAGCCCATTATAACACTGCGGTTAGCCTACAAAGCAATCCAGTTAGGCTACTGAGCACTGCGGTTAGCCTATTCAGCAATCCGGGTAACCTACTGAGCACTGCGGTTAGCCTATTAAGCAATCCGGTTAGCCTACTAAGCACTGCGGTTAGCCTACTGAGCACTGCGGTTAGCCTACTGAGCACTGCGGTTAGCCTACAAAGCAATCCAGTTAGGCTACTGAGCACTGCGGTTAGCCTATTCAGCAATCCGGGTAACCTACTGAGCACTGCGGTTAGCCTATTCAGCAATCCGGGTAACCTACTGAGCACTGCGGTTAGCCTATTAAGCAATCCGGTTAGCCTACTAAGCACTGCGGTTAGCCTACTGAGCACTGCGGTTAGCCTACTGAGCACTGCGGTTAGCCTATTAAGCAATCCGGTTAGCCTACTAAGCACTGCGGTTAGCCTACTGAGCACTGCGGTTAGCCTATTAAGCAATCCGGTTAGCCTACTAAGCACTGCGGTTAGCCTACTGAGCACTGCGGTTAGCCTACTGAGCACTGCGGTTAGCCTACTGAGCACTGCGGTTAGCCTACTGAGCACTGCGGTTAGCCTACTGAGCACTGCGGTTAGCCTACTAAGCACTGCGGTTAGCCTACTGAGCACTGCGGTTATCCTACTAAGCAATCAAGTTCGCCTACTAAGCACTGCGGTTATCCTACTAAGCACTGCGGTTATACGGTTAGCTCTCAAGAATAAGGTAAGGGTAACACGATAAATTCTTAAAATTTTCGGTGTTCGGCAGCCGGGTCTCGGACGTGTAGTGGTTAGTAGGAATAGCTCGTGATCTGAGTGTCCCGGGATGTTTTTTCTCTTTATTAGACAAAAAAATCAATGTCTAAAAAAATCTAAGTTTTGGGGGCCATTCAAGAGATGTTATCGAGTGCCGACCAATTAGTTAACCTTGTACCCAGTTGTTATCCTCTCGCTCATTCGGTTTGGCGGAAAATTTTATGACGTCACCGCATTATTGTTAGCGGTAATAATAATAATAACATTTATATCGCGCAAATTTCATGTGAATATTATCATATACGATTTTATGTAAACCAGCTTTTAGCGAACATGTAGCCAAAATGGAAATAAATGTTCAGAAAAAACAGGCGGCCCATACGTTGTATGTGAATGTAAGAGAATGTACGAGAAAAGTTCGAAAATTGCGCTAAATTCTACGTGTGGAAAAGAATGCAAATAAATATGACTTAACTTGTGTTTTTCATGCGTTATGTTGATGTTTCTTTTGGACCTGGAGTCCATACGAGTTTACTTTCTCAGGTTTTCGTTCGAGTAAATTGGCTCATTATTAGAAAATTAGTTCTTATCCAAATTTCAGCCTCGGGTACGCAAACGTTCTTTATAGAATAGAACATTCTCAAATTTTGGCTTTTTAGCGTCGACCTCATTAGCTTTTAACACGAACAGCTTCTGAGAACTATTGATATCCTGGAGCACTAATTTTCAATAATTTCCTTCGTTTTGAAATTTTAGTGCCTCTTTCACGTTGAAAAGTGATTTTTCCTTCACTTCGCGTTAATTTCCAATACCTTAATTAATACGAGTGTTAATTTCCTAAAAATTTTAAATATTCGTCATTTCTACAAGTGTTTCAATCCTTTGAGAAAAACTATTCTTCCAGCCAAACATATCCAAAAATCAGCCATAAATTTAGTAAACACGTGTTTCCTAAACATAGATTTCAGGCAATAATCACTAACTCAGCTTGGATTGCTTGAAACGCGGAAGAGATATTTGCATCAAATTCGTAATGAGCGGCGGAGAAACGCCCCTCAGTTGTATCCCATGCTAAAATAGTCAGGTAAGCCAGGCTTGGTGAAGGCAATACGGCAATCAGAAGCGAGGACCTTGGCGCGAGGCCGCGGTAGCCTGCGTGCAACCGTTTCCTGTTTCCTAAAGCGGAAAAGTCACAACCTTGAAGGCCACAGAGTCATTCAAAGCGAAACAAGAATTTTAGCGGACGATAGAAACGGGCGATAGAAACAAGTACATCATTCTATAAGATAACGGGAAGTAATTCTTTTTGACAATGGAAAGCTGTAATCAAAAGTCAATGTTTTATTGTGTTTGAGTTGTTGCTGTGGTGTTGTTTACTTCCCTACGCAGGATTTCACTTACTGACCCGTGGAATGACGTCAGAGCACAGGGCCCGCGCGACAGAAAGTCATATTTCTTTGTGTTAATTCTTGCGACTTGTGTTGGATTTAAACTTATTTCATCAGTGAATTCTGTAGTAACAGAGCCGATGTTTGAAGCTTCCTGACAAGAATCATTTCTGGTTGCATAGAACTGACCAAGATTTAACCCTTTCTGGTGGGAATTTGAACTTGTTTTGTATATTACTCCAATCACATCATGGGAGATCGGACTCGAAGTTGTGTGGTTTGATCGCGGCTGGATGTTTTGGAGCTTGCAACTTTGAGGTTTGACTTGGTAGTGACTTTCTATCAAAATGAGCGACACACCATCTACTGCAAAACTCAAAGAGGAAGAACCGAGCCCGGCCGGCTCCATTGCAGAAGATGGATCGGCCGAGCAGGTTCGAGTCCCGAAGAAAGCGAAGGGAAAGAAGAAGGGAAAAGGGAAAAAACGTCGAGAATCTGTGGAGTCTAAAGACGAAGAACGCGATGACGAAGAAGAGAATACTTCTGGTCAGAAGAAAGGAAAGAAAAAGGCAGCTTCTAAAGCGAGTGTTTCATCGGATGTTCCGCCAGACATCGAAGCTACAAGCGATAGTAAACGGTTGGAATCCGATGTTCAGGCTTCGGTTATTGTGGACGAAGCACCCAAAGAGACCGTCGTAGAAATACAGGGAGACGAGAAACAGCCTGACGAACTCGAGGAAATTGTGATAAAGAAGGAATCTACTTTGAACGAAGAAGACAACGTAGTTAAAGAAGGCGGAGAAGACAAGACAGACGAGAAGAAAGAGAATGATGTAGAATCGAAGGATGCGCCGTCAGAAGTGGAGAGAGCTACCGTGCGTAGAAGAGCAACTCTGACTGATTTACGAAGTGAAAGTGTCGACAAAGGGGACGAAGAACACGCTCCGGCCACAACTGCTGGATCAGAGGTTTGAAATTACTCTTTATCTTGCTGTATAAACTGAGTTATAATTTAATTCAAAGGTAAGCAAAACCATACTTTACTCAGTCCGGTCCTAGGAATGTGTGGTTTTCAATCCCAAAATCAATTACAGACCTAACTAACCGCTCTGAGTCCAGTTTGGAATTAGACCAGTTAGTTAGGGGGTGTTTACATGATACCGCGGCAACTTTTGTACCAGCGTGAGTTCACCCTGGTTCTTTCTCATGACTCTGTAATGGCTTACAACAGTTATCTTGGTTGGTCTGACTGGTAGGACTGAGACAGTGGAAAGCATCCGTGGTGTGGCTGTTCATTTCATGCTGGTATCACGTAAACACCCCCTGCGGGGGAAGTATGGTTGCAAAGCTGAAACTTAAAGGAATTGACGGAAGGGCACCACCAGGAGTGGAAGACCCCAGGTTCCATCCTTGACGAGGGTTGTTACATTGCGTTCTTGGGCTCAAATGTAAAGTAAAGTAGGAAAAGGCTGTGACATGCCAGACAGCCCATGTGACGGGGCCTTATCCCAGTTTCAAGTATGGGACAGGGATGCTAGTCCATTGCAGGTTCCCCCCCCCCCCTCCTGCATTAAATTCACGAGTACTGATTTTCACACCAGGATAGAGGCAGTATGAGAATAGTGTCTTGCCCAAGGACACAAGGGAGTGACCCCAGCCACGGGTCGAGCCTGGATCTTTCAATCTGGAGCCCAGCACATACACCATTAGGCTGCTATTACTCTCAAATATAGTCTGAGTAGTACCTGGGATATAATCTTACTAGCAGTGGAACAAACTTTTTACTCACTCCAGGAGCTAGAGGCCTTGAAAGAAGAAGGAAGCACAGATCATAAGATTGACATTGCATCAGAGGATAAGCAGAACAATTCAGAAGAAAAAGACAAAGGTATGAAGGAGGATACAAACCCTGCTGATAACGATGGAGCAGATTCGAAGCAAAACCAAGACGAAGAGAAGCCTGAAAAAACAGACACCAAGGAAGTAGAGGAGAAACCAGAAGAAGTTGCTATAGAGGTGGCTGAAAGTGCAGCTGTTCCGCTGGAGGGAGGGACCAAAGCTGAAAGTACACATAGCGGGGAGGGAGAGATCAAATCTGAAAGTACTGAGGGAGGAGAGGGAGAGGAAGAAGCATTGCCAGTGACTGGTGAAACTGTAGTAACCAATGAATCAGAGACTGGCGTGAATTACTCCAAGTATGAGCTTGACGATGAGCTCCCATGGGCAATGTATCGCTCAATGGATGTTCCTCCCCAGAGGACACCTGTGGAGGAAGATGATGATTGGCCAGCATCAGATGAAGATGAAGATTATTGTAAGTTGCTGAAAGTCACTCATTTTCATTTGACCATATTTTTTGTAGCATTTACAGTCTTGAATTTTTGGGTTTACTGCAGTAGGAATGATTCTAAAACTGGGACCAAGAACGCTTGGTGCCAATTTGATTGTGTGCATGCTCTATAGAAAGTAGATGTAATGAACAATTTTTCAACAGCGAATCAGATTTAGCAATCTTTTTGATTCTTGGTGCACTTGGTGCACTTCACTAACTCTGGGGAATAGATTGGTGTTACATGAAAACTTTATCCTAGTTGAGAAATCATAATTTTTTCAAATTTTGAAATCATTTGAGTGGAAAAATTTAATATCAAGTAGCTATGATTCAGAAGTAGTTCTAGACAATAGTAATAGCAATCATAAAAGTAAACTGGCTAATTTATTCATTCCTGGTTTTCATAATTTACCGCCGCCTGGTTAGCTCAGTTGGTAGAGCGCCGGACTGTTGTGCGGAAGGTCTCGGGTTCGATCCCCAGACCGGACCAACACTCAGGGTCTTAAAATAACTGAGGAGAAGGTGCTGCCTTTGTTATGACATCTGCAAATGGTTAGACCTTCTAGTCTTCTCGGATAAGGACGAAAAACCGTAGGTCCCGTCTCTTGCATCTTCAGTGTTACGGTAAGCAGGGGACGTTAAAGAACCCACGCACTTCTCGCAAAGAGTAGGGAACGAGGTTCCCGGTGTTGTGGTCTGGCCTTGTCATGGGTTGGTGCTTAACATAGGGATAACCTCACTGCACCTTTCCCCCTTGGACGGACTTGTCCAAGAAAAATTGAGTATGAGTATGAGTATGAGTATAATTTGTCTTTTCCTCCATAGCACCTCCAAAGAATGACGACCTCCCAGATCTCGATGTGCTGATGGGAACTTTGGATGGGGGAGAATCTGAACTGGAGACAACAGCTTCACCCCCTCCTCTTGTACTCCCTGAGGAAAAGCATGCCAAGCAGAGACGTGTCGACGAACTAAAGCAAGGCCTTGCTAACGAGCCAATTGACCTTTATGATGAAGAGTTTGAGAAACGGATGGAGGAGGAAATTCTTATGATTGGAAATATTTCATTGGAGATGGTTCAGGTACAACTTAAAATATTAATAACAGCTTTAATCATAACTATAACAAAATTCTCGAATCTGTTTGGTTCTTAGCATGCTCTATTTTGGAACATGTGCAGCTTAAGTGTCCAATAACAAGGTTTGCGTGCTGTGCATGCACACACTCTTTCTTTGGTTCCTTGATACGACTGAAACTCCCTGATATTCCTTGAACTTTCATTTTCAAACATCATTTTTTTATCACAGTTTTGATAAATGGTCAACAAGAGTTGCTTTCCGGACATTTTCTCGAATTTTGTTATAGTTATGATTAATTGGTAACACAACTTCGTGTTGTCCAATTTTGTCATAATCATACTCGTGATTAATCTGACTCCCGCTCGCGGTCATCCAATTTTGTTAATTTTGTTAATTTTGTATGATTACAGACCGAATTGGACTCCATTCAGTCCTATAATTAGTTATTGCATGACTGAGAGGGTGAAAGCTTAAGTCATCCAATCAGAGAGCTTTATTTTCTACTTAATAGATCTGGTTAAGTTTAGATCTACAGTGTATATCAGCCCTCATTTTTTTCTCTTTTGTAGGAAGAGGAACGGCGTCTGCGAGATGAGCACATCGCTTACCAACAACAGCAGGCGAAGGTACAACGAGAAAGACAAGAAGACGTATTGATGAGAGAGGCAAAAGCTCGGAAAGAAGTCATGAGAGTTATGAGAGAGAAGCGCAAGCGTCTGCAGCAAAGAGAGGTGAGCTTGATGTAGAGAACATGAAATAATTCATATTTGAACTGTGGATGTAGATGAAATTGAGAAACGATCAATGCAGTTAATTTCCAATTTAAGCAATTGGAATAAAGAAGCCTGAAAAAAATCCTGGGCTTCAACGGGTTTCGAAACCGTGACCGGTGTTCTACCAACTCAGTTCTACCAACTGAGCTATGAAGCCACACATTGGGAGTGAGGTCAATTTATTGAATTGAGTTCATATTTTCCTGTGAGGAGTGAAATGATGTAGAGAATATGAAATAATTGTCATTTCCAACTGTAAAATTTTATTGCTATGTTTTTAGGATCGCAACTTTTGTGTGGTCATTTCTTTCAGAATATTGTACATGTAGTATTATGTGAATGATGTGTGATGTACAGCCGAGTAATTATATGAAGTGAAATTCCACAATCCTTGTTAGATGCTGATTGTTTATGGCATATAGATCTTCAGTTTTTGTTTGAATTTCCAGGATCTCATAATGCAGCAAGATCGACTGATACAGAACAGGATTCATCGAGCATTCCGCAGAGCAGAAGAACAACTTCTGAAGGCACTGACAGCTAGAAAGGGAGAAGTGAAGGCAAGTATTTAAGCCAGAATAAAATAAAGTAAAAGTAAATGAAGTCATGCTTTTCAACTGGTTAGCAACTGGGAAGAGTGAGGCTTCTGTGACCGTAACTGGATTTAAATTGAAAAGTCATACACGTATTCGGTCTTGTACTCGTACTCCGATCTGAAAGTCCCTATTAATTATAATACAATTGTATAACAGTTGGTTGAAGGATAGAGCTTTACTACTTTAAGAACTCAGTTTGTTTTCCGGCCTTTTGAATCCCAAATTGAGTGGTGATTGAATTTTTTTATAGAGCATAGACATGCACAAATGAATGCATAAATTTCAGGGATCATGTGGTTAAGTAGGATAGCCAATAGGAAACCAGTTAGCATTGCAGGTAAACTAAGTAATAGAATTAATTATCCTTCAGGCGATTTATGGAGATCTGATGCTGGCTGATGGGCAGTATGGTGGAAGCAAAGGACGTCGCTGGAAAGTGGACTGGAACAGAACACCGCAGCCTATCCAAATCAAACTGAAATGTCTAAGAGGCGTTAAAGACAAGTTACCAGGTTGAAACAATTTTCTGCTTCAAATATTATTCCTAAACAGGGGCGGATCCAGGATTTTTCTTAGGAAGGGGTGTACCACAGAGGAATAACGTAACTGACGTGTGACATAAGCAGAACACCAGTTATATTAGAAAGCCACAGGTTACCCCAGAGAGGGGTACGCACCCCCTGCACCCTCCCCCTAGATCTGCTCCTGCTAAACCCCGACTAATACCTAAGAGACTGTCTCTCTCACACGTGCTCCAGGGAACAAAAAGGAGAGGACCCTGGGAATGCGATTGTGCTGATATTTGAACTAAATTCTTCCAACTACTGGTAGTCTATAATTATTATGAAATGTATAAAGTTAAGGTTAGTGAGATGAAGTTTTTTTTGCCAGAAGGATATTTTAGAAAAAGAAAGCTTATGTTTTGGAGAACACCCTTCATCTTATGACTGCATGGTGTGTTTTTCAAAAAAATCCAATACATGCCTTGTTATAGTTTTCATGCACTTAAACAGAAACACAAATAATTCAAACCAGTGTGGTTAAAAATCCTCACTGGCCAGCAGGAGGCAGAACAGATGGCTATTTGCAAAACACGCATAGTCCACTTCTGACAACAAGTCCAGCTAGTAGCAGAGTGGAAGGTTTGAACCAGGAGACCAGCACCTGAACCTCTCAGCCACGCTGCTCCTGTTATACCGGTATTAATGATACTTCTTTCTCTGTCTTGTCAGGTGGCCGCTATGTCCTCATGGTGTCTCTGTATGATCGTTTGGGTGGCCATGTTCTCAAGTGGTCCAATCTCAAGGGCCAGCAGTGGGGTGGGGCAACATTGCCACTTCAACATGATGGAGAGTTCTTTAATATAGAAATCAAGGTGGGTACATTAAATTTTTGCAACACTTTAGTTTCGTGATTTTTGCAAAAAAAGTGTCTCGAACATAAGGTGACGCACAAAGTAACTGTCACTTCGAACTGAAAAATGCTACAATCCAAGAGAATATAATTAGTTCCAAGGCTGATTTAGATTAAGTTGTATTGGTAAGTTGTTTGAACATAATTATTTTGACTCCTTGAACAATTCATTCTGATGATTCTTTGATAAAGTGCCATATCCTTCTGCATGGTGTAGCGTTTATTCAAGGGAGGCACCCTTTAATATTTTTATCTCATATGGGGCAAATATTCTAGGGTGGCGCTTAATTGAGTCAACACAGAAAGCAATCAGATTGAATTAAAGATAGTAAATGAGCTGAATCTCTGCATGCAAAGTAATATTGATTGTGATAGCATCTGTTGTTGTACTTTATTTCCAGATTGATCAGAGTGTGTTTACAGTGTGTCCATCCAGACCCGATATCCGTCCTGGCATGATCTTGGTGTTTGAGCTGTTTATTCTCAGGGGGAGTGTTACAGCAACAGACAGGGTGGTAGGGTGGGGATGTTTTCCCATTTGCGATGGGGAGTTCAACATTGTTGATGGAAAGTAAGTACCGGTATAAGGATGATCAACTGCAGTGCTATTTTGAACTTTCCAACTTGTTTCCAAAATAATGTAGTTGGTTTTTCACTGCTAAACTGTTTCTTCTGTGGGCTAGCATAAGCAAACATGAAAGTACTTATTAGTGCAAACACAAGATGCCCAGTGAATAAACAGGTTGAACAGGTTGCAAACAGGAAAACTAGTTTAATAGTTGTATATTTAGTAAATTGATATGTGCTGAAAGTCATGGCAGGAGATTTGTTTCTTTCATTATAGACACAGGACACATCTATTAAAGTTCATGCTCCCGTAGTACATTCAAGCCAGGTTTTAAGTTTACATTCACTTTAATTGATTTTAGGTACAAAGCTCCTTTTCTTCGAGGTGACATGGATCCCACCATTGACAAACATGAGAAAATTGAAGAACTCATGGCTGATGATCTCGAAAACTGGTTGTGCAACCTGTATTTTGAGATTGTCAAACTCCCCCGGTAAGACTACATCAAAATTGTTACAAAGAGTTCCAGTTGATTTTTCTGTATCGTGTTATGAGATGAGATGCAAGTCCATGGGTGGAGAGGGTGGGTCCATGGGTGGAGAGGGTGGGTCCATGGGTCATGGGTGGAGAGGGTGGGTCCATTTGTCCATGGGTGGAGAGAGTCACTATGAGAGTAAAGTGTCTTGTCTGTTAACGCTACACAATCAACCCGTACAGGGCAACAACCTGGAACATTCGATCCAGATTCCAGCGTGCCACAGGAATTTATTTTTAGAGTACAAAATTTAAAAATTTGGAATTATGTAAGAAACTTGTTGTTGGGTATAAGAGTACTTTTAATTACCCTCAAAGTGTATAAAATGTGTATTGGTGAATATTAAAATCCCACTGTCAGAAATCTGGAAGGTTATTCTCGTGATCAACTACATTTAGCTTCTCGTCCCCTCGCGC
Source organism: Blastomussa wellsi (assembly GCA_947652115.1). Lineage (NCBI taxonomy): Eukaryota > Metazoa > Cnidaria > Anthozoa > Scleractinia > Plerogyridae > Blastomussa > Blastomussa wellsi. The sequence goes on along the minus strand of OX393573.1, from coordinate 826,424 downwards.
TAATGAGAGGAAAAATGATTATCTTTGAAACATTCCTTCATTTACAATATCAACGGTGTTGGTTTCTCTGTGTAGGTATATGGCTGGACAGAAAGAGTATGAGGTTGAACTGCAGTTTACCTCTGGAATTCTAAGCTACCCATCACGTACAAATATTGATGAAGAGAACATTGACGGAGAGGAACCTATCTTTGGTTCGCGAATGGACCTCAAGTCGCAATCTGCTTCCAGCAGCCGACGGGGCAGTAGATTCAGTATAATGGGGTGAGTACTGTGAATATTCTAGCAAGCGTTCCCGTAGAGTGTGCACGATCTGCTTGCGAATGACGAAGGGCTAACGCTCGAAACGTCAGCTCTTGAATCTCTTTACGGTGGCCAATTGACATTATCGACCCAGTTGATAAAACCAAATTATATTGCTATACTTCCCACCGACGCAGCACCACAGTTTCTTTAGAAACTTACCCCCTCTATTCATCTGAGAATAGAAAAGATTGAAACGGATTGGAAATGACAATTTTGAGCTCCTTTAATCGTGTAACAATAAAAACGTATAGTTAGTTCCCCAAACAAACAGTTGCCCCAGTCGATGACTTTCTTTATTCTTGTCATCTGGTTGAAAGAAAACTTGAATTATTTCCAGGTCTAGCTTCTTTGGCAGCACTGCCGCTATTGATACGGCCGCTGAGGAGAAGGAGGGCATGGGTTCTAATCACAATCTGCAGGTGGAAGTCCCGGATGTTAGACGAACAGTGAGTTTCAAGTCAGCTTCATTGATTGTTTTACATATAAGCCCACTATTTTTCGCGTTAATACTCCAAAGTTCTTCTCGCTGTCTCACTTTGCTTGCTGACTCGTTCTCTGTGTGGCGTAAGTGAGGTTTCTTTGAATGTTTCGTGTGTTGATCTGTTTACTGAAGTTTTTTTTTATCTGATAAGCTTCTTTATTCTATCAAGCTTCTACAGAAGTCAAATACTAATCGTTTCTGCTTTCTTTTATATTTTAGTCTCTTACCGTCCCTGATCCAAACTTAAGACAGCGCCGTACCTCAAATGTTGACCTGCGCCGCGGGTCAGCCGTGTCCCAGAGACGTGCATCCCGTCCCGTAACTGTGCACATGTCCCGCAAAGCAGTTGAGATAGACGCGTCAAGTGAGGGGAGTGGAACAGACTATTCTGATGATGAAGTTCTTATGTTGAAAAAAGATGACGGGTTCAGGCCAGTCAAAGGCCAACCAGGCATGTATTACAAGGTAAGCGACAAGATGGTTTTATTCCTTCTTTCTGTTAAATATTCCAAGACTTACTAAACAGTTTAAGACTTACTAAAACTGAGCCTGTGGTTCTTGATAGAGTTGCCTAGCAACAACACGTCACTCTGACGAAACAACTTTGGGAATACTTGTTTAACTTAACTTTTATCCGCTCTTCTTGACTGGAGAATGAGTTTTGGAAACTGGTTAATTTCCGGTCAACAGAGATTTTGTAATAGCAAGTCCGGCCTTATTTGATAGTCAACGTACTTGCAACAGTACATAAAGTACAGGGCACTTCCAAAACGTATATTTGTATAGAAATATTTTATCTGTGACTGACGTGTACCAACAGAAAGACGACTGAATTTTTTAAGGAATAGAAAAACAGCAAACTTCAATGAGTGTGAATTTCACTGCATGAAACTGTCTTACATTCCAGAAACATTTAAACAATCCAGTGGATGTTCACGCCAAGAAAATGTTCACCATGCTGCCAAAGACTCCTCTAATGACACAAAAGAAGAAGAGAAAGAAGTTGACGCACTTAGAAGAACTTGAAGAGCACACATTTACTGTACAGTAAGTATCGAGCGCTTGCCGCACAAATGGCTGAGACTCTTTTTTTTTCGATGGGTGTGCAGCCGCCAAAAAATGGCGGGAAATGGTTTTCCTCCAAAGTGAGGAAGCGAGACTAATTTTTAACCAATCAGCGACCTGGAGTGGGAAACTGACTGTTCGCCTTGTTAGTGGTGATGGTAAAACTAAAAGGCTGCAAGTTTTTCGGTGTTTTTCTTTTCATCAAGAATTACGACTATTTTCGAGTCAACGGGTAAAAAGTATAGTACTTTTGTGGCAACAATGTGAGCACAAATGATTTTGCTCATTTGAATTCGGCTTGATATTTTTTCCATTTTTCACCCCCACACACAGGCCTCCTTGGTCCAATAAGGGGCACATCCCTCACTATGGCCGAGAGAAGATGCAATATGTGGGCCGTCAACTCATGGCTGAGCTGGGCCTGTCTCAGTGGCGTTCCCGTGAGTTCTGGGCCATGTTACTCCTCATCGCCTTCACCTGGTGGATTCGTCTGTACTCTCATTATGGCGGACAGTGGATTTTCCTTCAAGCTCTGTTAGTCCCCGTCAGCAGGTGAGTGTTTGATTCTACTCTACTCTAAAGCCGATTTTATGATAGAGACGTCAAAATAGTCTAGATCCATTTATAAACGTCTGGTAGAAAAACGAGACGCACAAGTAATGGCAAACAGGTAGAGAAAAAAACAATGTCGCCCAGTTCTTGTTCTAGATTGATCAGGCCTAACACCAAATTTTTGTTCTTTATCCGGAGCCAATTGTTTGCGTGACGCCTTGTGTGATGCGAGCGCTTTTCTCGTCACGCAATCCACTCTACCCGCTTTTTCCCCAAGTATCGAAATTTGCAGTTTTTCTGTGCAACGCTCAGGACAAAGTAATAATTTTGCAAGCAACGATTGACACTTAAGTAAAGTGATTTATTTTAGTTTATTTATTTGCGACTATTTTCACTTTAACTTACCAGTTCTAAAACAGTCTTTTCTTTCTGTTTTGTGAACACAAGGTATCAGTTTCTGGCCTACACAGTGAACCTGAACTATCAAAGCACGTTGCTGAACACAGTGGAGGAGATTAGCATGGTGGTGATAGGACCGTTCTTTAACATTGTCATATTTTGTCTAATGGTGATTTTCTGCTGGGCAATTCAGCGGCTCTTTGGGACTTCTCCTAACATCTTTTCGCGGTTTATCATGGCGTATGGCATTAATGTACTGCTTGATCCAGTCTGGATTCTGATCGTTGATTCTGCGCTGATGAGGTATGCTTAACAAATCGACCGATTTTTGTCATGGTCTGTTCTTTTATAGACTATGGAAATGACATCAGAAAATGTTCGAAGCCTTGCAGTGAAATCGATCTTCTGGGGCTTGTAGTTCCACTTGGGTTTTGAACATTTGATGACGCCATTTCCCATCCATTTCTATGATCTAAATGAAAAAATGTGGGTGATTTGTTTTTTACAATAACACTACAAATTTCCCATGAATTGAAAGACTACTAACTTTATTTAACTATTAAAGAACATTATTCTCGACTGGACGTACATAATGACTAAAATAGTTTACAAATAGTTTTGTGTACAACTTCTTAGTGTACGTATGCTGTCATCGACCATTGCTCGCGACCAATCAGCACGCGGGAATTGTGATTTATTGTAAAATCGTCTTGATTCACACAACCTGCCAGCTTGAGTGTATTCATATTGAAAGGGGAAACTGGAAATATATCACTCTTACGGACCTGCTTAGGCACTAAAACCATCTTGATTGATAACCATTTTCTCTACAGAATATTGCAGTAAATGTATGCAAAACACTTCGAAAAATTTGCGTGTTTTGTAGGTTTTTGAACGTGGGAGGGGATGTTCCTATAGGAGACGCCTTCAAACTCTACTGGCATTTCTTCCGATTTGACGGTAACGGCGCCGTGGGAATTGTTCTCACCATCTTTCTGTACGTGGTGACTCTCTTCACTGCCTCCTCTATACTCTACATGTACTTCCTCCGACTTCACAACAATGGCAGACTCATGGACGTCTATCACCGGCTCCACGCGCGAGAAGACGAGTTCTTTATACCATACGATCTGGAAATCTCTAATGTTGAGCTGAGCTATGTTTCCAAGAAAGCGGAGCAATGGCGAGGAGAAGAAGGCGAAAGAAGGAAAGTTGCTGTGTACGATTACATCTGGGAAGAGGAGCAGGTATGTCGACCATTAAGCGGGCGTTTTAGCCCGACAGGGGGAGGGGGTACACCTTCATATTAGCTTTACATCAATAATATAATTTGGTTTTATCAACTGGGTTGATAATGTCGTTGATATTACATCTCTTTACACCGTCATCCCAAATGACGAAGGTCTTCTAGCCCTCAAACATTTTTTTGATTTAGGCACTGTTGAGGAACCAAGCTCGGAAACACTACTCCGACGATCCAAGGAAACACGGAAAGCCGTAAAAGTCTAGAACAAAAATTTATTTTTCAAATCGGCACTCTTAATCCTCACGGTATCAACGAACGCTTTTCATTCAACTAATTTATTCCGTTGTTTTCACGTTACCAGGCACCAGCTAATAGCGAAGCTCCATCTTTCTGTATATAAAAAACACACGACCCACAATTCCTTGATTCGCTCCTACGAAGGGCTAACGCTCGAAACTTCAGCAATTGAATCTCTTTACGGTGGCCAATTGACATTATCAACCCAGTTGATAAAACCAAATTATATTGTTATACTTCCCACCGACGCAGCACCACAGTGTCTTTTGAAACTTACCCCCTCTTTACATCAATAAGTTTGTATAACCCTGCGTTCACTGGGATTTTGTGGGAGTAATTAGTGTCCAATCAGAGATATTATACGAATTTCTGCAACGGTAGGTCATCAGGCCAACTCTCGTGTATCCAGAACTTGGGAGGCTAGTTAACTTGCCATATTGCTACCACAGTTTCTATCACAATCTGACCCAGTTCCTTGCTTAATAGATTGACGAGTCAGATATGGGTGCCTCGGACCGAAAGAAGACTGGGCACCGTGAGATCACGAGTCACGTGTCTGTTCACACGATCCATTTGGATGGTTTAAGAGAATTGTACCGACACTTTCTCAGGCTGCCTGACGGCGCTATTGTGGAGGTTAGTAATGCTTGATTGCTTGCTTGCTTGTTTGTCCGATTGACTGACCCACCCACCCACTCACCAACCGAGTAATTGATTGAGCTACTTATTACTTTTATTAAGCGAGCTAGCGAAAGGTTTCTAAACTGCATTAATTGTCACTTGCTGTAAAGCGACTGAAGTCATGCAGCTTACAACGGAATGACTACAGTGATCCTGGACAAGATCATCTTACGACATGGACTCCAGTATAGAGCTAAAAATATGTAACTTACCGTTATCCTCTCCCCCTCTCCCTCAGGTATTTGGGGAAATGGGCGTTGCCGGCATGGACGAGAGCATCAAACAGGCGCTTATAAAAGGCACTACGTACCAGTCCATGGACAGTGCGAGGGGATCACGGTCCAGTTTAAGAGCGAGGTCCCGGGCCGGGTCAGCAATCAGTGAAACATCTCTTCGGAGACCTTCGGTGATGTTAGAAGTTCCCAAGGCTGCGCGGTCTCCTTCCCCAGTTTAGGACTGGGTCGGTGCGGCACGGCAAAACACCTTAGCTGATGTAAAGAAATTATTGATGACTTGTAGCTTAATTGACATCTCGGAAAAGTTTATTTTTGTATCAAGAATGAAAGAGTCAAAAGAACAGTCACAATAATCCTAAGCATGACCCGAGTCAGCCACGCCTTAGTTTTTGTTGTTCGTATTCTTCGTTGTGGTTGCGTTTTCGATAGATCAACATTTATAGATCTCTGCGGCCTTGAGAAGTCCTTGTTAGTCCAAATTGGCCAGCGCCAGTGCGTGATTGTTTCGCGAGTCTTTGGTCGATAGGAGTAACGTTCAAGTCCTAGTTGCAAGTCTTGTAACATGGAGCATCCACATTCTATGCACCATATCTATACATTTCCTTCAACGTTTCTTTCCTATGAGAACTGCTACGCTTTCCCCGTTCTCTCAAGTTAGAGTACAACTATTCCTGGGGTGTCTTTTCTTCCCGTTCTTCGTGAAGAAGGAAGACACTGGGATGAAGGTTGATAAGAGAATCCGCGATAAAGTGACTATTCTTTTGTATTCTTGAGTATAACAGTTCTCAAAACCGCCGGTTCTTCACAGACACGACGGTAGGGACTTTCAGATCATAGTACTGTCGATAATTCAATGCAGTCAAGTTCTTACAGCCCTCACTCCTCCTCCTTGCTGACCAGTTGAAAAGAAGACTAACGGTACGAGATTGGTGGAAATTTGATAATCGAAAGCTTAGAGGAGCTGCGTCACGATATTTTGAGTTATTTCTTGCGATGAACCAAATTACCCTTAAAATGTAGGAAACCTAAAACTAATGGTTTACAAAGGAAAAGAAACACCAAAGAGGTGATACTAAACCAAAAAGGAACAAGGATGGCTAAGCATGGAGAAGAATGAGACGGATTACAAATGACGAAAAATTTAGGCTAAATGTTTCAAAATCTGAAGGTCCCTAGTGACGCGAAGTCTTCGTCAAAGTCATGCGCGCAAAGGGAGTCCTTTTTGCGCGTGATTTTGTGTAGATAGTTCATAGTTATGTAAATTACTATAATTGTGATAAAAACTCACTCATGACAGGTGAGCATTTCATAATTTTTTTTACATCACATAAGATTTAGGACATCAATTTTTCTTTTTATTAACATGCGATATAGCTCGCATTCAAAACAGCTTGAAACATTTTTTTATCCTTGCCGGCCAAGGTTCCACAGGTTCCATTGTAGATAAAATTTTGCTTTCTCTCGTTTGAGACTATTTAATGTTATTTACAGTTACAAGGCCTTTGTAAAGTATTTATTTTCAGCCTATCTGATAAGTAGGTTCTATTGGAGATTCCAAATACTAGTATGTTTTTTTCTAAAGATGAAAAAGTACCATTAAAAAGCGCATACAAAGCGCGGGTGCAAAGCCCGGGAAAATCTCGAGTGAGCTGTTGACTTTGGTGGACTTTGATCTTGGATTGGCTGAGAAGAAGGCGAGGAAACATGTTTCTCAGTTTTGCCATACGGGATGCATTGCAACAATTTTTGCCTCTAAGAAGCAAAATTTGCTTCTGCTATATGGCAGAAACATTCTATGTGCGGCAAGGAAACATGTTTCCTCGTTTTGCCAGGCCTTTAGTTCTGATTGGTTACGACTACGTTGCACAGCGTTCAGCACCGCATTTGTAAACCGCGCATTTTTCTTATTCTTAGAGTTTTATTGTAAATAACTTGTACAAGTTTTCCAATCCGTATGTCTTGTAATGGTAGGTTTCTTTTTTTTGCCGCAATCGAAAATGCATTCATTATTAATGAACTGTCTACTTAGATTTTATATCGCCATAATTTTCTAATAAATATTGGAAACAAATTTCTCAAGTTTGACACGATGTTAAGTTTAAGTCTTCAAGGGCTGCAAATCACAAATGAACTTGCAACGTTCGATACTAATATCTAAGATGTAAGCTGCGAGGCAAATGACGCGCCATGTCCGAACGTTCAGAAAGAGAAGGTCAAAAGGAAATCTTTGTCTGGGATCCTGATCTCGCAGTTATGGAAAAAGCAGAAACTTGTTATTTTATATTGTAGATTTAGGTCATTTATTTTGTCGTGAAGTGCTTGTCTTCTATACGAATCTGTGTTGCACGATTCACCGCGTTTTTCATTGTGATTCGTGAATGAGTAAGGGTTAAAATTTGAACGAAAATTTTTCATGAGGTATAAGGGATCCTTTATTTGTAACGTGACCTTGTTTGGCCTTCGCATCACAGGAAACGTTCATAGTACATTGATGTTGCTAGAAATTTCTGTCAGTGTATATATCATCTGTGCACTCTTCTGTCTGCAACAGTCATTTGATTTGCGCAAGGACATATCTAATGCCCTTGGTTGCCCTTTTCGAAAAATCACGGCTCGTGTGGCCTGGAAGCGAGGAAATTCTAAACCAATGAGATCTGTTATTGTCGCGTGAACATTTATAATCAATTGCTTGCCGAACACGATCAAGTCCTTTCAACCCGGCATAGTTGAGGTTTCGGTACATTCTCTGTGACAATGCTTTCTCTCATTGTTGAAGCTTTCACCGTTATTGGAGTCGTCCTATGGCAAATTCTGAAGTCATTCATTCAGATCTTTTTCCCTCCACCTCAAAAAGATATAAGTGAAGAAATCATATTTCTGTCCGGCGCGGGAAGTGGCCTCGGTCGAATGATGGCTTTGAAATTCGCCAAGCTTGGAGCAATGGTGGTTTGCGTCGATATAAATCAAACTCAAAACGAAGCTACAGTGGAAGAAATCAAATCGCAAGGCTTTAAAGCTCGGGGTTACAAGTGCGATTGCAGCAGCCGAGAAGATATCTATCGTGTTGCCAATCTTATCAAGAACGAAGTCGGGGAGGTCACGATTTTGATCAATAACGCGGGAATTGTGAGCGGAAAGAAGTTTATGGAAACAGAAGATTGGATGATTCAGAAAACCTTTGAGGTTAACACGATGGCTCATTTTTGGGTGAGTTTCGATGTTGCTTTTGTACGTAAATAAATATCTGAAATATGGCGCGCGAACGCGCAGGCACATGGAAGATGTTTGTGTACATTGCCCTGTTGTATGAGGAATGCGCTCAAAGGTCAATCTACTTAATTGATAGATTTTTTTCCCGCTCTTCGACGGTTTTAATTTCCTGTGGCAACTTCATAATTGATATGTTGCGTTGTTTTATCGGGTGGGCTGAGAAAAAGACCAAAAACGTTTTTGGCAGGTCAAGGTCCAATTTGAACAAGTAGAGAGGGGGTGGGGCTAAGGCCGTGATTGTCCTATATATTTAACAATTATTCCACGAGCGCGCGTTGGATATGAGATGTTAGATAGCCAAGGTGGCTATAACCATCTCATATCCAACAAGCATGAGTGGAATAATTGTTTTATTAAAAACGCCCAAAAAATATTGTACAAACATTTTGAAAAATGCATTCTTTTACCCATACACGTACCCTATTTGAGGGTCAATGGTATATGAGCTCATATACCATTGCCTCTAAACCAATCAAAACTCAGGAAATGCAATATACCATAACTAGTTTTTAATAATATATATATATTAGTGAATGCAGCCGCATTCCAAACAAATACAGCTGTTATATGTGTTAGATGTCAACTTGAATAAAGCAAGCAAACAAAAAATCAGATGGACAACTGCCAAATTTGCCCAAAGTAGGCAAATTAAAAACTAAAGATAAGCGAAAAGAGCTCCAAAATCATTAGCCAAAGTACTGCATGTAAATAAACACACTTCATTTTTCTATATCATGTTTATGATCAACGAAGTTCTGGGAGCATCAGTACTTCGCAGTGTTCTTGTATGACACTGTTGTTACAAACAGGAAAGTTGAAACAGGTTCACCACAGCACCCTTGCATTCATAATGAATAGCAATAGGAATTCAGACCCATATCAGTTTCCATAATTTGTTTTAAGAAAATCAGTCAGATTATTTTAAATAATTTCCAAGTTTTAATATTGAAAATGCAAAAACTGATCAACATCAGGGGGTAAAAATATAAACTTAACTAAACCCTGAACCATAGGGAATTGTGGGGAATATTCTCACTAACCCTGTTTAATTCCCCAAGACACTGCAGACTCTCGATGTAAAGAACACACATTTTATAATATAATCCACCATACAGTGCACCACAGTAGTTACTTAGTTCACCAATGCCTATGTGTTCCGTAAGCTATATCTATTTACAAATCACATTATTCGATCGACATTTGAGAAATAACATTTTGATCACTTGGCAACAAAGCAACATAAAAGTCACGAGTTCCAAAAGGATATAACGCCACATGTCACGCAGTCACAAAACATTCCCTACAGTATAACACCTTTGGCACGCATGTTATCTGAAAATGGTAACCATTTTCCTGGATCTGGTGCATCTTCAAATATCTAAACCTTTGGTTTTTAGGTCAGACTTGCAAAATTATAACATTTATAACTGAAATTTTTTCCACTTTAATTTGTTTTTACATGAATGTTTTTCTCATCAATTTGTTGAGCACATGCAGTCTGTTACCAGAGTGTATATTATTTTATTAATGTTGTTTTTTCTTTTGACCTTGAAAACAGACTACTAAAGCCTTTTTACCATCCATGTTGGAGAAAAATCATGGCCACATTGTGACAATAGCATCCTCTGCTGGTCTGTTTGGGGTATGTGGTTTGTGCGATTACAGTGCATCTAAATTTGGTGCCGTTGGCTTTGATGAATCTCTGATGATGGAACTTGGTGCAACAAAGAAGACAGGTGTTCATACTACTGTCGTCTGCCCATTCTTCATCAACACAGGCATGTTTGACGGAGTGAAAACAAGGTGCGTCCTTTTTTGCAATGTGGAGTTCCACTTGGTATGGCTTTGAAACCATATTTCATTTTCCAGTAATAGGAATTAGATACTTGTGGAAAACAGAAACTTAAGACTCAAAGACCACATGTAATATGCCAGTTGAAAACTATTGCTTGTGGTACATGTGTCATAAATCATACTAACAGACAAAGAGAAAGTGACTGCTTTTTATTCAAAACCATCCAAAAGGAGAACAAAAATAACTCAAAGACCACATATAATGTACCAGTTGAAAAGTATTGTGTCGCTCTTTCTTTTCAAAACGGTCTCAAAAAATGTTGAAAAATAGTTTCTTCCATAACTGAAGAAATTCTCGTGCACTCATTGGCTAATATTCACAGTCAAAAAATTCATTGAAACCACAATGATGTATTATGACGCCATCACGCACACTTGTTGAAAACTTTCAAAAACGACTTCAGTCGCTCAAACTGTTTACAGTCTTCAGTGCTGTTCCCGGTAGTTCTCAGAAATAAGCAACATATTACATCAAATTTGTTTTCAAGATGAGTATGGATTCGGATTGAATTAATCTGTGATGGGAAACACCAAAGTTTGACGTTAAACTCGTTGAATGGGATTTTTATTTTTGCCGTGTTCTGCTGAGGCACCAGGAGGCAAGTTGGAACTTTGTATTTAATTCATTTGGTTTCCAAGAATTTCTGAATGGAAAAAGGTTAGTTGTTTAAATTCTGTTTCTTCATTTTGGTTTTTAGTTACTTTACATAGTTTGAAGTTTGTGATTCAGGTTTTGATTTGATTTTAGAAAATTCTTTCAGGTTCACTCGCACTTTTACTTTTACAATTACAGGATGTATCACAAAATGCTTGTGTCTATTTGTTAAATTCCTTCTATTTTTTGGGTACTGGTATAACCCTACTCTGCAGCTTATTTGCTTCTCTTAAATGTATGGGCTGTGGTCAGATATTAACTTGCAATGTATTCCCTCTAAGGAGGAAGTACCGGTATAACATTTTTCGTTCATTATCTGATAGGTTCCCATTATTACTTCCAATTCTGGATCCTGATTGGGCTACAGATAAGATGGTCAATGCTGTGTTACGTAATCAAGCCATACTGTATCTTCCAAGAATTCTGACTCTGTTTCTATGGCTTAAAAGGTGAGTGGAGAAGTTTAAGGACAGATGATAATTAATTACCTATCTGAAAATTTCATTTCCAAACCAGGTTTGAAAAAAAGTTTCCCTTTGTACTACAAACTCCAATTTTGCTACATGCTTGTTTTGGTTTGTTTTGTGATTTAATTGGCAGATAACCCACCTGGGCCCTTACCCACTAAACAAGTTAAGCATTAAAGTCTACTCAGACTTGTGTGGCTGGAAAATCGTCTTGTCCTGCATTAGCAAGAAACTACAAATTTTGGTCTTAGGGTGTTCAGCAATATAAAATGCGGTCAGATGACCAAGTTTGAAGTTTTTAGGTTGAAAAGAGACCAGGTTTCGGACTTTGAAACATGGTTTAAAATCTATACTTGTAAACATCTATAATTTTAACCCAGCGTCCACCAAAACTATACAAACCCTTAAAATTTTTATCAGATTTGTGACAACTGTAAAATGCTGTCATGGAATTACTATTTGAAAGAAGCTGAGAAGAAAATCATAATGATTGCCCATGTTTAAGAGTATCGCAGAAATCATAAACAATTTAAGAGTTTACTGGTTTTGGGGGACGCTGTGTCAAAATTCTAGACGTTTGTATGGATTTCGAGCCATGTTCCACAGTCTATAACTTGGTCTCTTTTCAACCTAAAAACTTCAAACTTGGTCGGATGACCAATTTCAACGTGATCTTTCTTGTGATGGTGTAAAATTATCAATTGGTTAAATGTTGAAACTCGCCCCAGTTCCCTGCGCAATTTCGGAATGGCCTATCAGGCAACAACTTCCCGCTCTTCAAAATATTTGCCTTTGCCTTTGGCCTTTGTTAGTCGGACACACGTCCTTTCACAAGAAAATCTGCAGCCCTGCAAGTTTCTTGACCATTCGGAAGAACACAGTGTGCTCCCCTTAGGTTCAAACCCAGCCTGCTCAATCCAAAGTCCAGTGAAGTAACCTTGATGCCACCAAACTTTGTATCTAAAATTAAATTTCTTTAAATGTATGGAGTTATCATGACTTAATCTAATTTTCTCTGTGCATTTGCAGCACTATTCCAACAACCACGTACCATACTCTGTCAGAGTTCTTTGGAACCAATGCCTGCATGGATGACTTCAAAGGAAGATCAAAGAAATCTGACTAAATTATTTTTGCCAGGCTGGCAGACATTAATTTGTTAAGTATGTTTCATAAATTCAGACCCACCTGGTAAATATTTGCAATATAGTTTTAATAATTTACGGCAAAAAATCAATTGCAACACTACCTTATTTTATCTATGTTCGATTTTAAAGGAGCTCTGACATGATAATTTGAGTCACTTTTGTGAAAAAATAAAATTTCCTGGCTTGAAAATGAAGGAAAACTCTAACTAATAGTTTACTTAGGACGAAAAACCAAAAGAAGAGACGCTAAACCAAAGTGAAACAAAAGATGACTAAGGACGGGAAATATTGTCTCGGATTGCAAATTTTGAATTTGGACAATTTAGACGTAGTTTTTCAAAGGGTGCAAACCATGACCTAGTGCCTTTGATATGCAAATATGCAGTGATGCATGATAATGGTTACCTCTTACATGTGGTTCACACTAGTGACATAACGACACAACAACGCGTGACCTTGCCATTAAGCCACTAGTGTCAGCCAGGCCTTAGGGATTTTGGTAAACATTGCTGTAGTTGATTAGGTAAGGAATTGCAGCATTGTATTCTCTGTATAAAGTGGAGTGGATTGAAAATATCTTAGCATTTTTTTATTGTACATGTTTTTTTCAGCTAGTTGCTAGTGTGTAAGAATGCTAATCAATAAGAAACCCAGGGATAGGGGAGGCAATTTAAGGGGCTGCTTCTCGGATGCTTATAGGGTGTAAACAAGTGGGTGGGGACCATCTCGTTTCCCGTACCCTTTACCCCTGGTTCTCTCCCACTCTTTTGTTTTATTTCTTTTGGAAAATATTACGCAATGTTACAACATTTTTCCGGATCTTTCCCGGCTCCTGCTACCTTGGGAATCCTGCCTTCTTTTTTCCCATCTCCTCCCTCCTATCCTCCTTGGTTCCCCCATTCCCCCCCCCTCCACAAACAAGAGTGTGAATGAAACTGGTATCATTTAGTGTAAACAAGTGCATGAACCTTGCCAAGGTGTTCCAATGAGCATCCCTGCTCCTTTCAAAAGAGAGCCCTGCCCACCCCACCCCTGTAATATTTGAAACCGGGTTTTGCGAGAGTAATCAGTGAATCAAATAATCATTACACTGTTAAGGTGCAAAAGTCGCACCCCATATTTGCAACCTGCAATGCAACAAAATGTGTTGCTAGAAGGATAGAAGATTCATCTACTTTTTGTAGTGTCTTGAGAGGAGATGGCAAGTTGCTGCATCGCTCGGATCAATCGCAACGCCCTCGTGGGAGTCCCAAGTTGATAATTTCCAGCGAGTGCTTTACAATTTGCGAACAAGCATTGCACAAATTTTACAACTCTTCCACAATTTGAAATGTTGTCATTGTTGCGTTGCAAGTTGCAAAAAGTTTCCTCATGTAAAATGGCCTTTACTTGTGTGCACCATGTATGTTTTGTTTTCACCATAGCTTAATTGGCTGTGGCCTCGTAGAAAGTTATTTAAAGAGAAATAAAGTGTTTGTTGTTTCTGTTAATAATGTCTACTTATTCCACTTATTCCTGAAAAAAGCTCGCTTGGGCTAAACGTCAGAATACCTGGCCACTTATTTGCATGCATTGGGTTAAACACAAAGACCTACTACACTTATGAAAATCTTATATTTCAAAGAGTTTTGTATAGATTCGAGGGACTCTATTGTTTCAGATATTTTTTAAAGACCCACCATTCTCCTCCCGTTACTCCAGTCACGCTCAAATTTCAATCTGACTAAAGCTCGGATGCCCTGTCCTGTGGTATTTAAAGATTTACTTAGTTTTCAACCCAATCGATTTAAGGCATTCGTACCCAGGCTTCTGCTCGACACATGAAAATGAAGTGGACCGTAGTGGCCCCTTAACCGTAAGGCTTCATGGTAGTTTTATTCATCACACGCACGCGCGTCTGACATCTTTGAGAGTTGCATATAACTACTGTGATCCCTTCACGCGTCGCGTCTCAGAGGGAATCGACCACTGACAATGTACATATCTTCCTTTTCCATTTATACAAAAAGTACTGTCAATATTTCTAAGTTTTGCGTAGTCGCCCTGCGTTATAGAATTTTCATGGTTTGGTCACCTCTTCCTTTGCCATCACATTCCCGTACAAACACTAATTCATGGCCACTTTTCCTACCAATCAAGATGGCGTCGAAAACCGTGATAAGGCCTATTTGTAGAGAAATGTATCAAAAAGTGTAGACACAAATACACACTACTCAGTAAACTACACTCCTAAGATTTCATCAGACAATCTTAAGTTTACCAGCTGTAAATATTTTAGGGATTACATCTTACGGAAATTATTTGGTACCGGATTCGCGTACAAAAAACTTCAATTTATACCACCGCAAACTTGTCACTTGTAGATTCATTTGTTATGTTATAAATACTCGCGAATGACATAGATAAGCCACGTTAAATAAATTATCTTATCTTTATCCTTTGTGATAAGATAGAGGAAACAATATTTTGAGTATGGCGCCAAGAAGTTGAGTAACTATAAAATTTCCTGTTATGTCTTCAATTTGAAGCCCCGCAAGCCACATATGACCGCAAGCCCACAGCCTGCTCCAGCCTTTCGGTTACACGAAGAAACGCGAGTGCCAAAAAGAAGACGGGCTCTTACCACATTTCCACAAGTTTGCCGTTCTTCGCACTAATCAGGCTCAAAGGTATTTCACGTTATGGCACGCGACATGGAGATAAGCTTCCAAGGGGCGTGACAATTAATGATAAAGTACCGGAAGTCATCATCCACTTGACAAAAAATGATAAAACCCTATCAGTCCGACAATCCATAACACATGAACAAACATCTCCTCCTTGAGCAAGAATTTCAATCCTTTCCGAGCCGCGGTTCAACCTAATTCGATAAATATAGCTTCATCTAATCCTCGTATGTTTAACAGATTTCCTGAGTGATTGTAAATAAAAATTTGATGAAGTTTCCTGGTATGGATTCGGTAAGTTTTCCCAAACGAGAAGCAACCTCAGTCTTAAATAAGCTTTTTTTTAATATTTCCGCTATAGGACACGGAACTCCGATTGTTGCGGAAACTGATTATTTAATATAAAGACAACGACAAGCGCAAACCCCAATTTGACGAACAAAAGTTTCTTTCTGAGCGATTTACTAATTAAGTTCATTCGGTTCAGCAACTACTTTTCAGTTTCTACTACATGGCGGAAGTTGATTTCACTGCGAGTTCCGTCTGTGGTCTTGGACTGAAAAGAATTTTCGATGAATGGCTTTGCTACGCCTCTTGTTCCAAAGACTGCTTTCAGTTTCTTTGATTTCAAGTAGCAGGGCTGAAGCTAGCAGGAGACAAGATGAGGCAGTTGCCTCGTCTAGATTTTACCCCAAAATGAAAAATAAAATACTTTCAGTCAGTGGGAGAAATATTCACCAGTTGAATGAGGTTGATTTTTCTGAAGAAATACCCCACGAAAAATGAGAAACTCCAGTGTCCAGAGCTTCTAAATTTCAAAATTATCTTGGGGGCAGCTTCGTCCCCCATGGCGCTTTTATGAAAGCTCGAGGGTGCGGGGGATGCCCCTTCGGTGCAGGAAGAATGTGATTGCTAGTCTCAGAAAAAAGGGTAAAAAAATATAGGTCACCATACTCGTTTACGAGAAAACGACGATTTATCTCCTTCACGAGCAAAGCCGTAAATAAAACGGCGCAGTTTTCTTTAGGTGCGCACGCTGATGACGCAATAAATCGTGCGCAGTAAGGATGCACAATGCAATACAGGGGAATGACCTTAAGTCAAAAATTTGACTACGGCCCTTGTGAAGTAGATTCATGAGATCTTTTTGCATCAGTTGCATGTTCACCTGAAGCCATCAACCTACAGCATTCGGCATACAGAATTCCTGGATGAAGTGTGTAAACCTCGTAAATCTCGATACTATCAAACATGGCGAATTTCACGGCATATGTCCGTAATGTATTATACATAACAAGGTTCCTTTAATGAAAATTGGTTCCGACAGACAGAAGGTTACTATTTCTTGTTTCTGAATGACTGAGCACTCCTTAATTTAATGATCTCAGTTCATTAAGTGCCGGCACTACTCAAAAGTGGCTTAAGCCTACTAGAGCCAAGAAGCCATTATATTATGGTGGTTTTCAACTCTGACTGATGAGATCCACTCTGTATTTTTTAAATATACACCTTTTATGCGATGACTTGTAATCGCAACGAAGTCGAGTACAATTCGAAATTCATTTATCTTCTCTTTTTGTAGTTTTTCACAAAGTCTTTCAAGTGACTGAGCGTCTCTCGATTTATGACCACCCCCGACAGTCGAGCTTATGCCAGGCACTATTTTGAAATAGGTAATAAGCATTCCACGAGAGGGAGTTGGATATAATCAAGTCATATCCAACAAGGGCGAATGGAATAACTGTTTTATTAAAAGTACCACCAAATGATTGATAAATTTAGGCTCCTTGTTTTTTTTTTTATTTTGAGCTGGCCAGCTTTCGTACCATATTTGAAGAGCATGGTACAATTGCTCTTATTAAAAACTAACTTTGGTATATTGCATTTCCTGAGTTTTGATTGGTTGAGAGGCAATGGTATATGAGCTCATATACCATTGACCTACCAAAAAGGTACGTGTACGCGTAAAAGAATGCATTTTTGTAATGTTTGTACAATATTTTTTGGGCGTTTTTAATAAAACAATTATTCCACTTGCGCTTGTTGGATATGAGATGGTTATAGCCAATTCATATCCAACGCGCGCTCGTGGAATAATTGTTAAATATACTATGATGGCTAGGCCAATGAAAACTCTCGAATTTCGTTATCCAGTGATTCAGATAATAAAACAATACAATATCATTAGGGCGGGGATCTACCTGAAATTGAATGAAATTTTGAAAGGTTTGGAGTAGGTATAAAAGAAAGAAAATAAGTTTTGAAACGCCCACAGACAGTTGACCCCCACCCAAGAGCAACCAGCCCGGTAGGAGGGACTGTTTGGGTGTGCATATTCTAATTTTAAACTTCAAATTCTAATTTTTAAACTCCATTAAATCTTCACTATTTCATATTTCTCCAAATTTTCCTCCTCCTCCAAATATACCCAAATCTCATCCAAAAATTTACAAAACGTTCACTGGTGAGATGAATGAAGGGTTTTGGTATTCCTTGAAACGCAGACGAGATATGTGCTTTAAACCCACTTCAAATGACGGAAAAACGGCTTTCAGTTAGAACCCCGCCTTAATTGCAGTAGGAGGTTTCCGTTTGATTTACAAATTCAGTTTTATAAATTAGCCTTCATCCACCTAGGAGTTGAAGCTTCTATGGCAAATCAGTGGTACCCATTTATGTTGCCTGACAGCTAGGCGGATAAGAAAGCTACACAGAGACCCCAGCGAGCATGCACTGGAACCCAGACCTTTTTGACCAATTGCTAACACACTCGTCCCCATAGCCCTTTTCGTTTCTCTTAGCCGGCAGGGCCTTGGCACGAAAAACGAAGGGCTCTGGGCACATACGATTTTCAAAAAAAATTGGCTGTTGAGAACAAAGAAATCTTAAACGGAAGTGAAAATGTTCGCCGGCCGCCTTATTACAACACACAACATGTAGAACCATCAATGCTATATACATGAAGTCTGGAAGTCCTAGAATCTCGGACTTGAAATCGTGTGTCTCCAGAGCCCTTCGCTGTTTCGTGCCAAGGCCATGCCGGCTAAGAGAAACGAAAAGGGCTATGGGGACGAGAATGTTGCTAACATCGCTAACGTTAGGCCCCAGTGCCAAACGCATTGTGCCTTGGAAGTGAACGATACAGGAAGACTGTTGCACAACTTAAGGGGAGGGAGGCCGGGCATTGGTGGGGGATTTGACAGTAGTTATTGTCCCGTAGTGGGGACTTTTGACTGTTTAATGTACTTTCTAGCAATATTGCATTGACGTTTAGAGACCCTTGTATTAAATGTCACTTCACTTCCTTTGCATCAAGGGGGGTGGACTTTTTTCAGGAAAGTGGCCTTATTTTTAATTCGAGCTAGTCCTTAGAATAAACAAGGTGTGTTTAATAATGATACTACAAACAAAACAGAATTACACAGAGATCAGATCACATACGACACTCGCGGAAAGTGGTTTGAGCTGAGAGTCTAAAGTTCAAGTCTTACGTATGTCATGTGTGTAGTTGGGCAGGACACTTAGTGCTTGCTCTCTCCTCCCAGGAGTATAACAGATCGGATCGAAGCAAACTGATTTGAAGGGCAAAAGTGTGCAAACGTTATTACTAAATACCTTCGCGCATCCACGAAAATGCCTTCAGAACAACATCAACAAGAAGTCAAAGGAAGCCAGACACCATTGCATAATTCGAGAACGTCTTCCAGACTGTTTCAAAAATTGGAAACTCATCATGATTGCATTCCTCTTATAAACCGAAGAGAAAATTTAGGAAGGAGGGGAGGGGTCAGAGAGGAGAGGGGGGGTGGGTGGGTTAGTGTACTTGCAGTAGGAGTAGCAAAAGCAGTGCGACCTTCCAATCGAGTGCCTATTGACCTCTTTCATTTTCTGAATACCTTGTTTCATTACATTAACAGAAAGGTGACCATACGATTTTTCAGTTTCCAAATTGAGTAAACATGTAAAACATGTGAATCCGTACCATAAGTGATGGTAGGGATGACGCGCTTTCGTTTGCTCACGCGTGCAGTTTTAGCGTGTGCACGTTCCTCGCGCGCTAGTCATCCACACGCGGGGATATCAAGGCAATTCTCATGCTTAGATGATAGATTTTAAAGGAAAAGGAAATTAAAGGAAAAAGAAGTGAAGGATGACAGACTCCTGAAAATTAACAAACCGGTTGTTGCAGTTTTGAGTTTCGTGCAGATAACCAAAGCTGCTTCCTACACCGACATCTTAAACCTTGGTGGGGGATTTTTTTCCATGACGCAAATCCACGTTGTCCACAAACGTAAGAATTTCGATTATAAATAATGATGATAGTAAAGCGATTAGTCGGTGCCATCACAGAAATGCCCCAATAATCTCCAGTAATTTTCCAGAACGATTTAAGCCTTTTAAGTCACGAGATAAGATATTTCTGTAACATAGCTAAATAAACAATTTTTTTTCGAATAATGTACATTTTTTCTTCCATTCTTTTTTTCGTTTGGTAATACAGTTAAAATAAACCAAATTAAATGAGAAATCAGAGATTTTGAATGGAACTGATGATAAATAATATATACATTGTCAATCAGATATGTTATGAGAATATGGAAATATCGACCAGGAAATATTTCATTACTAAAGAGTGTCTTTCTCTAGTAGTAAAGTGCGTCTCATTTAATCTTTTTGGTGTAAAGATTTGGAGATGTTAACCTCCATGTTTCCACTTTAATTTCTTTGTAAACCCATTCAGCTGACGCAAAACCCACTTAAAAGCATCACGTAACTCAATCATAGGCACGTGCCTTAAATACATACTTCCATATTTGTCGTTACTTGTTATCGTTGATTTTTCTTGGTGTTTGCGCTTTTGCATCTATGCCAAACTATTTGTAAAAGGATCTTTTCAACACTTCTTGGTAAACACTCAGGGAGGACACGTTCCCTTGTCGAGCATCAAGGATGTATTAGATCAATTTCCACTTGTCTAAGTTGCATTCCATCAGCTAATCTTTGCACTCAGTGGGTTTACAGACAGGTGAAGAGGGTATTGTCGTCATACAACGCCAAATTCGTTCTAAAAAATATCAACGAAAGGAGTTTTACTTTAATTAACAGGATGCTACAGTTTGCGAAATGAAGAATGGGGAACATAGCAGTCCACGCAGGGAGTCACGTGAATGGCTCACTATCCCTTGCGAAAACAACGGAACAAGCAACAGGAACAATGCCCCATGCCACCAAAACGATGAGTAGTGTAGCAGCTCTCGTAAGCTTGTAATTCTATTGGTAGAAGTTGCTATTGTTTTAGGGGCTAAGGGCATTGTTCCTGTTGTTTGTTCTATTGTTTTAACGCAGGGTATCTAGCCATTCATGTGAGACCTATACACTAGATGAGTAGCCTTCGGACAGGCTTCTCGAAAATAGCTCCCCTCCGAGCCAGCAGCCTTTTAGCAGGTTCCATTAGAATTGCAAGCTATCGAGAGCTGCTACACTGCTGCGTCGGTGTGTCCACCAAACACACCCCCCCCCCCCCACTTTCACCACCACTCTGCCTTCTCTAACTCGACTCACCTCCCTTTTAGCCACTACCTCTCTTTCATTCGCTTGGTATAAACATTGCTCTTTTTGCTTTCTATGGTGGTGTTCATTCGTTGTTATGACCTGTTATATGTTGTTTGCAAAGACCCAATGATGTGCATGGCTCGTTCCGCGTAGAAGCAGTGAGTGCCTCACCCTTTCTGCACAAGTCGTTTTTTCGGTGGCTGTGAGTGGGCGCATGATTGAAATATAAAATCTCCTTTCCGATATTCACAAATTTGTTTTATGTTGGTTTTGATGCCAACTTGGTATTACATCATAGGCGTACAAGCCGGGGGGAGACGGGGAGCTGCAGCTCCCCCCCCCCCACCAGTTTCCTAAAATTTTCGACATTTTTCGGGCAAAACGCTGAGGATTCGGGCAACAGCAGTAGCAATTTTTAGGCGGTTGTAATGCTAACACATTCAGAAATTATGTAATTTTCTCGAGCATGGAGGTTTCAGCCCGCCCAAGTCCAAAGGTATCCGTACGCCTATGTATTACATAACGACAGAAACACCTTGATATGACGCTCATTGCGTTTCCTTATTCTGTTTTCTTAGCAATGTATGGATATCGTGAGGAGAAATGAGATATTTGTTGTCAAACGGATGTTTGTTAAAGAAGTGAAAAACATGTTTTTGGCTCTTTGGTGTCCATAAAATACCTTTAACAGGCAAATTCTGTCTGTCGACAACCACGCATAAGTTAGCTGTTGACATAAATCTAAAGAGATCCCATTCAGACAAACCTACTGACTGTAATTTAATTAAGTCATTCAGTTCAGTCCTACGGTGTTATTACAATGCACTTCAAATCACACGGGTATATCGTGTCCCGAGATTAGAATGTCCGGGATTGGAATGTGCCATGAAAAAAAAACCTATTAAATGAGCTTATATACCATAAATGAATCATCTTTGGTAATGTACAAAAGTGCCTTCAAATCAAACGAAATCTCGAAATAATAATGAAGAAAAACACCAAAGAGGTGACAATCAACAGAGAAGAAATTCACAAGGATGGCTTTGAACGAGGAAGATCGAAAATGATTTAATTTGACAAACTTGAAAAGTTAAGGCTAAACTTTTCAAGACGTGCTACCCCTTGACAGAACTCCTTTAACATACTAGCTCAGAGAATATTAATACCTGTTATCAGGTGAGACAAAAGGTGAATACAGAAATTATCATTGCAACTAAGAAATATTCTTTTGAGGTAACACATAGAAGATTCCTTCCCGTTATCAAGAATAACGTTGAAATGTTAAGGATACCCCCTAACGCTCTCAGATATACATTTTTTAGACATCATTATTTAAAGAGGATATTTGAAAAAAATAACCACTGCAAAATTTGAAAAGGGTGCATTCGATTTTCATTGGCTAACTGATCGAAGCGAATGCAGAGTTTAATTTATTTTTCGGCAGTGAACAGAACGGTCGAGTCCAGAGACACAGTTTAACCGTTTACAGCACTATAGTTAAGATAATAACAACATTTTAAAAGTTGCTTTTATTTGTTGAGTGTTTCACTTTAAGCTTATTGATGCACCTAACTGAGAGCAAGGCAGTTTTCTCAATTGCATAATAGCCAACAGTTAATCATTCATCCCTCCCTATAATTTTTTCCGTCGGTGGCATGTGCGCAATAGATTGTAATTGTGTAGACAAACGATTCTTCTGTTAATTGACATCAAAAAATATTCCCAAGTGAATTTTCCTTTATAACAAGAAGTGTTGAAAGTAGGCCAGTTTCATGCAAAGGGTCAATAGCGGATTTTTAATGAAAAGGTTTCCGAATACAAATTAAAAAGAGTTGTCGAGTGACACAGAAATTGCAATGTACCCTAACTGCAAAAAATTCTTTCAGTATATTTCGCTCGTCCACGACATTATTGCCTCGTTTAGTTAGTTTGTATTCTTGGTACGTGTTGTTGGGCCGGAGTTAATGTTAGCCTGTTGTTTCAGTCTCCTTCTTGCATTGTTAGTTGTTGTTTAGTAGCCACATAAAAAGACACTAAGCATTTTTTTATTGTTTTGCAATCAGCCCCCAAGTGGATGCCTACGATTCGCGAGGGGTGCGCCATTTAGTGGAATCTACGGGCTGGCTCCGCCCAAAAGAGGCACCTTTTTCAAGCTTTTGGTATATAGAGAGAGTAGAGATTTCACGAGGCCGAGAATAAAATAGGAAAGAGAGGGAAAAGTGTCGTGTATTCATCGAAGGGTGTGGACTCTCCTTATAAGACTCCAACTCTCCCTCCTCCATTTCCCATCGAGCTACTTGTAAATTGTGATGTATCCCTGATGTGCAGTTTGGGTAACCATGGATAAATAACGCATCGGGCAATAAAGAAATGGTGTCAGCGTATAAAACATAGTCAAGAAATAGATTCACATTAAAATCGAAAACTAAGCCATAGATCTTGAAGGTGTCGAAAGTACCGTTCAACTTTGTATAGCATAACTTCCGGGGTAGAAAAGGAAAGTACTGCTCGGAGGTTTGAATGGTCACACACTTGGGTTCTGTCTACAGACTTAAAAAGTTAGAACCACCTTGTACAGCATAATCAACAGTACCACATGAAAGTACTGCTCAATAGCTGTCATTTGAATGGTCACACACTGGGGTTTCATGCACAGACTTAAAAGATAGAACCACCTTGTACAGCATAATAAACAGCACCACATGAAAGTACTGCTCAATAGCTTTCATTTGAATGGTCACACACTGGGGTTTCATGCACAGACTTAAAAGTTAGAACCACCTTGTACAGCATGATAAACAGCACCACATGAAAGTACTGCTCAGAAGCTTTCATTTGAATGGGTCACGCTAGTTTCAACATCATCTTATTTTGGCTGGATGCAATACATTCAGAACTCTGCCTAGTGTTTGTGTAAAAAGCCCCAGAAACGTATGTTGCAAACGGTTATATTTTAGAAAAGCGATTGAAACAGTGATGTGTTTGAACACAGTGTGTGCTCGGTCACTGTAACAGAACACCATGGTTCAATTTCAACTTTTGGTACAAAGCTAACAGCCAAAGCTTGTTGCTGCTGAACTCGATTAATCTTGAATTTGAAGCAAAAATATATAGGCCAGGTAAAAATACATTCCTAAAAACATTCCTAAAATGTTTGGCATGTTTTCTACAGTTTTCGATTCCTGATCACTGGAAGGTTTTTATTTTCACCGATGCACCTTCTCAATTTCTTGAATACTTTAGTCTTTCCGTTGGCACTCGGAAGCGAGATAGATAACAAATGTTTCATTTTCTGTACACTAATTGTTGTAACACCAGGTTCAGCGCGCGTAACTGACAGAATCTCGCTCAATCAATGACATGACCTATAGGCTGTCATTCATACGTAGAGGGGGTACGTGCCAGCCAAGACGGATGAAGTGTAGAATTGTAATAAATAGAACCCGCTGATAACTCCAAGGCAAACTTCCAAACCCAGCGTACAGAAACATCAACTATATGTTTGTAACAGTTTAGCACATAACTGCGAAACTTAG
Organism: Blastomussa wellsi; assembly: GCA_947652115.1. Taxonomy (NCBI): domain Eukaryota; kingdom Metazoa; phylum Cnidaria; class Anthozoa; order Scleractinia; family Plerogyridae; genus Blastomussa; species Blastomussa wellsi. Next base: position 802,012 of record OX393573.1, on the reverse strand, counting down.
TTGTGTTTAATTGTCAAGGGAAGTCTTGAACGCTACGCATATTGATCAGCATTTTGTTGGAATAAAACCTCTTACGTATGAATAAAAATACTTTACTCACCCATAACTGGGATTGAGTGGCAAATGAAAGTCAATATTATGTATGAAAACTTTACCGACTATTGTTGACAGTGGGTGAAGGTTTTCGCATTTAACGTCTCGTTTCTTGAAAGGGTTAAGTCTCCAGGGTCACTTTCTGTGTCCTTATGCGACTACTTAACGCTAAGAGTTGAGTTTACAATGCCCCCTAGAAAGAAAACTCTGTCCACTTTAAAAAATCTTCGCGTAGAACAGAAACAATCTGTTCCAGAAAGGGATAATTTCCCGCCCAGTCCGCGAACAAATTCTTAGAGTTCTGTTCGGGACCCGGTTCGTAGTGTTATCCTAAGCAGATGGCATAATTTGACGGTGTTTTTTTGTCGTGGCGTGCTTGCATGACGCGGGGAGAAGTACTTAACATTAGACCCCATGCAGTTATGGGGTCGTGTTGGAGTAATTAAGAAATGTTTTGGAAAAGAGCTTTTGCCAAAGTGAAATCGTGCAGTTAATGTGCTATTAAGGCACCTCATTTGGAAGAAAGCAAAGGACGGCTTTCTTTGACAGTAAGTGTTGAAAATTCAGCCTTTTATCATTGCTTGTGATATACAATCTTCCCTTGCCAGGAATGAAATTTTAAAGTCATCAGAAACACAAAATATTTTAAGAGTGTTGACGGCTAAAGGAAGTTATACTATCTCCTAGCTTTCGTTAATTGTTTACGTTCAAGGAAAAAGATGTTTCCTTTTGTTTTGGTAAAGCTTTGTAATTCAACAAGTTTTAAGCCAGAATAATAATCATTTACCTCTCAGGGTAAAATCAATAAAATGATTAACTTTAAAGCTCTTAATTGAATTCTTTCATTGCCGGGGTAAAACAGCAGATTCATGGCCCAGCACTGCTTTTTCAGGTTTAACCTCCTTCGAAATTCCTTTCTATATATTGAATGAAGCTTATCTCGTGATAAGCAACTTGCATTTGCGTGTGATAAATGATAACCTTTAAGGTCTTGTTATCTGAAAACTAGCAAAAAATCGACTGTAGTATATCTATCATTTCTTTATCTATTCCTGCATATTCTTTTCCGGCAAAGGCGAGAGTGATAGGACAATACATTGGTGCTTAAAAATATGTACTTTTAGAAGCGCGCGCACTGCGTCGAGTAAGGCACTTTGAAAAAGAGCGTGTTGAAAACTCGTATTTTTGGTGCGGCTTTCCGTCAGAATGAATTCATTACAAAGTAATTACCATGAATCGTAATTTCAGAAGCAATGATGACTACATACCCACAGGCCGATTTAAGCACCAGTTTATTTTTAGATCGCAATACGAATTGCACTGTAACTCGATGTCTCGGGTTAAAAATAATACAATAATATATATAATCGGGCGCTTTCTTTCCCTTTCAAGTCAAGGATAAATAAATTATTCACTATTTACATTCGAGCAAGGTAATAATAACTAAAATATCGATTGTTCGCTAATCATGGATAAACGATGCGGTTGTTATTATGTTGGCTAGCCGATTCTCTAATAAAACACCATGCATCTACAAAAATAACCGGCTAACTGGCTAGTTCCAAGTACGAAAAGTACGTATATTAAATATTTTTCACTAACACTGATGCTCAGAGCAAGGATTGACATGCGAAGTTGTGTGTCATCTGATAAAAATAACGACGTGCTAAAAGTCCAGGAGTGAAAATAATAATCCATGACTTTATTAGTTTCTATAAAAACAGGTAACTATGGAATTCAACGTGTTTGACCGTCTCACGGCTATAAAATTCCCACGCAATCTTTGACACTCGCGTCGGACAAAGGCGCAAAACCTCCTTTATTCTGACAGTGATCTCAGCCGAGGGCATTTTCGAGAATCCATCCGAATTCATAAACAATATCGGTGATAATTTTAATGCGATTATGCAAACTAAATCATCTCGGAGGATCAAGATATTGAGTAAACACAGTGCGAGGTTTATTAGAATTCGGGACGTGAAAACCCTGACCCCACGTCGCCGTTAAGGTATGCGCGTAATGTACTCTCGAGTGTTGAAAGTCTGTGAAAGTCTCGAGAACTCTCTGAAACATCACTGGCGGGTGATAACAGCTCTCCGTTTCTCCATTGAGCCCCTGGGCAGGTGTTGACTCAATCAAAACAGTGATACTTTCTCGCGCGCGCGTTCTGAATTGCACCTGCGAGGGCGTTACGATGTCGATTCTCTATTGTCGAAACGCCGCCGCTCCGTTTACTTGCAGCTACAACGTTCAACCACCATATCTTCGTATTTCTTGTACACGATATTTTCACTCGTATCGATAAACAGGATGCTAATCGCACTGAATTTATTTGGCGAGCAGCATGCTTGCGGAGCCAGCGAAGGGGCAACAGAGTTAAGAATCGTCTGAACCGTTGCGTGGTTCGTGGGTTTTAAATGATTATCTATAGGAAACTCGCAAAGTCCCTGACAAAAGAATGCGCTGTATCCTCTTGGTGCAATTACCCACTTGGACCAGCCAAGCTGGTGAAAGTCGACGTACAAAGGTTTTCTGCGGCAGGAATCCTTTCTGCGCCGACGCTTCGACTTAGTTCCGCGACTTCTTTTCTTTGGGCCGTTTCCCCCGGTTTTCGATTTCGCGTCTCTTCGCACCCGGCTACTATGTTCCAGATCCTGCTTTGACTCAATACTTTTGCCCCGTAACATTGCGTTACTATCGGCTTTGTTTTCGTTTGTCACTGGTTTCCGGATGAGATCAGAAGGCTTTCCATCGCTTGTATAAACGACAAGAAGAGCATGCTTGTTGTGAAGGCGCCCGGCTTTGGAAAAACCAAGCTCTTCCGGTGGGATGAGCTCTCCACTCAACACAGATTCCACGCGTAACTGTAGTTGGTGACAATTCGCTCTTGCTATCTGCCACTTCTCAGCCGCTGTCTTGACAGAAAACACGTTCCAGTTCTCCGATGAGCGGTCGGCAATGTCAAACTCGAGTGAATCGAGAAGTTCAAGATTTGAAGAAGATTCAAAAGGAGTCCAATTCGGTGCGTCTGCTTTCCGCTTGCCATAAAGCTTGGCTCTGTAAGTTGTGCCATGCCAGTTAATAAATGGTTTATCCTTGACTGTGGATAGTCTTAGTACTCGAAGCTCTGCGTCGACGATAGTATGCGTTGAAGGCACGTTAGTCACGTTAAAATAAAATACTTGTTGGCTGATTTGGCTCAACGAATTATCGCTGCGTTCTACAAGAGGAAGATTATAAGGAAACAAAACTCAATAACACATCACGCGTTCAATGAAAGTGAAAACACAGAAACGAGATACGACAAAGGCAGAATCACAAAACAAATACAAACAATGATAAACACTTACAAAAAACCCCCCAAGATAATAATAAACTGACCTTGATCCACTATTCCGATGACCGTACCATGGTTAAAATTCCCTTTGTAGTCCCCGCGTGATAAATTTCTGTACAGCTCAACCATAAACCCGTGCGGAATTATGTGGCGTCCGGGCTTTGGAAAGTCTTCCAGCCCCAGAATTGAGAGCAGTCGCTTTTGCGCGATATCTACAGCACGTTTCCGTAAGAATGGTCGGGTCCACAACTCCCATTTTCTCTTAAGACCGCTCGAAGATTCCACACAGCACGACTCGGCTAAGCCGAGGAGAAGTATCGGCGAAAAGCATAAGATTCCCAGAGGTTTCATCTTGCTTGTTCAGTGCAAAGTATCGGAGAATTTTAGACTTCCTGCCCACTTGATGCTAACACGGAACACAGACTAGTTTGAATCGTTGTGATTGTACCATCGCGCTCCCGTAAAACGATCGAACATTATTTATTGTGTAGCAATTAACCAACTCTCTTGTTACGCCCCAGGACAAAGACCATTTCACAGCCACTAATTGGTTGAAATGTGATTGTGTTTAAAGACGCGATTTTATCAAAAAACCTTGTGATTATAGAGTCTCGGATTGGCTCTCTTGTAATACGATATTTCTAAATTAAATTACTCCTGGGGGCAGCCGATTGGCCAGTACAGGTCATAAACAGGGATCTTTAGTGGGGCAAGGCCCGCCATTGATAGGCTCGAAATCTTTTGTGTTTCCTGGGAACCGATATTTACTCAATCTAAACTGCTCATGAGCGCCCATTCAACATAAATGAATAGACGATGGCATTACCATCAAAATGGGCCAATATTTGTCTTCTTGAGGTGAACATTAAGTTTGCATAGTCCATTAGAGCCCTCACGGAGGTTATTTCAAATACGCCAGATAAAAGGTGTCACAATCGAACAGCATAACTTACATAGCCTTTTTAAAATGCGGCGAAAAAAAATGTTTCGAGATTTTTATCCGGAAATAGTACATGTCCTTGGGTGTAGAGCTATAAATACTAAAGAAGTATTTCCTGCGAGGACAGGCAATGACATTTTTTCCAGCTGAGTGCCTGTTAGCTCATCTATCTTCTTGATCGCGGTACCGAAACACAAAGAGAAATACTCCAGTATGCCGCCCGAAGAATTCATCTGGTTGATGTGATTAAGTGAGTCTTCTTATGTTCTGCACATGTGAAATACCTTCGCTGCTTATCAGAGAAAATTCCATCTAAAGGGGGCACTGTTATCAAGATAAGTTATCTTTGAAGAGTTTCAGGTGATTTGGGGTACAAACTTAGAATTTTCCACAGATTACCATGTAAACAGCACTTGGGAAGGGTATTCGAATCGACCTGATGATGTAGGATAAACGCCAGTAAAAGATTCGATTTCGAGCTAATTCAACCTAAATACAATCGAAAAGCGGCTTTGCCATGTAGCGTGTCTTCTCTCTCCGAGATAAATCGACAGCTGGTTTAACATCAGACAAGGATTTATCTCAATTGCCGTTTCTTTCTGTCACTAAGACTGCAGATCGAAAGTGACGAGAAAAATTCACCTACGAAAACAATTCTTTTTCCGCGCGCATGGCTTTTCAAGAACATGCGTGAGGACACGTTGATAGTGTGAAGCTCAAATTTAAACAATTACACAACCCTTTCAACACTTACACCAGCATTAAACTAACGATTACCACCCAGACTGCGGACTAATTCACAGCTCATTAATCAGACTGAAAGCGTTTCGAAACTCGCTTCCAGCCAGGCTTCGAGTTGTAGCTTCCCAGGGTGTCCGAAAAATCCCTCATCGTCCTGGCTTTGAATAAATTTCAAGTTCTCAATTCTAACACAGGACGTGCAAATATTTTTATTGTTGACACTTCTTCTTATGGGTGTTTTCGGTAAACAATCCCACCTCTTACCGTCCGCAAGTCAAACATTTGCCGTACGAGATACAAACTGTGCTTTAGTGGGTTGCACAACAAAACAACATAGTCTGTTTTGCAAATGTTTTTTCTGCCTGTAAGATAACCTGGCCATTACCCCCGAAAATACAGGTAAACAAAACTCCACAGAGTGTTGACAAGCGAAGATCAATCCCAAGGGAAGAGAAACCACTGATGACTGAACACGGATATTTCGATCGAAATTAAGAAAACTACAAAGTTGAGCTTGGGGAAATAAAAGGGAGCTTTATTAAATTTAGCCGATTTTGAGTATGTATGTATGCATATATGTGTGTGCAGGCGACTGAGGCAGAAAATTCAATTGTTTTTACTGTAGCATTGAACTCATTCATTAACTTAGTGATTAATGGCAGGAAGTGGAAAACGAAGATCTAAGAGACACATTAATTTGTTCCCGAGGTAATTAATCAACTTGTAATGCAATTAGACACACTTCGATTCGCACCAACAATGTATCGACCTTAGCTACCTTGCAAGTGCGGAACAACTCCGAAAACTCTGCTAACAGTGCGACCGTTAATTCAGTTATATTGATTATTCCTAAAACACTTTTAGCAAAGGAGCATAAAAATGGAATCAGAAGAGGTTTTTTCCGACTGTGGTTAAAGTTTACCACGGTATTAAAAATGTAATGATTCCGTTTGAAGAAACAACATGACGCCATTGAGAGTGCCTTCCACGGGGAAACTTTATAGACAACTGACAACCAGCCAAACTAAGCGTTAAAGAAAATGAAATATGAATTATTAGCTAGAAATAGAAATGAACAATCGATCATCCCGCGACATCGTAAATATTTCTTAAAAGTACAATAAGAGTCGAGAATCGCACGGTTGTGAAATGAAAAACGCCAGGAGTAGAATTAATCATGTGTACCGAATTCAAATAGGCCAGTCAGTAATGAAAGCTCTTCATTGCATCTGCATGTTTCGGAATGGACACATATGCCCGTAAGCCCATTTGGTGACCGACTAACCACGCCATAAAATCAAGGTTAATAGTTCGTTAATTCTCGGCGAATGATGAAAAATCTTTGTGCTATCGCTATGTCTTAATTAATTCATATCTAGGGTGAAAATACCAGTAAAATTAGCAATTTCAGTTTTCAGAATTTACGACCAAAAAAGCAAATAAATGAAAAAGGATAATTGAGGCCAGGGCTTTACATACATACGTATTTTCATTTTTTTTTTAATGATGAATCTCACATAGTTGACAATAACATTAAGAAGCAATTTACGTCTTTCGCAGTTTGCGTGGCTTGCAGAGACCTCTTAATTTAAAGGACTTAGAGCTTTCTGCGAGAATTAAACACTCAGTAATTACTGCCTGTCGTGTAAAACTCTTTCATCGTCTCAATTCATTCTTTTTTCAGGAAATTTTGACCGCAAAAATTTACACGGAATCTATTTTTTCAAAGGAGAAAACGCATTGAGTTGCTCGAAAAGCGAGGAATTTATCGACTGGGATTGCTTCACTTAGGCTCAGATTGGCCTCGCTAAATTCAGTTTATAACGTATATTAGAGTGCAGTAATTGACTTCCATGTAAATGTTCCATTTATCGTGGAACCTCGCAAATCGTAATGACTGAAACAGGGATGGCGGAGTGGTGAGAGCGCTTGTCTCCCATCAATGTAGCCCAGGATCCGGCGTCATATGTTTGTTGAATGTGTTCTCGATTCTCGTCCTTTACTTCTAAATTCCAATTCATTGGGTAATTCGAGGGCCACATATTTGTCTGACTGTTACGTGCTACCCTCGTTTTTTATTTATTGTATCAAAATTCACACTTCAAAAGTTAGGTTTTACTGTTACAAGGTGGCAATGGCTTGAGAGTTTGGAAAATACGAACATTTAAATGAAAGCTGTCATTGACCTAAAACCTACAATCTGGTGGTACTCGCACGTTAGCTTGCTTACAAGGTGGCTCAATATTGTGCGTCAATATCTATACGTATTTCGTGAGGGTTTGACTAACATAGACTTTGCCCTATATCTGCCAAGTTGTGTGTGGAGGTCAGTTTATAAACTGACTGGGGCATTCCTGCAGCCCTTCAACTTGAACATCAGGGGAATCAATTGAGAAAATGCTAAACGGAAATGACATTTAGGCCTCGACGAATGCACACGTAAGGTTTATTATTTTTTTCCAATTTTATCAAGTAATGGTCTTTTGAATGTCGGCGGTATCCCTGCAAATTCAGAAAAACAGGCTGATTGAATATGTTACTTTGCCAGAAGGTCACAAGAAAACAGTTCTCTTTAATCGAGTGTGAAGGCAGAGATAAGCCAAACCGCAAAAATACACAAGGAATAAGGTCAAAAAGAAAAAAAATTGGGAAAACAACCGCCGCCTAGCTCAACCTGAAAGCTTGTGAGACTGATGGTTGCCATATACTGTTCAATGCTATTCAATGTTGGCAGCGTAGAAGTGGGCGGTTACCGAAACGGGAGGCCCTGTCGCGAGGTACAAACTCTTGCTCTTTTATAAGCCGTCAGACTCTATCTTCCGTGGAAAATGAGAAAACCCCTTTTACATGCCTATGGCGCAAATAGTGCATTCATTTCCTGACTTTTTTCGCGACTGTTTTGGATATTTTGAAGGGCAAGGACACCTTTGATACCTAAATGACACTTTTTTGGTTATTAATCTGTTTGCGGCGACTTGTTAATGTCTGTTCGGGATCGCATAACGCTTAAGACTAATAGAGGTTAATTAGAATTTTCTTTTCAGGAAAATCAAACCGTTAAATGCAATTATCACTTCGCGTAATCGTGATCAGTGTCCACCGGACTTTTTCTGGTTTGTTTTTTGCTGGCATAAGGAATTAACAAGGATCAAACTGATGTCGGTATACTCAAATTTATAAGCCAACAAATTTCTTCTTAATCTGGCGAGTAGGTTACGCGTCGATACTGGGCGGTTAAGATTACGAAATATTTGCTTGCCTATTCGTTACTGTTTAGAACTGATAACTGTTCAGTTAGAAAGACTGACGGAAGCGGTAAAGTAAGCAATGAATCTGTAGCATAGTTACTCAAAGGTGAATCGAAATTGATGTGTTTCAGTGCATGTACGTTCCTTCGTTGGTGACCGAATTTTGGAAGCTGGTGTGGCGAGCAGCTTTCGATTAGTGTAACTAGAGTACATAATTCACAAGGTGTGTTCTTCCTTTCTGGTTGATATTTTAAAAACAAGTGGTATTTACCGGTAGATAAGGTGCTTGTCTCCAAGTAGGGGGTATGAAGTGTGTGTTTGACACAGAAGAGATTTATGTTTTCTAGTCGGTGTGAGCCGCCTTGCAGTCTGGAGGAAGGGACTGAACATATAATAAATCACACAAATTATTTCATCGCTGCCATCAGCGTGTCTGCCAAGTTTCCTACATTTAAAGACAACAGTCAGAGTGCACGCAATTAAAGTGCGGCATTAAGGCTACAAAATACGCTCATTTGAACAACGAATGCTCATTCCTTTTCATTTGGTTAATCGTGGATACGCCCACCTTTGAAAGAATTATGTTATCTCCCCTAATTCCAAGTTATCTGAGGTGAACTGTGACAGAAACGCAGGCCCCAAAACATTTGACTCATAATAACCAAGGGGTATTGACCAAGCCGAGGAATAAGACAAATCCGTCGGGTATCAGGGGTGTTAAGTCCACGGATAAGAGGGCTACATCGAATTTCACGCACAGATCAGAGAATTCCAGTTAAATTTCTAAAATCTGCTTTGATATGGGTTGAGTGACGCGTAATCCGTGTGGGAAAATCGTTGAGTAGTTTACAGGTTTACGGTGTCTGCTTGAAGACCGCAAGACAAATTGTGCTTTTACTTATGACTGCACCATATACATAAACACACGCACACATTGAACCTTTCGCTGTCTGTTGTCTCCGACAGAATGCGTTTACGGAGAAAAAAAACTGGCCAATTGTCGGTTAAACCCTGAAAAACATGATATGAACGTACGTTTGCTAAGAATTTTAATCTACCCCCTTTTTTACGTTTAAGTAACGTTTCGGTTCCATTTTACCACTAAAAATCAGTTCATGTATGTTATTATCTCCATTTGAAACTGTCGTATTAAACGAGATTAGTAGTGACATTGCTAAATATCTTTTAAGCACAATGAAGATTCACAAAATGCGCTCCAGTAAAAACGTGTGTTGTCAAGTCGCTGTTTCAAAAGGAAGGCTGTTGATGATATTCATTTACCAAGAGGATTATCAAGTCTTTATAATGATGTCTGGAGATGCGACGAAATTAAATATGAACCGAGTTGGAAGAATGACTTTCATTAAAATATTTTCATAATAACATCAAAAAAGAGTAATACAATGCATAAATAACCCGAAATAACGCGACAAAATATCTACGTCCCCAGCGAAGCTACGTCTGACAACATGTCACGTCGCCGTCCATTTTAACCAATTTCCCAATGTTATGCAGTTTTGATTTTTAGTGTTGGAAAGGAGGCGATGAAAATAGAGTGATTACCACGCCAAATAGACCAAATCTTTAATGGATAAAGAGACATTCACAAGGCGCTTTTGAGAAGTATTTACTGAACTATATTTAGTTTCTTAGCTAAGTCGTGGTTTTTGCACTTTTCATTTGTAATCCGCCTTAATCTTCCCCACTCTTAATCCTCCTTTTTCCTTGTTGGTTTAGTATCAACTCTTTGGTGTTTTTCTCCCGCAGTAAACTATTATTTCGAGTTTCCCACATTTCAAAGGTAATTTGTTTCTTAACAAAAGTGACTCAAAATTCGTATCGTAGCTCCTTTAATGAGGTTAGATCATGGTATTTTAGACCATTCTGTTTATTTTCTTTCCATGAGCTCTAACCTTCAAGCTAGCACACGGAGTAACAGTTAACAAGCTTTAATTTATGACTTATTCCGAAATCTGAAAACTCTTTATTATTTTTTAACACATAATTACCCTTTCAGACCAATGAAGCGAGAATAATGCTTTTATTCGGGGCGTATTTAGTGAAATAAAGAATAAAAATTGGGATAATTATTATTTTTTTTTTTTGGGGGGGGGATGTTTCCCTTTCACTAATTCTTCTATTTGCTGAATGGGAAACACTAAAAATGGCGTTACGAGCGACAAAATAACATACTTTAAATGTACGGTAAGCTTTCAAGCAACATATACGATAATTCAGGACAACTTGCACAACTTCCAACAAATAAAAAGCAACGTGATCACTGGCATGTACGTTTTCCTCTTACACGACAAACTCTCATCGCGCCTGAAAATTAATTATAAGAAGGTGTTTCCATCTAAACATACAATTTCTCTTTCTAGGGGGTACTGTAAACTCGGCTTACCGTTAAGAAGCTGACAGAAACAGGCGACCTGGTTTAACTCTATTTATGACCATGCACCGAACGAGACAAGAAAATGCAGAAACCTTTAGTCACTGACAGTTGTGTCTGGTCAGTTTGTGAAAGTAATTTCAGAACTTAAATTCGTCTGTGCGGTTTAGCCTCGTGTCGCACAGCCACACACAGGCTGTACATTGTCTTTGATATTGCCCAACCCCAACCCCCCCCCCGGCCCCCACCCCTTAACACGTACACACACCCCAATCGTGAAAGTTCTGGGTACTCTTCAGTTATTCATCGCTCTAGCAAATTTCCCTACCCCGCCCTCCCCCCTACTCTTCTCGAGGCAGTAAGGAGCTTAGCGTTCATTTAATATACCGGTTAGTATCTTTGGGGGAACAAGTTCGAGTTTCGGGAATCGGGACTGAGACAGCTTCAAGTGTTTGTTTATTAAACCCAGGTTTTTCAAAGGACATGACAAAAGAAACGTTGCGAAATGAAGCGTTCTGTTCTTATAGAAGATACATATGTATGTATGCCCGAATCATGTATTTCATAGCAATATAAAAGAACAATCAAGTTATTGAGGTCTTAACAGGCTTATCAAAATTACTGAAAACATCTTTAAAAATAGAAGACTTATCAAAACCTCTAAGAGATGTTTTTGGTCGAGCAAATGCTAATATTCGTACAGGTCCAGTCGAGATCCTTTGGCTTACTTAATATGTTGCATACGTAATCACTATTTCAAATAAATCGCGACTTCAAATTATAGCTGGCATTGAGTGAGAAATTTCCAAAGGTCTACGAGAATATTTTGAGAGGAAACCTTTGTTGTGGATTTTAGTCTCTGATGAGCGATACGGCCTTGCTAGTCATTAAGCGATCTATAAAATATCAATATAATATGGAAAATTATCACTGCCGGGGAAGAAGGCAGTGTAATGAAAGTGCAACTGAAAGGATGTTAACTTGTTGCGCATTTGCAGACACAAAGCTTTTAATTCGCACCTGATAATTAAACCTCTTTTACTGGGTCATTTACATAAACAGCAGGTTAATTTTCCCTATTTACTGGCGAGATAATACGAGGATTTGCTTCGTTTTGAAAAGTTAGAGGCATGCAATTGTAGAAATATAAAGTGTTGTTTTAACTGCTTTGAAAGTACATTCTACAGTAACATGAATGACGCCAGGCCGCCACCAGTTGATTAAAACCAGATTAAATTAGATTTGTTTGCAGACAAAATAATTCAAGTCTGATATGGTCTTATGAATTTATTTATTTTATAGTTGTGGACCTGCCATGAAGCTTGCATGCAATTTGTATCATGCCATGCTTGTGCTTGTGTTATGACAGGATAGTTTATTAATTGCATGTATGGTCAGACAGGATGTTATTCAGTCTCTGAATAGGGAACTGAAAGTTCGGTCGTAAATCTGCTAAATAGTCATACGACTCGAGGACATCGCAAATGGCTTTTAATATCCTACTTCAAAACGAAACAATGAAAGAAAAATGTCAAATGCTGTTAAAACAATTGCCGACTTTTCTATAACGGATAACATAGATTTCAAGTTTTAAAACTTCTCGATTGAGACGATCGATGCCCGATTTCCCCTATGAAACCTGCAAACGGGGCCGGAATGATGTTCCTTTTTTCTTGTGCTTATGCTTGTGTTTATTTCACTTGTGTTATGCTTATTTTGCAAGTGTGAACCAGGCTTAAATCTTCGTAAGTAATATATCAAACACGAGAGACAGTGTTTCATCACATTTCCAAACAACGAGAAGAGAGTTGAAATACGACGCGCAGCGGAGTATTTTTGACAAACTTCGAGGTGTGGTGAAACACTGTCTCTCGTGTTTGATATATCTTCTCAATCGAAACCAAAACTACGGAGAAAACGAAGAAATAAAATGTATGCTAATTAAGGTCACATTTCCAAACCACGGTTACGGAATTATAACCAAAATTTCAAGATCAACAGCAACAACGTGGCGGCCAGTGGGAGAGTTCGATACTGTATTTTTTATAGCTTTTGAATAAGGCTTATCAGTAAAGATAGAAAAATGTCTTTTGATTTTTGATATCAACACTCGAGGGTTATTGTGAAATCAAGGGTTGTGTATGTGGATTGTAAATCGTGGTACATGTCTTTGCAGTTCAACGTGAAATTACCAAATTCCGTTTTGTTTTTATCAGAGAATGTGAGCTGCGAGGGCAGTTTTTGGATTTGAACCAGGCAGTTACATGTTTAGCGAAGCCTGGTGCTGACCCCTTTAGATTTAGAAGCTGCTGCCGCACCCTCTGTTTCAAAACGAGTCTTGGTGCACAGCCTTTCTTAACAATTATTTCACGAGCGCGCGTTACATATGTGATGGGAGATAGCCAACGGCTATAACCATCTCATATCCAACAAGCGCGAGTGGAATAATTGTTTTATTAAAAACGCCCCAAAAATATTGTACAAACATTGCGAAAAATGCATTCTTTTACGCGTACATCTACCATATTTGTAGGGCAATATGAGCTCATATACCATTGCCTCTAAACCAATCAGAACTCAGGAAATGAATTATACCATAGCTCAGTAGTTTTTGATAAATGTGGATATATCAAAATTCCGACATGACTCCGAGGCTTTTAGGTATAAAACTGCTAATTTTGAAATATTTCTTATTCTGTGAATTACTTGATACAAAGATAGCAAACCAAATATAGACGTTTAACCAGAAAGCCTCCTTGCCATGTTTGAATGTTGAAATATTGAACGTGGACAACTGCAGAGGGCGTGAAAAAAGTCGCATGTTTACTTAGCTTGAAAATACCTAGCAATTCAACTCTTTCCTATGAGAATAAAACAAAAATAATCCAACAGGAATGTCTAAAAACAAAACTCAGTGTATGTGTGTGGTGATGTATATTTTTCTGCCCTGTGGTGTTTTACAGGTTAATCTGACTTAATTTAAAGAGCGGTCTTGATAACTTATCAAAATACTACTTAAAGAAAAGTCTTGAGTGAAACATCGAGCTATCAAAGTATAAATTCCAATCCTGGAATGTCAGTCAGTTGAAGGAAGGCTTATTTCCAATGCCTTGTTAGCCATTATTATCATCAAGCTTTCCTTTGGGATGAAATCACTAATTTGAAAGTTAATAATTTCTATACAGTTGAAAGTATAACTATACATGTCTTGCCTTGTTTGTATAATTAACAACTTTGTTGAAAATAGCTGTTCTCGGAGTTTTCATCAGTTCTCCATTGAGGTGAAATGTTCATTCTGTGTTGTGTTGACCGATGTCTCTACCCTTTCGCCTCGTTCGCATGTCTTCTTATCAAAAGAATTTATTATCGCGAACTCAGCTGCAATAACAGCTATTGACCGGAGCAAGCCAAGGCTACGTCCACACTTAAAAACGCAACTTTTTCGCTGGATTAGCCTTCCGTTCACACTAAAGCGGCGTTTTCGATCACCAACTCGAACGGAACTTTTTGAATACGCTCTCCAGAGTGGGTTGAAATCGCCGACTAGGTGTTAATGTGAACGGTGAACACGGAACTTTTTGAAACGCTGACATCACATGCAGAAGCAATTCGAAAACGGTATAGTGTAGTACGAAATAAAAAGGCTGTTTTGAAACATATCCGGCTTAGTTTGGACGTAGCCTAATTCCTAACCTGAATTGAAGACGTCTTCTCAGGAAGCACGTGACCGGAGGAAATTCTCAGGCTACCAAAGTCCTGCGAGACTGATTTTGTCTTGTTCAGTTGTATTCAATAACACTTTTAAACTGGCGAGAGAGTTAATGAAAATTTGCAATGCGAGATTCACTTCGTCGAAGTTTCGATTTCACTGATTCCTAATTAAAAGCCCGTTAAAAGATTACTTTCAACACTCGTTCTCACTTGGAATTATTCTAACGGAATTAAACTGCAAATTTTCCAAAGGTCAGCCTGAGCAGAACGAGACAACGGATTGTTAGCAAAAATAAAAACTCTCCTGCAAAGATCTCGTGATCACCATTTTACCCTTTGTGCCAAGTTTAGTTTAATTTTTATATATTCATATATTAGTCTTTATTTTTCCTTTTTGTTCTTTTTTAATCTTTTGAGGACTCTTTTGTAAATCCCTTATCAGTGAAATTGATTTCCTCAATAAAGATTATTATAATAAAAAAGTTGATATTTTATGACCAAAACAGTGCGAATAAGCTGTCGAAACTGGACTTTAGCCAAAGCGTTAACTTGTTAAAGAAAATTACTTTTCAGTGAAGATACCTTACACAGAAAGTACCGATTTAGTTACCTTAAAAATAGAGAAAACAGATAGATTCTGTAGATTGTATTACTGAAATAAATTTTACGACATTAGACGCAACATAGCGGCACAGATTGATTGACTCGAAGTTCTATTTTTACGTGGGAAGATTCTATTTTTACGACTTTCAAGACACGTACAGACCGGCTTAATTGTCTATATACCTAAGTCTAAGTATTTATGATAACTTGCCCTGGAGGTACATTTAATCCACAGAAATGCTATTAAAAAAAATCGGCATAAATAAGCGCGCGATGTAAGTTATGTCGCTTGGAAAAAGTCCAAAAGTCTGGTAAAGAAATCCGCCGGAATTTCACCACGAAAACGCGACTCACACGTTACTATGGATATTTTTTTATGTTTCAACCAATTTCTCTGTGAGTTTGCGGCTTCAATTTCTGTGTTTCGTGAGAAAATGACTAATCTCCATTGATGATTTCAGTTTGTTTTCACAGGTAGGAAACCGCAAAGGTTTAAAAAGCTTAAAGACGAGAATTTGTTTTCGGAAAGAATTTTCGATTCCACACGCACTGGTGAACACATTTCACAGGAGTGACATTGCTGATGAAATGCCAGATTAAGATTCCTGCTAATCTGTTGGCAAATCCCGTTCTCTATAAGGGGCGATCTTATGTGGCGGTTAAGGGACGTGTTGAAAGGTCCTTACCTTAACGCGTAATCTTGTGATTAGATGTGTACGGAAAGTGGAATGTAGACACAGACAATGGAATAACTTTTGGCGACGTCTGTGGTTTTGAGATTTTAAATTAAGAGTTTTGGACACATTGCGAGCCTACATGTTTCTTCGCTCTCTCTCTTTCTTACACACACTCTGAATACGTGCCTTGACAGTGGCGGATCCAGGGGAGGAGGGGGGTCGGGGTCCTTACGACCGGACACGCCCTTCCCCAATCGACAGGATCGCCTATTATATTACTCAACTTTGGAACTTCCATAAAAAAATTTCTGGTTCCGCCCCTGCTTGAAGTGTTTTTAAAACTCAGATAGACGACGAGCTATATAGTCAATGGGAAAGAACAAGAAAATAGTAAAGCTGCTCTTTACTCAAGCAGCGAAGCCGCAAGGTACTAGGTACGAGTAGCGCAAACGCACGAGCAACGAAGCCGCTAGGAGCGAGTAGCGCGGGCGCCGGAAGAAGATTCTTCTTCTGGCTCCCGCACTACTCGTAGCTTGCGGCTTCACTATTCGTGTATGCACTCCATCACTATTTTCTTGTTTGCTCCACTGACTTTAGAGCACTGCTTGCAGTCTAAGGCTCATAGAACCACTCACTCAATTAAAATATGCGGTGGAGATCTAAGAGAGAAATGTACAGTAACGCGATGAACGATTTTAAATTGAAGCTCGAAAGTCGATCGGGGGCTGATAGCTTTGGCAGTTGTCGTTCTGCCCTCCGCGATTAGTTTTTAAAAAAAAAATACTCGCGCCACCTAGAGCGAATTTCTTAAAGCCAAAACCAATTAATTACTTTGGTCAATTACTTTGCGTTCTTCACAGTGGATAAATTAGCCTTTACACCAGGGAGTTCGTAAAATAACATTTTATTTCATATTAATTATCATTTAAAAATTCAAGATACCTTATTTATTTATAATATTATAAACCCACTGTTGTGGTTCAGAAGTCGCTAATGTCATTTTTAACTAGATACCTTTGGCTTAGAATCTAGAAATGTTTTCCGGAAGACTGATTTCATCTATTGGCCTTTTTGAAGGCTTATTCGTTTTATTACACAACTTTTCTTATAGTCTTCAAACGACTTCACAACTATTCTCAGAAGCTACAGCTATTTTCGGGAATCCTTTGAAGTCTCGATTCAGCCTAGTAGAGTCTGAGATCTATTTTATTATACGGCAAATATTCTTAGGAGCCTTTTAAAGACTGTATCACTATTAAATTCTTAGAAGCCTTTTATAGAATGGCTTATCTTACCATCCATCTCACTACTATACAACTATTTTCACGAGTCTTTGAAAGACCTGATTCATTTAACTATACAGGTCTTCATTTTTCTTTAAAGACTGACTCATTTTGCTACACTGCTTATTTACCTTGTGTTTACAAACCCTTCATTCACTATAAGAGCGTTTTAAAGACTCCATTTTAATATGCAGTTATTTCAGGACTAGATTCGTATCCCTAGCCTTTTAGAGACTGACCCTACTTATTATTATATACAAATATAATTTTCAGTCTATCGTCGACTTTGTCGCTGTTCATATACAGTCTTGACTCAGATATCTATAAGTCTACAAGAGACATTTCTCGCGGTAATTAAGTCTTGAAGACGGACGCCCAGATTTAGGGTTGATTGCCTTGGTGACAGAGGAACTGGTTTATTGAATGAAGTTTAGTCTGACCGCATGGCAAACCACGGATGCTGCCTAACTTGTTTAAGGGTCGGTCGGTTTTCTGGTGTAGTGTTTAGCAGCGTGAAAATAAGGTTTTTCACCTCTGTGAAAAAAGAAAAAAAGAAAATCAAGTGATGAACATCTTGATATGCAAAGGAACCGACATATGTTTTCTCAGTCGACTGCAAAAACACTTGTGCTGAGTTGGAAAAAAACAAAGGCCGTGGGCTACAAGAGAAATTTTAGAACTTTGTCCGTTTTATTGAACTATTAAATGTACAACTCAGTAATCTGTTGAAACAGACTTGTTATAACAATCTCGTTTCCAGAACCCGCCTTTCTCGCCTTTCCCGGTCGGGAAATATTTTGTTGTAACCCCTCGTCAAGGAGAACACAAGCTCTGGAAACGAGAATACTTGGAAAAGAATATTTGCGCATGTTCGTGTCTTACGTCCGACATGACGTTATAAAAAAGAACGTGAACCATGAAAATACCTGGCGACAGATGCTGTGGTATTCTGGGAGCCATGCAGAGCGCGTAATGTGGTTTTTCATACGCTGTAATCACAGGCGACAACATATCCACAAGAAGGATTCCCATTTGCCATACAGTGGCCTGACAGCCGTCATATTTCTTGAATTTTATGTATTCAGGAGGGATGTATTGGTTGGTACCTGGTTAAAGTAACAATAATGCATGATAAATCTTGCAAGTTAGTTTAAAAGTCAATTCCCCGCAACAAGACTTTTTCCCTTTCTTCAACTCTACAATTTCCTTGGAGTTTTGTCGCTAAATGCCTCAGTTAGTTTTGCTTGTAAATCCACTGTAATAGTGCATCTTTTAAATAGTTAAAGAAGCTCTGGATGATATTTTGAAAAGTTTAGCCTAAATTTTTCGGATTTGACTATTACAATCCTTCTCAATCTTCTTCATTCAAAGCCATCCGTGTTTCTTCACAGTTTATTGTTACATCTTTGGTGTTTTTCTTTCGTGGTAAAAAATCATTTCAAGGTTCCCTGAGATTTGAAGGCAATTTTTAGACGAAGGATTCTTGGAGCTCTCCCGGGACCAAAATTCACACAACTCTTACTCTTAATTGCCAAACTCAAACCCTGTAACTCAATTATTTGTTGTAGGTCGGCTGGCAGGTCTCATATGAATGGCTCGCTGCCTATGAGGAGCGAAAAAAAATGAACAATGCCTCCAGCCCCCCCCCCCCCCCAACTATCAAGTGAACTTCCGTACAATAATGCTCACCTCTGAATGTTGTAAAAGGTTCTTTCTGCACCTCTGACGCGAGCCCAAAGTCAATCAGCTTCGCTTCATCAGTTCGCAAGTCCACCAAGATGTTTTCTGGCTTGAGGTCGCGGTGGAGGACACCTCTCTCTTCGCATCTGATGTTAGCATCCAAGATATGACCAAAGTACCGCCTGACTTCTTTCTCTGTTAGCGACCTGTTCTCGTCGTGGCGATCTTTTATGATGTCAAACAAGTCCTTACAGACTTCAGGTCGTTCCATGACGTAACAATAATGTTCTTCTAACCGTATTAGCTGATAGATGCCTATGACGTGCTTATGGCGTGCTCGACGCTGGAGATAGGCTTCGGCGGGGACTTCTCGCCCATTGAACTAATAACAAGAGAGAGGAGGGAGAGTAAGTTGTTGACACACTTGATTAATCTTAGCAAATATTGAAAACTGACGTTTGGAGCGTTCGTCCTTCATATAGGAGCCATGACGCAGTTTTCAGAATTTCTTAGTGACGTATACACTTACAAGCACTGTTTTTTTATCAAATTACTCCTGCGGTGTAGACCAGCACTACATTCTGGTTTCAAGACAAACCTTGCTGGTTAGCTTTGAATTTATCTTTGGAATTATCGGGGTGAATAACCTAATTTTTTACTGTTTTTGTTACCAGTTAAAATTACCAACCTTTTTAAGCTCTGACACTGAATTTTTCAATACAAATTTAAGCGCAACCTGAAACAAAAACAAATTTGATCAGTTTCCTGTGGTTTCATACATATATAAAAGAAACACATTATTTGGAAAAGTTCATTGAAGAACGAACCTCTCCGTAGAATACCCCACACCTACCCCCCACTTATACACCCGGGTAAGGAGGGCGTTCTTTTTTCTTCTCCTTTAAAAAAACAATAGACTGATCGCTAATCGTTCCCCTGAGCTAGCCTGGGTAGGAGGTTAAGTAACAAAAATTAAA
Source organism: Blastomussa wellsi (assembly GCA_947652115.1). NCBI lineage: Eukaryota > Metazoa > Cnidaria > Anthozoa > Scleractinia > Plerogyridae > Blastomussa > Blastomussa wellsi. The sequence goes on along the minus strand of OX393573.1, from coordinate 782,330 downwards.
TCTTCATTTTTGTGATATAAAATAAACGCTTATAGAAACGGGGGGGCGGGGGGGTTTACTCAATGACTATGGAAAATTACAAATACGTTTTATTGAACATACCGGTGCATTATCCGTCTTGCGTGTTGCAGCGATGACCTCACCGAATGAACCAGCTCCAAGAACTTTCCCAATCTCGTAGTTTGCAAACTTTTCTGAAATTAAAAACAAGAACATATTAATAATCAAACATCGTACTTCGAAGAGGCCGCCGAAATGAGCTTGTTCCATCAGGAAATATTCCTTGCTCTTTTGAAAAAAATCCAGCATGTTAATTTGTCCCCAACTGAAACAATTAATTTTAAGCCCAGCTAGCGCATATCTACCGGAGCTTATCCTGATTTCTGTAGCATGAAGCGACTAGGAGTATTTCTACCCCCCCCCCCCCACCCTGGATGGGATGCTAGTCCATCGCAAGTCACTCCCCAGCGATCAGTTACACACCCCGATGGAGGAACGCTTAGAGCACAGTTTCTTCATGTTTCTTCCCCAAGTATACCCTGGAATACTATGCAGAGAATAATTCCCTTGCAGTCGAGAGACCCGCCTTATTCGTGATTAAAATTGACAAGGAACACTCGAGAAGGAAGGTCATGATTATACATACCATTTTTGGCCAGTTCTTTGACATACTCGCTTGGTTCAGTATTTTTGAGGTCTGCCACAGAACCGCAGGAACTTACTGGGGAGTAGCATTCTGATATCGATCGGTTTTCCTAAGAGAGATGATGACTGTACTATTAAGAACCGTCTTTAACCCTTTACTGCCCAAGGGGTCTCCCTTTGACGAGTAAAATCGTCTGGCGTTAGACAGAGTAAAATCTATAAGTCACGCTTGGGCAGGAAAGGGTTAAGGGAGATAGTTTTTTAACCCTTTACTGCCCAAGGGGTCTCCCTTTGACGAGTAAAATCGTCTGGCGTTAGACAGAGTAAAATCTATAAGTCACGCTTGGGCAGGAAAGGGTTAAAGTACTATGTCGCGATATTTTGAGTCATTTCTTCCACAACCTAAAGCTTCCCTTGAATTGTAATAAACCTAAAAAAAAATGATAGTTTGCTAAGGACGAAAAACACCAAAGGAGTGATATTAAACCAAAAAGGAACAAGGATGGCTGAGGATGGAGAAGATTGAAACGGATTGGAAATGACGATTTTGAAATATTTAGGCTAAATTTTTCAAAGTGCATGAACGATGACGATTTGGGAATTTTTTAAATACGGCGAAATTATATGCTTTATCAAATAGGCGATTGCAAGATATTTCTATTTCGATGTACTGAAATGAAAAATGCTTTCAGCGGTTCAGCCCTGAACCTGTCTGTGACCTGCGCTTCGGTTTTCAAGCGCGTTGGATTTGAGATGTAGATCACTGGTAGATATATAGCCAACGAGGCGCTTTAATAGTGCAAATAATATTTTATTACTCATTTATTATTTTATTACTTACTCCATAATCAAGAGATAGTTCGCAGCTGTATTTCCGTGGGTAATTTTTCTCTGCCTTGATGCTGTTTAGATGAAAGAAACCATGGATTTTAATAGTTGTAAAGAAGCGCACTTTGTGGTAGAAGCACAAACCCTAAGATGGGTTTCAGAGTAAAATTCGATCGCTAATATATATGTTTTTATATTTTACCTCAGTAGCTTAGAACTGCTGTTGCAGCGACGTTTACTGGGGAAATCCTGGAAAATGTAAGAAAAATACACCCGTTAAAAAACTGCAATTGATCCTATTTTTGTCATGGATAAAGTTTTACTGCCGAACTGAAAAATAGCAGGAGAAGGCACAAATGTGGGGAAATCAATGCACTTTGAATCTAGAAATTACTAGCTGGATATTAAACTTAATAAAGGTTTTTTCAATTTAGCCACAGCGTTTAAAAATACTTTCTTATTAGCTCAATCAATTGGCAAGTCTCGGAATATTAAACCATTAGTTGTAACTGAGTTTTTTTACTCACCTCGTTCTCTGTTCGTTTTCGCTTGCTTGGAAGAGGATCAGACTCTGCTTTTCGCTTCCTGGATGCTTGTTGTTCCACATAACTGGGACTTCCAGGCGTGTAGCACTCTGATAACGAATAGTTTCTCTCGGTGGACCAGTCAGATTTCTAAAGATGTAGAAAACTCACGTAAACCTCTGCGACAATATTTTCTTGCAAAGCAAACAAATTTTTCGCGCCTCTTTCCCGATCACATAAATGAATCGATACACCCAGCCTTTGTCTACAGGTTTTTCAACTCAAAGTTGATTGAATAACGTTGGCTATTCACTCGGATCACAGGCAGGAGCGTAGAATTTTATTCGTGCTTCATAAAGTTACTGCGACAAGGAGAAACAAAACAGATTTAATTGACTGTTAAATTGAATTTGTTTACAATCATCGTCTTTGCAGAATTCTTGCAAGTGACAAGCTTCACACGAGTGGAACAATTTGTTGGTTGGATTTTTATGGCCAAATAATTTTCTATATTACACGATTGCTTTCGGCTTTGCTTTTGTTTTCACCAGAATCTGTAGCGAGATCTCTTGGAGAAGTCTCACTTGTATAAGAAACATTACTACAATGATACTATGGTGAAAACGTTAAAACTGTTCGAATACGGCGTGAAATTTTAAAGCCAGTCAGTTTACTTACCCTATCATATCCTTCGCAACCACTGTTTCTTTGCGCGAAAGTTTTCTGAGGCTTGTTACCTACACATATTACGCTTTTCCTGTTGAGGTAAGAAACCAGTAGATCGCGTTAAATCAAAAAGCATAAGGTACTGAAAATTCCATGCCTGATAAGCTTACCTCAGGGGGTTAGAAGTGCTGTTATATCTACGTTCACTGAGGAATTCCTGTAAAAATATGAGAAAAATATGTTGTAAAAGTTAACGATAAGAAAGAAAATTAAATTCTTCATTAAGTTCGTTATTGTTAAAGATTTTTTGCTTCTCATTGAAAAGATCGAAAGGTGAAACATTTCTTTCGTACACAACCCGTAGCGCGCGAGTGAACGAAAAAATTGATTTCACTCGATTTTAAAATACTTCTAATTATCTCAATTATGGAAATTTGAGTTACTAATTGGATAACACATTCTTTTCTTAGAAAACATAAACTGATTTTTGACTCACCTCATTTTCTGTTCTTTTTCGTTTCTTGGGTAGGGGATCTGATTCCCCTTTTCGCTTCCTGTATGTTTGTCCCGATTTCAAAACCGGATTAATCTTTATATTTTCTGCAGACAAATTCGCTTTCTTTGAAACGCGTTGATTTACAGCTGACATGATCAATTTGTCTTAGTAAATCAACAAAACAACACTCGATCGTGAGCAAATTGAGTAAGTGAATTCTCTCCGTGTTCACGGCAAACTTCTCTGTGTACAAGTGATGGTTTCTATGGTAAACTTGCACACCAAAGACATTTTGTCCTTTGTGACGTTTTTGTGATGTTGCGCTCGCACTGGAGTTTATAGTGCACGCGCACGAAAATTAAGAAGTCAAGCCTTTTTTAATAGCACGCTAAGCGGATACACAAGCAACATGTTCTAATTCCAAAACTACAGAGAAAATTCTCTGCAGGATAACAGAATCAGTATCGGAATCAAGACCTTATATTTTCTCATATAAATCCATTAAGATGACCCCATCTGCAATGTATTTCATTTAGAGTTTTTTTTCTATTTACACCTCTTTTAGAACAGAAATACACCAAAATTACAACGATTTGATGCAAAAAGGATTGTGAAAAGGTTGAATTCTTTTATAGCAAAACCAGATGTTAACTGAGTAAAGATTGCACATACAGTTTTGGTTTTGAAAATTTTTAAAAGATCTTTTGAACATTTTTTTTAAAACAAGAAGACACGCACGCGGAGAAACGGGTGGGGAATGTTCCCTGAAATATTTTGCCATTGCTGTGGTGGGGTGAGGGGAAAATGTACGGTTTCTCTAATTACGTGAGGGGGGGGGGGGGGGTGGTTGAAAAAATTATATTGATAGTTTGTAGTTCTAATGTAGTTTGTATATATTTTTCTGATAAATCATTTAACTAGCGCATTTTCAGTGCATCCATCCAAGACAAAGAAACCCTTTTAAAACTCGAGTGAAAACGTGCTGTTGAATCATGTCCAGCACTCTTCTCTGCTTGCGTCATTGGCTTCACCGATGATTCGGACTTCCTGAAATCCAAGTAAAATTTAGCAGATTTTAGGGATATTGTTTTAACGGTGTTTCAGGAAAATAGTAGATTTGTGCATGTATCCCCCTGTGTGTGATCCACCCCGTGTGATCCCCGGGTATGGAGCCCACACAGGCCATTTTTGTAGATCAGTTTGCCCACATTTTGTGATCCCCAAGGGGAATTTAACGATTTTTCGACAAACCCCCAGGGTCCCGGGTGTCACAGCCAGGGGGAAACCACTGCTCGTTTGATTCGCTGGAGTGCGCGCAAGTGCGCGCAGGAATAGTGGGGAAAGACCGCTGGATATGGAGGGAACGCGCTGGCTTGAAAGTCTATGAAAATCGTCGCCCACTCCGCTGTCTTTCGCGCGCGATTTCCAAGCTATTTTCCTGAAATACAAAGCGAACGAAGACTTGGGGCAACTTTGGGCAAGTCAAGGAAAGTCCTGATTCCCAGAACCGCCAGAATCCCCATTATCCAATAAGAAGCAAGCTTATAACAAGCAGAAGCTTCGCGGCTGAAATTCTGTAACCAATCAAATGTCTCAATATATCACCCATCATCACATGACAACATGGTGGATTCCTCCTGACCAAGATACTGTATTTATATTTTCTGCGGTTGTCGCACTTTCAACAGGCGAATATGGTACAGTAGTCGTTCTGTTGTGAAAATATCCCTTGCAAACATTTAACAACAATACGCTGCGTGTCTGGAAGTTATTTTTTCATTGCTGCTTTTTCAATCTCTCGCAGGAATCGTCAGGAGAAAAGAAAGAGTTTTTGTTCAAAGTTCTTGTTATAGGTGACCTTGGTGTTGGAAAAACGAGTATTATCAAGCGCTATGTTCATCAGTTTTTCTCTGTGCACTACAGGGCCACAATATCCTTTCCTGCAAAAGAATCTGTAGTAATATTTCTAGCAAATACCTCTTTTATAGTTAGTTTTAATAAGGTCAGCTCTCTCAATGTGATGTCAATATTTGCATCCAGCTCTGTTTTTAGCATAACTTGCAGTAGTTAGCTTATTGATTGTTATGTGTGGCATTTCAGTTATTCTCTAGCATGTTATGTCTTGTTAAGAGTTAATATTTTTATACAACATTGGTTTTTTTAAAACCATGTCTATTTCCAAATAAATATAATCAATATTCTTAAAACATATATTAAATCAGGATTCTATTCTTGTTGTTGACTTTGACTAAGAATACATTGGAGTTGATTTCGCTCTCAAGGTTATAAACTGGGATCCAGACACCCTTATTCGTCTACAGCTTTGGGATATCGCAGGTAAAATAACTTGGTTTTATTTTATTCATAGGGACCAACAACAGTTGTCTGTCTTAAGCCCTGGCCAAACAAGGATGAGAGTTATGGGAGTTCACTCTCAGGAGGTTTTTGTCAACTCTCATCAGCTATCATAAACTCAGGCCAAACAAGAAAACTTATTGACTCTCATTAACAATATTAGCATGTTCAAAGCCGATGAGAGCACATGATGAGAGTGCAGTAGAGGTCAAATGAGGATAAGAATTTGAATTCTCATTAACTCTGATCTTTGACTGGCCTGGGATTTGGAGTGCTGCCCAGCTTAGAGAGAATTTGGAGTCCAGTGCATGCTACTAACCTTTACGCCACCATTCCTCACACAGAAAATATATTAGAGGGGGTAAGTTTCTAAGGAAACTGTGGTGCTGCGTCGGTGGGAAGTATAACAATATAATTTGGTTTTATCAACTGGGTTGATAATGTCAATTGGCCACCGTAAAGAGATTCAAGAGCTGACGTTTCGAGCGTTAGCCCTTCGTCGGATTCGCTCCGACGAAGGGCTAACGCTCGAAACGTCAGCTCTTGAATCTCTTTACGGTGGCCAATTGACATTATCAACCCAGTTGATAAAACCAAATTAGAAAATATATTAGGTAGACAGGACAGTTTTTTGTACTTATATTTTGCTATTTCCTTTAGTTTTGGGAAGACACTCATATACTTCTTTTGTTTGCATCTTCAACATTTCTTTGACACAGGGCAAGAAAGATTTGGCAACATGACACGGGTAAGATTTGCTTTTTTAAATTTCTCTGAGATGAAAGTGGCAACACAATAAAAGAAAAATGTCCTTACAGTTTAGAAGTGAAAGACATTTTGTTGACCAGCAGTTATAGAAACAAAGTTTCTGCAAGGAGCTAAGGGTTGGTGACAGTAGAATTATATGTAACAATTTTGGTGGAATCTGGTGCTCTTTCTCACATGATCATCTACTATATTTCTTCTTCATATAATCGCAAAGGCAGTGCTCAGCATTAATGGGAGATTTAGAAAAAACTTCAAGCATAATGTATGAAATTAGCTATGTCACGATATGTTGAGTTATTTTTTGTGATGAACCAAATTACTCTTAAAATGAAGGAAATCCAACGCTAATAGTTCACTCAGGAAGAAAAACACCAAAGAGGGGATACTTAAGCAAAAAGGAACAAGGATGGTTGAGGATGGAGAAGATTCAGACGGATCAAAATGCACAAGCCATGACGTAACTCCTTTAAAGAGAAAAATGCCAATAAAAAGTTTGCATTAAAAAGTGTATGAATTTAATTGCCAGGTGTATTACAAGGAAGCAGTGGGGGCCTTTATTGTTTTTGATGTCACCAGAGCATCTACCTTTGAAGCTGTGCAGAAATGGAAGAATGATCTGGATAGTAAAGTTATGCTCCCCAATGGTTCACCAATTCCTGTTGTCCTGCTAGCAAACAAGGTTTGTTTATTTTTGAAATTTCCACTTTGGAAAAAATTTAAACACCATCAATTCTTCATTAGTACTATTCATTCTGAATGATCCTACAGTAGGGTTTAAATCACAGACTCAGCACCAACTTAAATAGCAGCAATAGCTTTCACTTGATTGGCTGCTCTGTATTCAATTAGAACCACATTAAATTACGTTACATCAGATAACTTTTCTTAATTGTACTTTCCTGCTAACTCAATAGTTTGTCCAGTTGTTTGCTATTAACTAAGACAGTTTCCACTGAACGTTCGAGCAATACAGGCAAGAATAAAGTTACCAAAGAAACCCCATAGCCTTGTTACATTTTATATACAGTTTAGAAAACCTTGGCCAGACTTCAGCTCGCAAGGTGGCCCTGCCAGAGAAAATTGAATTTGAAGCTATCCATGTTTTAATCAAAATGCATGTTCTACATCAGTTGAAATTATAAGGCCTCACATTAACTTTCTCCAAAAGGCTGGAGAAACGATCACTTGGAGAAATAAATTTAAGTGAGATGATTCAAGTAGTACGCATGATTTTACTGTGCTATGAGCAGATTTTAGAAATTAATTTTTGCACTTATTGCTTGAACTTTGAGTGGAATTCATCTTGATTTTTTTCAGTGGCCGAATCTCATATGTCTATTTTGAGGTGTACAAATTGCTTTTGCAGATCTCGGAGACATCAGCTTACTGTTGATTGCTATTATTAGTGGGATTAGAGAAGTTTAGTAGTTGTGCACAGTCTCTTTCTTTTCACAGTGTGATCAAGCAAAGGAGGGTTTAGTTAACAACGCAAGTCAAATGGATGAGTATTGCTCAGACAAAGGATTTATCAATTGGTTTGAGACATCAGCTAAGGAGGATATCAACATCTCCGAAGCTGCAAAATATCTTGTGTCAAAGGTACATTTTGTTTATAATAAATACACCTCTGGATGTTAGTCAAGACTATTTTCGTTTTAAGATAACTGTGTTAAGGTTTGCAGCTTAATAATTACTTGCATAGTTTCAGCCAATTAATTATTATTGATATTTTTGGGGAAATCAATTCTGTCATTTTCCTATTGTACAGCATCCCATCCAGCCAGAGTAACAGAAACTGTGGCTATATAATAAGTGTCTGCTTGACTGGTTTCTCTGCTCCAGGGTGAGACAAAATTAAAAAACTTGGCTTGCCCTTTTGGCAAGCTGTAATTTCATCTTACTAGCCCAATTCTCTGAGGAGCTAGCTGAAAATTGATTTTGGTTGCTTGAATTTTACATTTTACGTTATATGAAGAAAAGATTTTTATTGTTTGCAGGGCTGTCATTAAGGGCCGTAACCCGAAACACCTGTTACAGCTGAGTATGCTTGATTTTCCCTTGGTGCTATGGGTGAAATTGCCTGTTGTTGATAGAATTCAACCACAACAAATTTGCTACGGGTGTGGAGAACGAGGCTACAGGTGACGCAAAACTTAATGACAGCCCTGTGTTTGACTTTCTCTCATGAACTTAAAAGTCGGAAGTTTGTCATCAAAAAAAAAAAACCAAAATCGCTTCACTCACTCGTGTTCATTGAGGCAACCTGCGATAACAAGGCACTAGCCTTACCGATCGCTTCCCTATCGGACAGGCTTTTTGTCACGCCCGTGTGGTCTGCTTCAATACATGACTGATATATGTTTACAGAATGCTTTGTCTTGTGCTTAGAAGGAGGATGTGCTCCCTGAGCTCATAAGACATTACGTAGAT